>JAIPUX010001232.1:72882373-72911317 GCA_020142125.1 Phrynosoma platyrhinos | reverse complement strand
TTGGTGGATTCTTGCTGCTTTTGGCCCCGTGGGATAACGTCCTATGAGGCCTTCCAGTGCTTTCAGTTTGCACTTACGGTAGCCTCATAGAACTTGTTAGACTGCATGTGCACAACCCACTGACTCTGGGACACTTGTACCAGCCACACAGTGGCTATCTAAACCCATACCACTACTATCATGATTGTACCAGAGACTATGGCACATAGAGACATCATGCTGTGTTCTCCATATTTAAACTGTAAATAACTCCAGCTTCTCCATCTGTTTAGATCTTGGGAGGGGATAATGAGATCACCACATGTGGGGGCAAGAGGGGGTTAACCTTTGACTGAGGAGGAAGGTATATTTGGAGGTATGGGAAGATTGTAGGTGTGTGAAAGAGAAAGAGTGCTAGTCCACAATCCCTCTAGCACTACTTTTGTTTACATCTACTAGAGACATGCAGCCTCCAACCTCCATTCACTATCACAGCCCTGCTTTAGACAATGGATAGATTTGTTATACACAATGGATAGATTTGTTATAAATCTGTAGGCAATGTTTACTTTAAAAAACAACAACACTGTTTTTCAATATAGTATCGTTGTTTCTTTCTAATGAAAGTGTTTTGGTACCATAATGTAAATTTAATTTTTCTACACTTGTTTTAAAAAATAGCTTGCTTAACTGATACTGGAGGCCAGTAGATCTCAGTGAAATCGTAGCACTGGATTGCAGCTAAATTAGTTGGACTGTGTTCACACTAATGCTAAAGGGATTTAAATCATGATTGCTGTAGGGCCTATGTTCAGCTTAACATAGTGTGGTGCTAACCCATTATTGTTATTATTTTTTAAAAGTTGACAATAACTTCATTCCAATTTTTAAAAATGTATATGCATTTCACAGTAGTGCCACTATACACAGGCAAGCATGAGAATCCCTGTGCTCACTTACTGATTCCCAATATTTCATTCATATGCTTTCCACTTTAGTTCTGTCTCCCTAATTAAGTTCCTCAGCTTAATCTGGCCTTTAGAGATTCCCCATCTGGAGAAGTCCTTCCTAAAATTCTGCACTCTCCCATAGTCACACATACCCCTGTGTGTGACAGGCACACAGAGAAATTGGGAGAAGATGGGAAGAACATGATCTCCCCACTTCATACCATTCACCTTTCTAATTGCAAAGGCCAGCCATGCATTGAAACAAGCTAAAACAGCCATTTAATTGAAGGTCTTGCTTCACTTAGCCAGTTGCAGACAATGATTGACCAGCAATCAACAGAAAGTGTGGCTATTTAACATTAATAGTAATGTCCATTGAATTGCATCCAATTAACCTTCTAAATGGTGAGCCTGGACAGGGAAGGCTGAATTAAAGCCCCTGTGCTTGTAGCTTTATTTCTGTATTTCCTGAAAATAATTATTTAAAAAGATAAAAACAAAAGTTACCAACATGTGGTCTAGTGCTATCAAAGTACTTCCTGCAGGGCCCTTCCTATGAAAACTGTTATAAAAACAGCCAAAGAAGCAGAAACATATTTTTTTAAAATAGAAGCATTTTCCAAAGTAGTATTTTTAACACAGGATAGGAGATATTATCTGACTAAACACACATCAAAAGAATATTGTACCAAAAGCCGTTTTAAGCTGTGTCAAGCCATATCTTACTATGAATTATGTATAATCAATCTGAAAAGCTTGTTTAACGGAAACTTCTGTTAGAGAGAATTCCACTTCTGCTTTCCCTCATATGTTTCACTGCTGCAGACAGTAGACTGCACACACTATACAATTAAGCCCTCAATTCCAGCTGTGCTAGATTGATACCAAACTTGTATGACAAAGGAAAACATAACTAAAAGGAAGGACAGAGCAGGAAGATTAATTAAAATCTGGACATTTTCCATGTTTTTTTTTCTTTTTCCTGGTTGCAGTATGTGACAGAATTGGGGTTTGGTTACCTCTGAAATAGAAGAACTCTTTTACAGTAAACACATCTGTACATTTAGACAGGTGCTAAGGGTTATATAGTAATATTCCCTAGCTGGTACTTGAACCATTTACTGTCCTGTTTTAAGAACAGTCCTATTAATACAATTCAGTGCCTTATTTAAACCTTTTAAAGTAGAACAGCGAAGTCCTACTCAATTACTTTATTTTTTTTATTTCATTAAATGGGTACTTTTTAAGGTGGTCTGAGCCTAAAGTTCATGGGAATGCAGCAGGGCCTAACATCCTTCTTCCCCATTTGTCAGAGCCAGTAGGAATAATAAATTGTGAAATAAGGGATGGAATGGTATCATCTCTGATTTGATGTGATGTACAAAGTGTGTTTCTGAGAGATCAAAAGTATATGAAAATTGAACTAGGGGTGTGCTTTGGATTCAGCAAAATCCCAGATTCAATCAGGCTGATTCAGATAGATTCAGAAAATATCCAAAGTTCAACCAAAGCAAACTGAATTTAAATGTGATCCATTCTGACTCTTTATGAGCAATCCATATATGGAGGAACATGGATATTATATGCAAAAAATGGATACAGGGCTTACAAAATTCTAGGTGTAAGGAAGATGCTAGGATAGAATGGAGTCTAGTTTTGTGATTGACACTTTCAATTTTTTATCACAGTAGATAGTTTTATTCCAGCTATCCAGTCCCAGTGCTTTGAAAATGGCTGCATTCAGTGCTGTTGGCTAGTTTCTTAGGGAAGGTCAACACTTGCCAGAATACGCCAGCTTGCTCTTGAAGTACTCTGGCCCCAAATTGCCCCAAAATTCCCCCACCTGATTTCTCTTGCTGTGGATTTTTGGCTGTTGCAGAGAACTGTGGGCAGCTACCTTCCCACATGGACCCAGTTCTTTACCCAGCACTGCTACTGAGGTCAGAATGAGGTGTCCAGCCACACTGTCAATGCTGGATGCCTCGCACTGTCCTCAGAACAACTTGCACCACACCACGCATCTTGCAGGGAATGCAAGTGAAAAGGCAGCTGCCCCAGGCTCACCATTTGAAAAAAGCTGAAACCCCATAGGAAAAGGCGAGTTATTTAAACATGGATTAATGAGAGGAAGCCCCAAATTGGATGCGGGCGCCGTGAAGACTGTCTGGACCTGTTTCAAGGTTTGGACCCTGCATCATGTAAATGGGATGTAGTGAGCCCAGCAGAGGGAGGGATGGAATTTCAGGTAAATCATCTATGTAGACAAGGCCCAGGTCAAAGTCCAAAGGGGGACAAATAGTTAATACCTTTGTTCAAAAGTCACTATTTTGACTTTACTGACTCTGCAAGAAAAAAATGCCCAATATCTGCATTTTAGTACAATATGTTAATGCTTTATCATGTATCGTTCTGTGCATTTTTCTGACTTTCTAAAGTTAAGCTGTATGGTATTGTATGTCCCTGTCCCATTTTAGGTTTCCTCCATTTTTTGATGACAACCCATTTGGAATATATCAGAAGATTCTTGCTGGTAAAATAGATTTTCCAAGGCATCTGGATTTATATGTAAAGTAAGTGTATTAATATTAAATATGTTTATTTTCTTTAGGTTTTGCTACAGTGTTATTTTAAACTAGTAGACAAAATGAAATTAAACATCACAGTGGATGGAGTCATGTATCGAATATAGTCATTGTTTAGGTTGTGCTAAGCACTGGCTATTTATGGATTCAGGGGAGAAAATATTCTTTAAGGTTAAAGAGATGCACCATTTTTTATAATTTTTCTTATAAGCTTCAAGATCTGTTTAAAAAGTGGATATTCATTTGTTCAGTAGTTTAGCATGTTCACTTATCCACAAATATAGGGGCACAACTGACGCTGCAGCAACCACGTGCTGTGACCTGATCCAGTGCTTTTGCTGGCCCCAAAAGGGCTGGGAAAATGCTGCTCTATTTTAAAGCGGCAAAAAGCTGCCCTTGCTGCTATGGCAGCGACTTTTTGGAATTTCTTTGGCACAGTGCATCTAAACGCTGTGCCAAAGAAATGGCATTACGGCGCCCACCATCTGGTCAGTTGGGTGGCATGGGGGCATGCAGCTGCCATGCCCCCTCTCTGCCCTGAGGCCAGTGTTTAATGCCAGTCCGTTCAGTCCCATAGTGACACTAGGAAATAGAAAGAATTAGAAATTTCAGATAAGCTACTATCTTATTTAGACATCTGCTTTAGGATGTGCGTTCAGGTGTTTCATTTCTGTAACTTCTTTACTCTGAACAATTTAGAGGAAAGAAACCTCCATCTCTTGCCATCTGTCTTGCACTATCTACTTAAGTTTGTATTTGATCCTGATAAAGACCGTTGGTAGATGGGTTTGTAGAACTGGTTAGTTGGAATAATTTTGTAAGTGTTTTATATAAATGTGGTACGTAATATATAAGACACAATAAACATACAGATGGTATCTGTTTCTAGAACTTCATCTGCATATCTTTTCCACAGTCTACTATGAATGTTGCCATAAGAATTTTTAAAGTAGTCGTACTGAAGCTATATTGAAAACTTAACAGGCCAGCATAAAACCTGTTTCCTTTTTTTAGAAGTTAATTTTGGACTTCTAAATAGAATTTATTTAGTAGTATGCAGAATTCACTTGCAAACAGTTACCGTATTTTCCGGCGTATAAGACGACCCCCCATTTTTCCAGTCAAAATATAGAGTTTTAGCACCACTATCCCCCTTATCCTTATACCCGGCGTATAAGACGACCCCCCCCATTTTAACCACAGATTTTGCAGGTTAAAAAGTAGTCTTATACGCAGGAAAATAAGGTAGTTTGGTTTTCTGTTTTAAACATTGTAAACGTCTGCTATTTAGTGTGTTGTAAAAATAAGAATGCATTGGGGAAGCACAGCATGCAAAAAGAAGACAATTTGTTGTATGTGTCAAAGCAGTAGAACTGCTTTCCAGCAGGGATGGGAAACATGTGGCTTTCCAGATGCTGTTGGATTCCTGTTCTCAGTGTTCTTCACCTTTAGCTATACTGGCTAATTACTGCTGAGAATTGCAGTCCAACAACATCTGGAGGACCTCAGCATTCCCACTTCAGCTTTACAGCTTCATAAGTGTATGATTTGCATGTGTGTGCATGCCTTCAAGTTGTCTGTTGACTTATAGCGATCCCATGAATTTCAGAGGGTTTCCTAGGCAAAGAGTACTTCTCAAATATAGCCTACAGAACAATACAAACTATAGCCTACAGGATGAGAGACTTTCATTTAAGGTCTTCCATCCAAGTACACTACTACCATGCTTAGTTTCCAAGATCTGGTGGAATCGAGTGCCTTTAGGGTATATAGGCTCTCTTGTTTTACATGGTGTACTGTTAAACTACATCCTCTCTTAACAGCAAGTTTAAGTGCAACTCATTTTTAGTTGTTTGGGTTCACCTTTCCTTTGACTTTTTACTACAGAACTTTGAAAGTTTAGAAGTCATTTGGGCAAGACTAGATGTAAGATTCATTTTCACCCCATTTGTCATGCATCTGGAATAGAAGCTTTTTGTGATATGGACTTGTCACTCCATTAATGCAGCTGTGGTTCAGCCTAGGCTAGAATATATCTTTTTCTCACTCTACAAAACAGAAAAACAGAGCCTTCTGGTTAATTTACCACTTCCTTTTCAGTTAGAATGATCTTTTTAATTAGCATTTAATTAATTTACTTAATTACAGTACTAGGTAAAAAGATGTTGAGCAGATCTTTGTGTGCAGTGCTTGTGGTTGATGCAGCAGGGTAGGCATTAAACCTTCATCAACATCATTTGACAGACAAGCAGTTAACAGAAAGGGATTCTATTTATTTTTTGTTATTGTTGTGTTATCCAGTAGCTTTATTTTACAGTATAAGTTCTTGCATGCCAGAAACACAAGTGTACCCATGTCAGGTCATGGATGACTATCATGGGGATAATGAAACAGAGAAGAAAACAATTTATTTATTACCACTTTGGCTGCAGCCATACTGAAGAAATAATCCAGACTGACATCACTTTAACCGCCATGGTTCAGTGCTATGGAACTCTAGTTTGTTGTGGCACCAGAGTGCTCTAACAAAGAAGGCTAAATATCTCACAAAACTACAATTCCTAGTATTGCATTGCATTGAGCCTTTACAGTTAAGTGGTGTCAACCTGGATTATTTCTTCAATGTGGATGCAGACTTTGTTACAGGAGTGGCTACCCAAAGTGACCAATATATGCCAGACAGAAGGGGATGTCTTAATCTTTTATTTAGATTTGCCTGTGTGTGTGTGTGTTGTGTGCCTTCAAGTCATTTCCAACTTATGATGATGCTAAAGTGAACCTATCGCAGGGTTTTCTTGGCAAGTTTCTTCAGAGGGGTTTGCCTTTGCCATCCTCTGAGGCTGAGAGAGTGTAACTTGGCCAAAGTCACCTAATGGGTTTTCATGGCTGATCAGGATTTGAACCCTGCTCTCAAGAGTCATAGTCCAATATTCAAGCCACTTCAGCACGTTGGCTTCCAGTATCTTCCTTTAAGTAAAGGACAGTTGGCCCATGACTCTGCAGAGGTTGTTGGATTCTTTCACCATCCCTGGCCATGATCAGGAGGATTGGGAGTTGCAGGCCAAAAACATCTTGGCGGCTACAAGTTACCCCCTCCCCAAACTCAATTTTCTGTTAAATATTCTGTCCCGCAGTCATGGGCTTTGGGGAGGGTTTACATAAGGACTTAAGCTGAAGTTTTAGTTGAGTTGACATCTTCTTCAGGTGTAGCCAGAGAAACCTGGAGACTTCACAGAGAGTTTCCAAGACATGTACTTTTCAGGTTAGATGCCTCAGAAGTGCTTCTTTGCTGATGTCTATCTTAAATGGGGTAAAAAAAAAAAAGTTGAAATGTTGAACAGACAATTGAAGCACACTGAACAAGATTTTCTTTCTGATTTACATGAAAGCAAAAACAAAACCAGGAAGATTATTGATTCCATTCTAATTTTAATTGGTTAAAAAACACTAAAGAAAAAGCATTGAAGATTAAGAAACAAGAAAGTGTTTTGAGTGGCTGAAATAATGATGAAGCTACACTAATTCAGCCAGGGTCATTGGATATTTTAATATATATTTACGAAGTGCCAATAAACCAGATTGTGAGTGTTAACAAAATGATTTGAGTGGGTGCATGAGGAATTTAGTACTTGGTGAAATGTATATCTACCTCTCCGTATGTTTTCATTTCTACTCAGTTTATAGTTACTGTGCCATTGCATCACTGCCAAAAGCCTGTTGAAAAATGGATTTATTGAGTACTCCCCCCCCCCCACATCCCTATTGTCTGTATCGGAATATTTAGCATTAGAAGTGATTTCCTATAGGTAAAATCTCTCTCAGGTCAAAATATAACTACATGAAAACACAATTTATTTTGTTCTCCAATTTGTCCAGGGACCTTATTAAAAAGCTTTTGGTGGTTGACAGAACAAGACGGCTGGGGAATATGAAGGTATGTTTTAAAAATTTAGTGGTTTCAGTTTAAGGAAATGCTTTTCTTAGAGGCAAATTTCTATATACTAGGATGTTTGAAGCTCTTATTTAATGATTCTATAATTTTGTGACAGCTCCAAGACTTCTTTTGAGCCCTGGATAAATTACTTTATTGCATCTGATAAGCATCTTGCAGTGTAGTACTTCCAGATCAAATATAAACATAAGATGATTGTTCAGGTTTATGTGGGTCCAATTGCAGTATCATGACCTCAACAGCTATATTGTCATTTTCTGAAGTATTGTTACTGGTTATAGAAACAGAATTACATGTTTTCTCATAAGGAAGCAGTGTTTGTATTTCATCTTATACTTTTATGTCAATAACACTATTTACACTGATCTTCAAAACAGATTACTACAAAAAAGTATTAATACTCCTTTAATGTTGGTATGCATCTGTCTACCTTTTTGATTGTCATGACAGATGCTTAGAAAATTGGATGTGAACAAGTTGTGCCTTTTTCCTGAAGCTTCTGTTTTTCAAGGGCTAGATCAGGGGTAGGCAACCTAAGGCCCAGGGGCCGGATACGGCCCAGCAAGGCCTCTGGACCGGCCCCAAATTCCCAGGCCAGGAATAGGCACACCGGACACCATTCCAGCAGATTCAGACTGACTCTGGACCAACTATCCCTTAGTTCAGTCTAAAAACACCAGCTGTTTGCAGTGGAATTTCCAGAAACTTCACCACAATGACTGGCAGACTGGACAGACACACACCCCTTATTTGCTGCCTTCACTGTTCTACTCACAGGCCTCAGTCACAACCTGTGATATCGGAAGCGGATGCCTGGTCATGTGGGTGAAGCCAGGTGCCCCATTTCTATCCTTCTGGGCCACTGCAAGGGCCTGTAATTAAAATGGCAACAACATGCAAGACAGAAATGGCTGGATAGCATGGCAGCAGGCAGGCATCTAAACACCTGCCTATCCCCACAATGGACCAGGTAGTTGCTGAGGACAGAAACAGGCCAAATCCACAAGCAGGACATGACAGAGTAGGCCCATCATATCCTGCTTATACATTCAAGCCCTGAGAAACATTTAAAAAACAACAATTGCATGCTCAAAATATCAGTTAGCTTTTGATGAACTGTTAATGAATGGTGCCAAATAGTCTTGGCACAAAAGTTGAGTAAACAAAAACACACTGGCACTTACTGATTGCATGTATTCACACTCTTTCAACCCACTGCTACCTGAAATCACCTAAATAGTTGAACAGAGTCCACCTGTGTGCAATTTCTATGCTACACAGTATGGCACAATTCCAGATGAAATATACCTATTTCTGAATGTGCCAGAGTTTGTTGGAGAGAATAATTAAACCATCAGGATCATGAAGACCAGTAAGCTATTAAAACAAGTCCAAGATAAAGTTCTGTAGATACATAAGTCAGTGCTGGGTTATTAAAAGTATCCTTATATGTATATAGAAAGATTTAAATATTCATATTTTGTCCTTTATCCACAGATCTCAGGTTTGCTTATAACAAAACCAACTTAAAAATAAATAATTATAAATATTTCTTTAAATTAAAAATATATTGAATAGTTTCTCATTTTAAAAACAGATCATTTAAAATGGGTTAAAATAATCTAGAAAAAATGTGGTTCCATGACAGCTCATACATTAAAGCTCCAGTGGGCATTAATCAGAGAAGCAACAAGTAGTCCAGAGGTAAACTTGAAGCACTGAAAAGATCAACCCCTGTGGTGAAAGAAGCTGCCTATGGAGTAACTTTCACCTGGATGCTCTACAAAGATGGGGTGTATCGAAGACTGGCAAGAAGAAAACCATTGCTGAAACAAACCCACATCAAAGCTCATTTTGAGTGTGCAGAAATACATGTGAGGGATGCACCAAACATCTGGGAAAGGTTTTCTGCTGATAGAAGATCAAAATAAAACTTTCTGGCCTTGCTGCCACCTGTTGTGAGTGGTGCTATGCCAACAGTCTCATTGTCCTGAGAAGTCATCCACAATTGAGCATGCTATTGACAGTATAATGTTGAGGTTTTGTTTTTATCAGAAGGGTCTGGGAAACAGGTCAGGATTGAAGGTAAAATGGATGGAGCCCAATGCAGGATAGTTTTCTTTCATTCTGTAAATGACTTGGGACTGGGGTGAGGTTCTCTTCCAGCAGGACAGTGATATTAAATGCACATCCCAAATGACAGTATGTTTTTAAAGCATGAATTTGGATGTGTTTGAATGCCTCAGATCTCAATCTGATTTAAAGTTCATGGCAAGGTGTAAAAGCTTGCCAGTAGTCCCCATTCAACCAGACAGAGCTGGAGGAATTGTACCAGAAGAATGAGGAAAATAGTCAGAGTCCAAATTCACAAAGCTAATAGAAACCAAGAAGATACACAGCTGCAGCTACTGCCAAAAATGTTTCTAACAAGTATTGACTCAAGGAAGTGAATGTTTTACAACCAACAAGCGCTGTGTTATTTTTGTTTTCTTATTATTTGTGTCACAATAAAAAGAGCAGGGGTACCCAAACCCGGCCCATCGAGGCCTTTGAACTGGCCCGCGGCCGGTCCTGCTGCCGCCGCGCACACAACACTGGTTCCATGCGCACGACTCTGGGTGCCATTTTGGAACACAAATGGTGCCCGAGTAGTGCGCATGTGTGTGCACCTCCAGCCCGCCAAAGATCGGGGGGTCAGCAAACCGGCCCCCAGCTCAAAAAGTGTGGGGACCCCTGCTTTAGAGTGTTGAATAGTGTGTGTACATCAAGTGGTAACAATACCAATGAAATCCATTTCATTTTCAGATTGGAACATAATAAAATCTGGAAAAGGGGGATGAATACTTTTTAAGTTGTAGGCAACCTGTAGGTCCCTGTTTGGGTATCTATCAAATAGCAACACTCCCATGAATTAAGACATCACTGTGAAGTAAATATTTGAAAGCAATCAGAAAATTTGGTTTCTTTGGAGCAGTGTGTGTTAGATGCATGGAATGTGCTCTCAGAAATGGACCAGGAGATAACATTTTATGTTATTGCAATATGCAGAATGTTCATTATATTGTATATTGGTACAGCCTCAGTTTAAATTCATAACTTTTCTTTTTTAAAAGAATGGAGCTGATGATGTGAAGCGCCATCGGTGGTTTAGGTCTATTGACTGGGATGCTGTGCCACAGAGAAAATTAAAGGTGAAGTGCACATAAACAAATTTATCTTAGAAAGGAGGAATGCTATACCTATTTCATTTTATCCTTTTTGGAATTTTCACAGCTCTTTGTCAGGGAGTCATGGAATAACAGGGATGGAAAAAGTGTAGCCCATGGGCCATGTGTCAGCTATTGGCCCCAGAATGGCAAATACATCTCTCTGATGAGCAAGAATATGAATGCTTGATTTAGGTCTGAAAGAGTAGTTTTTACAACCTGAAAAAGACTGTCCTTTTTATGGTGTGGGGGGGGGGGTAAGGTGTCGGGGGGGGGGAGTGCAGGTCCACCAATGTCTAGTACTAGCAATGGTACTCTTAGATATCTTAGAGACAGCCAAGCAGCTTCAGCCAGCATTGTGTCATATAAATGAGGAAAAACGAAATTAAAAAATTCAAGACTCACCTTCATTTGACTTAAGTTTAAACTTACCTACTGAAGATTAATTTTCTTGTTTCATTCAGCCTCCTATAGTGCCGAAAGTATCAAATGATGGTGACACATCAAATTTTGAAGCTTATCCTGAAGATGACTGGAACAAAACACCTGCTGTATCTCCTAAAGATTTAGAAATTTTCAAAAACTTCTAAGCGTGAGACAGACAATATTATTAAGGTATTGGATATTTTGCCATTGCCACTATTCTTCTGAATACTTGATTTAGTTCATCAAACCATCTTCATCTTAATTGCTTTATTTTATGTTTTAAAATACCCTGGGATTCGGAACGGGAGGATTATGGGATAGTCAAGGCTGCCATTTTGCAGGAGGCCATGAGAATGGAGACGCTACGTCAACACTTCAGACAGTACCGCTACCAAGAAGTAGAAGATCCCCGGAGAATTTATCACCAGCTGTGAGATCTGTGCCATCAGTGGCTCAGGCCAGAGATCCAGATCCTAGAACTGCTGGTTCTGGAGCAGTTTCTGGCCATTTTGTCTCAGGATCTGCAGACCAGGATCAGAGAAGGGGGACCAGAGAGCTGCACTCAAGCTGTGGCCTTGGTGGAGGATTTCCTGACTAGTCGTCCAATGATTGAAGCATGGAAATGGCAGATGCCACTGTGGGAACTGATCAGGAGTTTCCCGGAAGCTGAGAGGCCTTCATCAGAGTCTCTTCTGACACAACTCTACATGACACAGAAAGTTGCCCATCATTTCCTGGAAGGGAGAGAAAGTACTGCTCAGAAAACAAAAAATATCAGAAAGCCTCATAGACAGAGATGGGACTCCAGAACTTCTCCATTAGCTCTCCTAAGAGCTTGGCTCATAGAGTTGGACCTCTTTGCATCATGGACCCAAGGTGTTGCAAGTACCGTGATGCTTCCTAAATGCTGTCATTGTTCCCCAGGATCTCAGACACAGGGACTAAGGGGTGCTTTTATGCGTTCTTGAGAGTGCAAAGATGTAGATTTGTTACAGGTTTCCATCTTTCTCTGCCTTCTTTTCAGTCAATGACTCTGGGGGCTACACCTTGCTTGTTATCTGGAACTATTTGTAATTTATGATTTGTCTCCTTTGCATAAATTATTTTCAATAATGTTTTAAGGGGGGGGGGAGGGAATATACTGTATTATCTTTATTGTTCTTTTAATTGTTGTAAACCGCACAGATTGGTTCACCATAGGACGGTATAGAAATAAAAATTATTATTATTATTATTTATGACTGAAAGGCTTTGAAGGAATTTTGAAAAACTATTAATAATTTTCTCAAGTTATTTTGACTACTGTTAAGAGAGAAAAGAAGACATTTCTTATGGATGCTTCATTAGGTATAAATACAACACAATGGACTTCTGGTCTAAAATAGTTAGCTTCCAGGAAGTAGGAATTTCTGCCTTTGATTGCAAATTAAAATATCTGTACTGAAATACCAATATGCTGAAATGATCTTTTATTTATTTTTTAATAGAAACTGGAAGATGATGGATGTGCTATCTGGGAACTGGAAGAGAAGAACTGAAAATATTACTGAAATTTTTATTTGAAATGAATAAAAAATGTTACTCCATTATGTACAGTTTTTAAGGAATAAGGTTTAAAGTTGGCGAAGGGACAGTACTTGTGCTTAGTTGTACAGATCCGGCATTAGTTGAGTAAACTAAAATACTAAAGTACATCTTTCAGGTGGAGGCACTGAAATTGTTATAGTTTTTTAAAAAAACAACAACAAATTTATTTTAGTTTTCTTTCATGCTATGCCCAAATCTTTTTTGCATAGTTATCTCATAGACTAACTTTATAAGTTTATATTAATATTGTCCTTTAAAGCACAAATTAGTATATATGTATATAAGGAAATCAGTACAGATAAAGCACAGAAACTGTGCAGAAATGTAAAATTTTGTACTTTACAGATTCTATGATTTTTATTCTTAAATGCTTTTCAGAATACTTCTAGAAATAAAAAAGTCTTGAAAAGATAGGTTTTTCAGCATCATCTATAATTTTATAATTCATTATAAAAAGGAATATACACAAAATTTTTGAGAAAATTGTGATATTTCCAGTGCTTAACATCTACAGCCATACTACTTGAAAGCTGAAACAAGGCCTTGTTATATGTTTTAATTTAATTGTTTTTCCTTACACTGCATCTTGTTTTATTTAGAGTTGTCTTAAAATGATGTGTTTGCACATCATAATTCTTTGTAACTGCATACTATATGAAATCATAGCAAGATTTTATGTGTGTGTATGTGTGTCTGTCTTCAGCACTGGTTGCTAATAAGGGTAAGGTCTGCTATCTGAATGTATATTTACTTGCCACACTTGCAGGGATCTAAAAGTCACATAAGCTATGGTTCCCAGTATGCAGCTTCCCCCCTCCCTCATTTTGCTCTTCAAATCCCAGAAGCTAAAGGGAGCATGAATAACAGGGATAGGTCTTAAAAGTCAAAGGTCAGGGATCACACTTATTTAAACCAAACAACTAACATAAGTACAAATTTCTGAATGTTTTCCTATTGTTAAACAATGGCAGCCTCGACCTATTGCTTGTTGAGTGGGAAAGTCCCCAGAGACCAAGCATCACAGAGATTCTGTGTGAACTGAATGTGTTACTTTTTACACATTCAGCTGTGACTCATATGATAAGTTATCATGTGATGCACATACACATATAAATTAACTTTGAAACATTACCTATTAAGTCCCTATAAATTACAGTCCTATAAATTAAAGCTGTTCACGAAATTTGTACCTGAATCCCTGAAATTAATGGATTGACATTTCCCCAGAACATACTATTGTCAAGTTATATAACACAGCTTTTGTGTGTATTGGGGGTGGAGATTGTCTAACCAGAAGTTTGAATTTATTCCTACCCTATTTATGAACAATAGGTTTTCTGAAATGGTTATGCCAATCTGACAAAAAAAGCTTTTTAAAAATAAAATAAAATAATAACCGTATTAAAAAGAATAATTTTACTGTGAAGTCATAGGCTTTTATGGCCGGCATCCATAGTTTTTGTGGGTTTTTCAGGCTGTGTGGCCATGTTCTAGAAGAGTTTCTTTCTGACATTTCGCCAGCATCTGTGGCTAGCATCTTCAGAGAAAACTGAATTGGAGGAGCATGGGTCTATATATACTGTCTATATATACCCAGGGTCTATATATACCCAGGGTCTATATATACCCAGGGTCTCACAGTATATATAGACCCATGCTCCTCCAATTCAGTTTTCTCTGAAGATGCTAGCCACAGATGCTGGCGAAACATCAGAAAGAAACTCTTCTAGAACATGGCCACACAGCCCGAAAAACCCACAAAAACTAATAATTTTACTGTTAACTGCTGGATTTATTTTATTTTTATTTTTGTAATTCATTGTTATTCATTACTTTTTAGACATCCCTTTACTATACAGCATTCTTGCATTTAACCTTCAGTAAAGATGCAGAATATAATAGTTCGTAGTGGGAATATGCTTTTACTAGATAATTTGGATGAAAATAGAGGTTGTCGAGCTGTATTTTTCTAAATAGTGTTACTTCTAGGGTTGAAATAATCCAGGGCTTCAGGTGTTTTTTTTCTGGGCACATCTTAAGATATTTTAAATTGTTTATTTTAAATTTCTTATCAAGATTGAGCCACAGAGTTTGACAAGTTAAACAAACACTGTAAATTTAGTTCATGAACGAAATTACCCTTCATTTGAATCAGTAGTAGATACGTATTGGAACATGCCTTCTCAGGATAGAATGTAAGAATATAAAGAAGCTGTTGTGATGCTTCAGTTCAAAATGCACTGATGATCCAAATCAAGTATCAAGCAGTGAAGTCACAGACCAGAATCATATTGAATGAACAGCAAAGTGTTGGTAAATCAACACTTTTCTAAGATTCAGATTCCATCTGCACTGCAGAAATGGTAGCTTGACACCACTTTAAGTGCTGTAGCACCATCCTATGGAATCCTGGGATTTGTAGTTTTTCAAAGTCTTTAGCTTTCCCTTCCAAAAAGTGCTGGTGCCTCACAAAACTACACATCCCAGCGTTCTGTAGGATGGAATCTTGGCATTTAAAATGATGCCAAACTTTATTATTTCTACAGTGCAGATGGCACCCTAAGTGGATCTACTCAAGTTTAACCAACAATATGATTCAGGCCTAGAGGTTCCCTTACTGGATAAATTATTATTATACCACAAACTGGAAATAGAGATGGGAAGAAAATGAGTCAATGAAGGGATTGGTATTAACTAGTCATTGGGTTGTATCCAGTTGGACATGTATCCTGTTGACACTAATGGGACAAGCCAGTTATGAGTTGACTTGATTCCCAAAGAAATTAATAGGTGCTTAAGTTAAACTAAGGTAGTCTGAACATAACTCATTATGCTCATCTTGCAGCTTGAGTCTCTTATTTGGGCAAGTAGTAATTGGCACATGGATGGCATTATCCCAGAATAGCTTACACATGTCTAGTTAAATAATACAGTTTTTGTTTGTTTGTTTGTGTCTGTGTAGGAGTTTAAAACCACTTCTATTTTATTTATGAACAAGTGTCCTGAAATGCTTATGTCAGTTTGACAAAAATACTTTGTTGTTTTTATTTTTAAATTATTACATTAATTACATTAAAACAATCAAATAATTCAGTTAACTTTTGTCACTAATTGTTACACATTACTTTATAGACATGCTTATCTTTACTATATAACATTTTCTATTTCAGCCTTCTGAAAACATAGCTTTAATAACAGCTGCCTTTTGGAATTATTTGCCCTTCAACTTAACAGTGCACAAAAGGGCCAGCTGCATTCATTTTCTACAGCAGTGTTGTGTTTTCTATTTCTTTTAAATGCTTTATCATAATCCAGTTTCACAGAAACAATCCATTTCCTGGACTGACAGTAGAATGGTACTGGTGATCCTAAAATGTATTGATACAATCAGTACAGTACAAAATATTCCATGTGAATACTTGATTTCTTCACTGAAGATGGGAGGTGACATCACACAGAGAGATAATCAAAGCAGTTGCCACTAAACACAGAAGTGTGCATTTTAAAATGGATATTTACTAAGAATAATATATCTATGCCTCATTATTCAAATTGTTATACATGTGGCACACAAAATTGTCATTCTTATGGAGGCAAAGAGAATGATTCACCAAATAAAATTTTTAAAGTCTGAATTTGTCTAAATTTTTCAGACACATATTGACTGATTTCTGTTAAAACTTACCCCCATTTTTTTGCAGCTATGATTATAATAGTTAAATTCTTAAAAGAATTGTAACCAGAACATATTTTTCATCATATCAGGTGAAACAAATTCTGATGGATCAGTGGATGAAAATAAAAATAACTCACTTCTAGGTCTTGGTAAAATACCTTCTAAAAATTACACTGTAGATTACTGGCATGTTTTTGCAACCAAAAATGATATGGCGTATTTTAAATGGTACAGTTGATTATCCTGTGAATTTGCTTAAATGAATTAAAGATTTTTGCTATTAGGTTTTAACCAAGGTGATCTGGTGTAGAAGAGCAATTATAATTTATCAAAATGTAGGTACTAAAGTGTTTAAATGGATAAGCAGATCTTGAAGGGAAAATAGGAGGTAAAATATATCAAGCTGAGTGTCTTGCCATGCAGGAGAGTTAAACTTTAGTGCTTCCTTTACTATAGACTTTTTCAGCTTTCAAGAATTGTAGCATGATTCTTTTGTACTGTACTGTGTACAGATTTACTATGTTTTACACTTTTGTATGGCAAACATGACAGCTTTATAAATATTCTGTTGTACAATAAGTAAGGGATATTTCAATCTATGTACAAAACCAAACTGAACTGATAAAGAATTTCCAAGGCTTATTTGGACTGATGTCAGAGAACTTGCTTGCTAGTTTCAACTCATGTATTAGTACTGTACAAATGCATAAGTCAGTCCTCATTGCACATTGAAAATCACTGTGATCTGTAAATAAAACTTAGTTCAAAAATACTTCTGCTGTTTAATTTTATATTATTGTATAGCTCTGTTCCAAAACAAAAAACAAACCTGAAATGATAAAAACTTTTTGCTGATCTATAACTTTCTTCAATAAATAAGGTATTTAAGTACTATTTTTCAGTGGGGAAAATGTTTTCAAGCTTTTTAAAGAAAATTCACGTTTTCACAAGATTGGTACTTTGTTGTTTTGCATAAGATGTATGTGTTCTGCCATATTAATACATCAATGTAAAGTATGATTTTTTTTTCCTGTTGGGCTCTTCATATTTATGCACTTGGCGAGGTACCTCCAACATACAACTGAGATTTTTGCATAAACTTATTTAGAACTAAATTCCAGTTAAGTAATATATTTTGATTCATTGCCTTTTCCAAGATCCAATTGTGTGGTCTGTCAGGGATGCAGGTTTTCAGGCTCCCTGCACTGTTAGTTTTGGCATGAGGCCCAGATCCAGTCGAGGAAGGAAGGGCAAGCAGATCCTACTCTAGGCAATGATCCTTGGGGTGTGGGAAGGAAAATTATGACCAGCTTGAGGGTAGGTGGCTTCACCCCTCTCTCTCTGGTGATGCAAACCACACAGTGCCTTCTGTCTCATTTCTGTCATCCTGGGGCTACCCATTGGGCAGGATGGGTTGTAGTTACCATTGGTTAGCTGGTCTGAATCTAGACCATGTTGAGCCAAAATATTTGCAGCTGTAATCAGTTGAGTTATGGCCTTGTTTATTCCACCTTTAGTTATCTGTGTATGTTTGGGAACACCTTCCACTCACCATGGTTCCTGCAATACAAGTGCAGAAAGAAAAACAAAGCTATGTTACAATAAATAACCTTGATCTGATTGTTTCTCAGAAGATATTAACTGTAAATTAAGGATTTTTACAAAACGACTACTTAAATCACCAGAGGCATTTGTATGTGTTGTCCTTTGGTATCTTTTTATAATGAAATGCTTTAAAGAAATCTTCACAGAATATCAGAGAAGTACTTCAAGTGACAGAGCTTTGAAAGTAGAGGCTAAATTATTCTTAAATCTAAACAACTAAACAACATATTTAATTCATTATCTACAAGATGTTTGCTGCTTTTCATTTCTCTGGCTTGTAAATCTTTCTGTTGTTGTCAAAGATGATTTGAATAATTATCATTAAACAATGGTACTTTTACATTTGCCTGCTAAAAAAAATAACATGGTTAATATATTAAAGAATTTGAGCTTTGAAAGCTTGCAACAAGTATATTGTGCATTTTGGTTGGCCAATAAAGGTATCACGGATTTTTATTTTTATTTTTGAACTACTTAGTTGTACAGTCAGCCCTCCTTATCCACTGATTTTTTTTATCCATAGATTCAAACATCTACAGCTTGAAAATATTAAAAAAGTACAAATTCCAAATAGCAAACCTAGGTTTTCCATTTTATATAAGGGATATAATTTTGCTATGCCATTATATGTAAGGGGACTCGAGCATCCACGGATTTTGTTATCCACGGAGGGTCCTGGAACCAAACTCCAGTGGATAACAAGGAGCCACTGTAATGTCTGCTGATGCATTAATAAGACCAGGATTTGTAGTTTTGAGAGATATTTAGCCTCTGCTTGAGAGAGATTTAGCCTCTGTCAGAGATAAGATGCCAGAACAAATTACAAATCCCAGGATTCCATAGCACTGAGCCATGGCAGTTAAAGTATTGTCAAATGGCATTATTTCTGCAGTGCAGATGCAGCCTGAGTTTAGGAGTTTTTGGGAATTATACTAAGGTTTGTAGACATGTAAGGATTACAGATAGATAATATGCAAATTGCCCTGAGGGTAACCTATCATTTGTTTATGCCCTGGTGGAGCAGTGGTTAAATGCCTGTACTGCAGTCACTCACTCACAAACCATAAGATTGTGAGTTCAGCCCCAGCCAAAGGGATCAGGCTCAACTCAGACGTCCATCCTTTCAAGGTCGCTAAAATGAGTACCCAGATTGTTGGGGGCAATTAGCTTCCACATTGTAAACCGCTTAGGGAGTGCTTAGGGCAAGGGTAGGCAACCTAAGTCCTGGGGGCCAGATGTGGACCAGCCCCAGACCAGTCCTGCTGCCACCACCGCCGCTGCCCGCCATGGTGATATTGATTATTGTTGTAATTACTTGTTCTTGGGGTTTTCTTGGCAAAATCTCCACAGGGGTTTTGCCATGACTTTTCTGGGGCTGAGAGAGTGTGCATGCATATATTTTTTTTAATTTTTTAATTTTTTTAAAAAAAATATTTATTTAATTTTGGTGCTTCGGCCCCCCCCCCCCATTGTCTGAGGGACAGCAACCCGCCCCCCGGCTCAAAAAGGTTGCCTACCCCTAGCTTAGGGAGTGCTTATACTGATAAGCAGTATAGAAATGTACTTACTATTTCTGTTAGTCACTCTCATCATTTCAGCACCTTTATTATCTGTATAGATCAGGATCGGCAACCTAAGGCCCGCGGGCCAGGTGCGGCCTGCAGAGGCCTTCGGACCGGTCCTGCTGCCGCCGCCGCCATTTGTGGCCGCAGGGGTCCTCCGGGGTGCCATTTTGGATTCTAAAATGGTGCCCCAGAGTCTCGCGCGACCTTTCCTGTCACGGGAAATATCGCGGTTACGCAAGACTCCAGGAGCCATTTTGGAATCCAAAATGCCACCCCAGAGGACTCCCACAGCCGCACCAGGCCTCTTGGAGGCCCAGCATGGTCGAGGGAGCCCTCCTGGTAGTATGTGCATGTGCACACGCCACCGCAGTCCAGGGTGCATGCGCTCATGCGCACACCACTGCAGCCCAGAGGGCATAGGGGGACGGGGACCGGCCCCACCCCAAAAAGGTTGCCGACCCCTGGTATAGAAGTTCATTGTTCAGTAAATAATGCCCATCTTGAATATACAGGGGGCCCTTCCCATATGTGGGGGATCCGTTCCAGACCCCCTGTATATGAGGGGAAATGCATACGCTCAAATTCAATTTGTTTCAATGAAGGTGCATTCCTGCATGTGCCATTGTTTCTCCCGGGGCTTGCCTTCTGCATAAGGTTAAAGCCATGTATGCTGCAGGTGTATTGTACTGTACACAGTTCTGTTGGCAGTGGAAGAAGAGTCACTTTCTCAAAGATACATTTCTTTTCAAAACATATTGAGGCTAAAATATGGTAAGAATTATATATAAAGAATGAAAACAGATTAGAGTAGTTGTTCCTTCTGATCTAATTTAACTCTTCCATAAAACCTTAAAACACACTCTTTCTCTGACTGCCATTTTAAACCAAAATAATATTAATAAGAATATTCTTGGACAAAATCTACAGAGATAGGAAAAAAGTGATCATGGGTATGGTCTGTGACAGTATATTCATGTCAACTCTTTCAATTGATTGTTTTAAAATTATGCAGAGCAGAACAGAAAACTGATTATTGGATGATTTCCTCCTGTGCACTTTTTAAAGGTTACATTTCAGTGAACACTATCAAATACATTACCACAGAATATTTGGCTGGAAACTCTTAGGGCCATGTTTGTTCCTGGCAATAGACTCTATTCATAATCTATATTGCCCAGAGAGGTCTTTTTTTAAAAATCAAAGTGAATCTACAAATAGCTTCCAGAGCTTCTGAGTCAAAACCATGTGCACTTATCTGGCACCTCTCATCCAAATCATCTATGGTAAAGTCTTTTGATATTCTCCAGCTTGGACAGAATGCCCATCATCAATTCCTTTTCTGAGAAACTACAGCATTGCTATTTTTAACTCTGTTGATGGAAGCAAAGTATCATTTGGAGGGGGAATATAGTCCATGCAGAGAATTTGATTATATATTTCTACTAATACTTGGGACACTGGTGCCTCCTCCTCTGACTCTGAAGGTATCTCCTCCTACAGTGGACATTCTCCCTGTGTTAGACCTTGTAACATCATTGGCTTGGAGTCAACTCACTCACTGGTCAGGAAGAGCCCAGAAGAAGAAGTGCTGTAGTGAGCCCCTGGCATCTAAACCCCTGTGGATACCAAAATCTGTGGATGCTCAAATCCTATTAAATACAATGGAAGTCAAGTGGTGTCCCTTACATAAAATGGCAAAACCAAGGTTTGATTTTTGGAATTTATATATATTTTTGAATACTTTCAAGCCATGGATGGTTGAATCCATTGATAAAAACTTGGTGGATATGAAGGGCCCACTGTACATTGGAATAGGCACTGGAACTTGGTGGCATTCCTGGAAAGAAGAAGGGAGGGCCTATGAGGCTCAGTTGGTTGTAGTGGGGGGACGGTAAAAGTGCCAGCACAGTCAGTGTGGGGGAATGCTAGGAGGTGCAGTCCAACAATTTATGGAGGGCACATATTTTGCCCACTCCTATGGAAATAGCCAAGCCTATGTCTGTCTGCTCTTTGCCTCCAAAAGTAGTGGCAAAAGCACACAAGGTGTCTGCTGTTCCAAGACATCTTGCTCCTGGAGGCAGAGCAGCAAATCATGTCTCCTGCTCACAGACATCAGGGTTATGTGGACTCTAAAGCCAGCCAAATGATTTAAAGAAAAACCTGGAGGTGCATCTTCCCATCCCTGGGAGTAAAAATAAAATAAATGTTTGGTCTTCTTCCATGGCATCATAAATCTTCCAGAGGCAGTGGGCTCACTCTTCCTAATGGTAAAGCCAGCCCTGGGCACATGAGCATTGGCCTGTAGTGTACTAAGTCAAATGGCTTCTTGATATATGGGGAGAAGGTAGCATTATAGAAATATTCTTGAAACAAATCTACCATAAGGCACTGAAGCAGTTTGACAAGCGTGCAGTGGACCCACTCCCCAGAACTTTTCATGCTAGCAGGTTCAAACCACAGATTGGTGTGAGTTAATGGTATGGCTCTGAATATGTTTTTACTTTCCTTCATTCTTTTTGCTGGTGCAAAAAGATTGGACTGCAGAGTATTGGGGTGCAATTAGTGTTCTGACATTGCAATACAATAGAGGAAATTGCTTTATATCTGATAAGGCATATTTGTCCATTTACTAATGTCTAACTAGCAAAGGCTCTCCAAATTCTCAGATCTCTGAGGTAATTCCTGACATGATTACCTAACTGATAGATTACTTTTTAGAGATTTTGGGAGACTGGACCTGCTACCTTTTGCATGCAAACCAGTTCTACCCCTGAGCCCTACAATTCTTCCTTTCACAAAGAAGAAGAATTGTTCAGCACACCAAGCACTTTCAAATTTCAAATCACTTGACTGGATTTTGGGTTTTTTTGCCATACAAATTTAGTCACCCACCACTTCATTATCATACCCTATACCTATCTGTAAGCACTGCATTAAGGCAGAATTGTTGCAATCGAGATGCTGTTAAATCATGACTAAATGTCACTGAAAGCTACAGGACTTATGTTAAATATGACTTTTGTTTTTTTTATTGTTGTGTGCCTTCAAATTGTTTCTGATCTATGGTGAACCTAAAGTGAACCTGTCATGGAGCTTTCTTGGCAAGATTTGTTCATGGGAGGTTTAGCCATTGACACCCCCTAAGGCTGAGAGCATGTGACTTGCCCAAGGTCAACCACTGGGTTTCATGGCTGAGCCAGGAATCAAACCCTGGTCTCCAGTGTCATAGTCCAACACTCAAACCACTGGCTCTCTACCTTCTATTAATTCCAATATAATTACTTCTTTATCTGTGTTGGGCCCAATGTGTATTATTATTCCCCCCTCTAGATGTCTCCCTTTCTTGTTTTCTGTTATTTGGTGCATCTGACATGGAAAGTACAATATAAACATATTATAAAAAATTCAGGCCTCTTGCTGATTGAGGAAAGGAATGGCATGCATATTCTTGGATAAGTTTCTCCATTTGGAATACCTTGGTCTGGGAGCTTGTCTACACTGGCCAGAGTACTCCGGGCTGCTCCCAGTGTATTCTGGCTCCTGCATTCCCTCTGAATTAGCCCTTTCTTACTTGTGGACGACAACGGGTGGCTGTGGTCCCTGTGAGCCAGTCAGCACTGCCATTGTGGTCATGAGCTACTCTGAGGTCAGAAGGAGATGCCCAGCCTTGTTCTGCCCTCAGAGCAACCTGCATCTGCAGAGCAACTTGGCCGGGATGCTGAGAGCCTGCTAGCTGCCCATTGCTGCCCATTGTTGCTGTGTTTTGCTCTGGACTTTCTTGAAAACCCAGAGTACAATGTAAGGTTGTTTTTTAATATAATAATAATAATAATAATAATAATAATAATAATAATAATAATAATAATAATAATTTATTTATAGTCCACCCCTCTGCGTGGCAATTGGGGCGGGGTACAACAATATTTAAAACAGAACAAGGTTAAAAACATTCCCTCATCCCATAATCCTACCCTCCCATCCCCTGAAAACAGAATTAAGCAACAAACCAATTAAAATACAATATTAAATAAATTAAAACATCAAAAGATAACATGAGGAATCAGACTAACAAATTAGGGACTCATCTCCTTTTAAAGTAGGACAAGGGGTGGAAACCCAAATCAAGTCCAGACATTATGTAAACAGTCCAGACCCAATTCAGGGTTTTGGGGCTTCCAGGGAAAATCAGAGTATAGTGTTAATGTAGACAAGCCCTGTTAAAGATGACCATCACTGCTTGGGTATTACTTAAAGCTAGTAGAATATAACCCTAATTTTAATCCCCTGGAGGTATCTTGTTATTCCTTTATCATAGATAGAAAGAAAGAAAGATGTTTGTAAAATACACTTTGATTTCTAAATCTGTTTTTAATGTCTTTCAGTCATAAACACAATATAAAATGAAAATTGTCTACCTATGAAATGTAAAAATTGTTTTTCCTGTTTTGTTTTTGTTTAAAGAAACTGCAGGAAAATTTAATCCATGAAACACTATCCTTTAAAATTCTTGGCACACTTTGAAACAACTGAAAAGACAAAAGCTTCAAAAAGTTGATGGAAACAATAAGTGATCCTCAAAACATGTGTTTCCCAAACTTTTCTCCTCTGCATATTTTTGCTCACAATAACCTTGTCTTAGTTGATGATATTCTTGAAAACCATATGGTGTGTCTTGATAACCAGATTGTCTCCTCTTTTGTACCTAAAGCATTTAGGGTCATAGTTTCTCATTCCTCTAAGATGAGAACTACAGAGACAGAAAATCTTCCACACTTTTATTTTGTTCCTAGCATTTGAAACCTCATTTTAAAAGCTGCTAAATACTGGCCTACAGGGTTACATTCTGAAACTATTATTAGAAAAGATATCTATTGTTGAGCATTCACCATATCCCAATGACTGCTGTAAAGATCCACACAAAAGTGCTCTCAGAAATTGCTTGAAATTGCCATGGTAACGTCCTGATCTAATAATCACAACAGTTTAAATCCAATTGGTCCCAAATAGAATAAAACTGTTGAATCAAGAGGACATACTCAAGCATTAACTGAAGTCCAATTTATGCAGTGGGTCTCTTATCTAAAGATTAGAATTCAATGGTGTATTTCTGCTGGATCTCATACTTTCTCCCAGAACTGGTGAATCCCCTTGTCTTCCATCCCTCCCCCCCTCCCCATGTATCCTAAAACACTGTTCTGGAGGTCTAGGAAAACCTGGAGTTGGTTTTTGATCCTATGGTAGGCTACAAGGGTAGAAAGCTGTAACACAAGTACATTGGATCTTGACTTCTATTTCTTATAATTATTTGATTTACTGCTTTGGAGTGGTAATGTTTTTTAAAAAGAAAAACACTGGCTTTTATTTAGGTTTTTTTTATATATAGCCATAGCTTTGGGCCAACTGTGTTTACAAATCTGATTTGTTGCACAAAGTGTTTTTCAGGGATTTTTTTTTTCAGATTTGCTCATAGCCAATAGAGGGTTGACTTGTTGATTGACACCATATGCACCTTATTGGGCAACACCTAATATTTCTTTGGTTGAATTTTTCTGTTCTTTCGCCAAACATATTTGTTGGCTTTTTATCATTTCCTTCAAGGCTACATTCAGTTCAGTTCAGTTTGCTCAAGAAGTCTTTGCTCTCCACTTCACATTTTTCAAGGCTGTTCATGAAATGTGGACTGCATCTAGAGTGCACTTTGACACTGATTTAACTGCCATGGCTCAATGCTATGGAATTCTGAGATTCATAGTTTTGTGAGCTATTTAGCTTCCCTATCAGAGAACTCTGGTTGCGCAACAAACTGCAAATCCCAGGATTCATAAAATGGAGCCATGACAGTTAAAGCAGTGTCAAACTGCATTAATTACGCAGTACAGCAGCAGTCATGCTGGTGGTAATGCACCTCAGAATGAAGTCATACTCAGATACCACAATGTACCTCATTAAAATCCTGGGAGATGGACTGTACCATAGCAAAATTTTGAGAAGTTTGTCATGCCAGCTGGGCTATTCAAATAATAGCTTTCCAGTAACTGCAACTTTAGTCTTCTATTAATACAATGGGTCCTTAGTATCTGCTGGAGTTTAGTTCCAGGACCCCCATGGATACCAAAATTTGTGGATGTTTAAGTCCCATTAAATACAATGGTATAGTGAAATGGTGTTTCTTATATAAAATGGCAAAATCAAGGCTTTCTTCTTGGAATTAATATATTTTTAACATATTTTCAAGATGTGGATCATTCAATCCATGTATACAGAGGGCTGACTATCTTTAAGATGCTTACAGCTTAGGAATTGATCAAGACCACATTTGTGTCACACCCTTCCTCCAAAAAGCTGAGAATAGAGTTCAAGAGCCTAGGTCATTTAATCTCTATCTGGTGTTACTCAAAATGTGGGGGGCTTGTAGAGCCTCAACTGACAGTTTCAATCTATCTTTAATTAATTTGGGGGATGTTTAACTTGGCTTTGAAAAGGGGGGTAACATTTGCAGAAACTAAGCACCAACTATACCAGTAAAAACTGATAGGGACTCCAAGCATAGGGAATTCCATGAAATTTATTGGAATAAATACTTTTAAAAACCCACACATACTGGAATAATTCACTGTCTCACACAGCATACAAAACTAACTGAATATAGAAAAGTGAAAGAGGATAGTGGAGTTTTGAGGGTTGGATAAGGGAATATGTCTACTGATCCTGAAAAGATGGTCCATGGAAAGTAGAAAAACAGGAACAGCTCAAACCATGAGGCTTGAGTATGCATATTTAAAGAAGTAGACAAGAACAGATCAAAGAACAGTGACTTACCAGACAAGTGGAATGTATATGTGTGATTGCAGCAAATAGGCTAAATTTTCTGGTATTATTTAGACTTTAAAGCCAGCCCCAATCCATAGATGTAATGCAGGAAACCAAAAGCTGGATTGTCCCTCAATGAAACTTGAGAAGGTTACTAAAGTGGAGAGTTTGTTTGGAAATTCAGGAAAGGAGAGGGATTGATTTTCACCAATGATGCTTCATGGGCTTTACAATACCTAGACAAGATCTGGAGTCCTCAGGAATGAGGGCAGGAAGGGGTGTTTAGGAATATAGAAGAGATGAAAGGGGGATTCCGATCTTGTTTGATCTGGAGAACTCAATTTTTGGCTTTCAGATTTCTGTCTGAAATGCAGAGTAGAGTATGTGTGTGTAGCAGCACTCTTCCAGCAAGCTCTTCCATCCCCACACCTTTCCACATGGCTGGGTCTACATGTCATTCACACTACCTATTCCTATATACTATGTATATCATCTCAGCCATAGCCGCTCATGCTGGCTCCTAATATGACATCAAACTATAGCCAGATTAATAAATACATTAGGGGATGTTCAGAGGCTTATACAGTTAAATGATGGCTTTTCCATGAGTATTGGTTGAGTTTCATTAAGGAGCTATCCATATCTAATAGTTTAGCTCAGTGGAGGTGACTAAATATTTCTGGCTCATTTACCATGTCCATGGTTAGGTTTTGACAGCCTAATCATTAACAAAGATTTGGAACCCAAGGATATATTGCACTTCTTGTTTCCTCTGTGCTGGCTTCCTGTTTGCTTTGGGGAGCTACTCAGGGTGCTGCTTTTTTAAGCCCGAAAGAGTATTGGGGGCTTTTTACACCACATAATAATATATATGGCTCCAGTTTAACTGGCATGGCAACATCCTATGTAATCCTGGAATCTGCAGTTTGGGGAGAGGTATTTATAATTTTCAACCAGAGCACTCTAGTGTGTCCCTTAACTACAAATTCCATAATTAATAGAATAAATCAGCTATTAAAGTTTAATCATAATGGTATAATAGTGCAATGTTAAAGGAACCAAAGCCTTAACAATCCTTTCAGTGTTCCAGACAAGGGTACAGAAGAGACTGTCTTGCTCTGTGTAACTTTCTTCTTTGAGAGCTGAAACTAATTTAGGCAGGTGTGAAAGTTTGATTCCATAGGAAGGTTCAGGAATTTTTCCCCTCTTGCTCCCAATGTCATTTGTGTTTCAGCCTCTATGCTCTAACCTGTCACCTTCTGGGCATCTTGGATGAGATCTCTCACCATTTTTAGCCAATCATGGTGGCTTGGCTTAACTGGTTGGGGATGATGGGAGCTAGGATGAGGTGGAAGGGGAAAGATGGTTTCTCCCTCCTCTACCTGCTCTAGCACCTCAGAAAAATCACAACCAGTCTGCAACTAAGCATTGAAAAAGACTCTTATTGAGGTCAATAGGCTTTTTCCAAGCCTAACTGCAACATGGATAAAGGATGGAGGATATATTTCTCAGAATGTGTGTGGTTCAGCTATTATATCACATTGCACTCTAGCATATTTCACTTATTTGCCCTCTTTATTCTAAAAGTTTTTTTTTTCTTCTAAGGAAAAAAAGCCACACCAATGCTGTCTGTATCATTTGGTCTCAGTTTGAGTTACACTAGTTCCTTCTTACTTTTTCTACCTGCCTACTTAGCTGCTGTGTCACATAGATGTCCCTCAACCAAATACCCTTCAGGATGGAGGGATGGAAGATATATTTTTTCTGAGCCATTTTGTCAGCTTTGTACCATACAATACTGACATTTGGGAGTTGATTAGGGGGAAAAACCAACATCAACAAATATAATAAGATGCTAATTTAAAAAAAATACACAGAAGAATTATACAAAAGAGATGACAGAATGAAGGGCACATGGAATAAAGAGCCAGATGAAGATGAACCCCAAATTCTAAAAAGTGAGGTGAAAACTACAATAAGAGAAATAGCAAAAAACAAATCACCAGGAACAGATGATATTCCAATTGAACTGCTGCAATCCACACTGATAGAGTCAACTTTAGCACTAACCAATATATGTCAATGGATATGGAAAACAAAACATTGGCCAACAGATTGGAAGTGATCAATATACATCCCGAACCACAAAAAAGGAGACAGAGACTGCAGCAACTATAGAACCATAGCACAAGGGACCACATTCCAAACATATGATGGCTAATGGAGCACACCAGGGAATTCCAAAAGAAAATGTGCTTTATAGACTATAGCAAAATCTTTGACTGCATAGATCAGGGGTAGGCAACCTTTCCCCTTTAAGGGCCGAGGGACTTTAGCTCTCAGAAGCCTCAGCCATGTTGGCCAATAGTCCCATGTTGGCCAATAGCTCCTGGGATTCTGGGAACTGAAGTCCCTTGGCCCTTAAAGGGGAAAGGTTGCCTACCCCTGGCATAGATCATGAAAGGTTATGTAATGCCCTTAACGACATGGGAGTGCCAACACATCTATAGTCCTGATGAGGAATCTGTACTCAGGACGAGAGGCTACTGTCAGAAAAAAACATGGAGAACAGAATGGTTCCCAATTGGCAAAGGAGTCAGACAAGG
>JAIPUX010001232.1:72834302-72851712 GCA_020142125.1 Phrynosoma platyrhinos | reverse complement strand
CCCCCCCCCCCCTGTACTGGGTGTCACCAAGTCAGAGTACACCACTAGTGCTTGGAAATACATGTAATTTGTAAATGATGTATCAGTGCTTCAGAGTATTTATGGAACAATGAGAGTGAGGAAGAGAGAGGGGGGCACATCCCTTCTATCTAAATAAAATAAATAAATGCATCTCTTTTGCGCCTTCTGAAACTTATAATTGGTTCCAGATATAAATAATCCCAAGTGAACTGATGCAATTGCAGTGGCAATGATATAATTGCTATATTTAATAATAATCCAGTGATTTGAAATTGTTGCATGTTATAATTGACAGTGGCTTAGTTTTAAACATTTTATGCATTCTTTGACATTATAAATGATCATCTAATATTAGAAAAACCCACAACAAGGGCACAGTATAGAAACACTAGATTTAATGTGTCTGTGTCTGAAATTAGAGTCTATCCTGAATTTGTATGCAACAGTCAGAGTCTCTTGCTTCTCTAAACCAAAGACTGAATTGTTCAATTATGAATAAGAACAATGGTGGCTCTTAAGAGAACAATGTGTGGAACATTGGCTTTTATGTAGTGCAAGATGCAAGTCTAAAGTGACTTGAGGAACTGGGCCAGCTCTCTATAATGTGTAAAATTTCAGATTCAAGCTTGTAGAAAACAGACCACTGTAATGGCTCCAGTCCCATACTAATCTAAGACAGACAAGAGACAAGACCCCGCTCTTACACAGGGCACTGTTTAAAACAAAACTGGAAAAGGGACTCAGTTATCAACCAAGTTGAAGTGATTCCATTTGGCTTTATGGCAAAGCCCACTGTTTTCTTTTTGTTGTCGCATTGAGGTTCTAATTAGAGGCAATATTTCATTTGCAAGTCAATGGTATCTGCTCAGCTTCTTACAGTTTAAGAGAAAGATGCGAAGCATGAAGTGGTGGGAGAATAATTTGGAACAGTACAAAAGACAAGCAGTAAAAGGCCCTATAAGTACATAGCTGAGTAGCCAGATCAAACTAAAATTGCATCTGCTGAACCATTTAATGTGTGTCTTAGTGGAAAATCTTGACTGTGTAGGTGGGTACAAAGAGCTAAGGATATGGGAGCAGCTGTCAAAAAATGCCTAGAACATTTAGTAATATTTCATAAATTTTTACACAATGGGCAAAATGCCTTTTGCCTTGATCACTTGAGCATTCCACCAACATGACCCTCCAGTTTATAAATCAGGTTGTGTATGTGCAAGTGAATATGTGCAGTAGTGGATGTAAGAAGATGTGTGCACACATAACTTAGGGCGAGCATATATATGCCTCCGCATTTGTGTATGTGGGGAAACCTTATTATCATCATCATTTGTATAAAGTACCATCATTGTACATGGTGTTTTACAAGTAAAGAATCAACTACATAGTTCCCTGCCTTCAGGATTACAGTCTAGCACATCTTGTAGCATCTTTGGGATGCAGATCAGGATTTTAGGCCAGCCTTGGGGTGGAGTTGGGGTGGGGCGACTGCACGCCACCCCCAACTCCGCCCCAATGCCATACACCCAACTGCATTGCACTCAGTGGCAGGTTGCCCTGTTGGCAGAGTGTGCACACATGCTGCACCAAAGGGGTGTAAAAGAGCCATGGTGGTGGCTCTAAGGGTGGTTTTTTGCCACATTAAAAAGGAGCAGCATTTGCCCACTTTTGGGGGGGTGTCAAAAAGAGCCAGCTTCCCAACAGCATGGGGGTGTGATGTTCAGACAGCAGTATGCCCCCATGCTGCCAGGAAGTTGCATGACTGACAGTATGTGTAGCAACTTTACGACATTTCTATGGCACAGCATTTGCACATGCTGCACTGCAGAAACCCTTAAAAAATGCCACTATGGTGGCAAAGACACCTTTTTCCCAGTGCAAAAAGGAGCAGCTTTCTGCCACTTCTTTTTGCACTGGAAAAATGCTGGGTTGGGGGTGTGGTGTGTGGTTGCTGTGGCCCCAAACCAGCAAGCAAAGGGGCAGCAGCAAGCCGCTCCTTCAGGGCTGTCTGTTTGGCCCTTAGTTGCCCTTTACACCCTTTAATTTATCTGTTCGTTTCACAGTCAAGATAAAAAGTATGGATATTTCCATCTTTAGCATGTATTTTCATTGCTATTTGGTGATGCTGCAATTATAATTTGCATCTAATGACTGGAGCAGTGCCAGCACAAATACCTGAGGTCATACAGTAGTTTTTTTGTAGGAGTCCTCACTCTCTATAAATTTTAAGACCAGCAGGAAGAGCATCTCCAGAGGCTAAATGAGATGGCTTCTAGAACTCTCTGCATTTAATTTAAAACTAATCAAGGAGTGCAGACTTCCAAAATATTTGGGTGTATATCTTCCTCCTCCCCCACTAGTGTATTTTGGATTCCCCATTGTCTGCTGCAAAACTAGCTAATAGAGGTCTGTGCTTCTATGGAGCTCTTAAAGGAATGTATTCACAACTAGTACTTTTATGCCTCTATTTTGTAATGCTATCCATTGTAAAATGCATTTCTAGATTTAAACAATAGACCACATCTTTGAGAGAGCTAGTTGCAGAGAACTAATTAGTCAATGTAGTGAAGTGGTTTGAATGTCAGACTAGGACACTGGGAAACCAGGGTTCAGATCCACTCTTGGTCATGGAACACATTGTGTGACCCTGGGCAAAAAGTCACACCTCAGAGGAGGGCAAGTCAAACCCCACCTGAACAAATCATGCCAAGAAAACCCTGTGATAGGGTTGCCTTAGGGTCACCATAATTTGGAAATGTCTTGAAGGTGTTCAACAACAAAGTCCCTTTTTTTCTTTAATGAAGCTTACATCACAACTGTAATGTAACAGAGGGATAACATTATTCCTTTCGTAGTATAATACCAACATTTTAAAGTCCAAAGCAGACTGGCAAGAAATGTTGGCTTTGGGGTGGCATGGGGGCATGGCATATGCACAGTGCATGCCCCAATTCCACTCCTAAGCCAGTGTCATGCCATCCAGGCAGCATTGCAATGACAGGCAGCATTGCAATGCTGCTGTGGCACAGTGTTTACATGCGCCACACTGCACAAACAGGGAAAAGCCATGGTGGCGGCAAAAAGGGCGCCTTTCTCCATCTCCAAAAGGAGTGTCATTTTGCTGCTTCTTTTGGTCTGGAAAAACACTGGATTGGGGCTGCAGAGTGCGGTTGCCATGGCCCTGATCAAGCACTCAAAGGGGCAGCTCAGAGCCAGCCTCTTGGAGTGGTCTGTTTCGCCCCTAACTTGCTTTTATAGTTAGGCAGGTGTGGCCTTAAGCCCCCCACTCCACCCCAAGTAACCCTGACTAATAGAAGTCTATGCTTTTATGGAGCTATTAAAAGAATGTACTCACAAGCAGTACTCTAGCTTCTGTTTTGTAATACTGTGTGCAGTAATGAAGGTATAAGTGCATCATTACAGGAAGTTAATGGAAGGATAATGTTACTTCTTTTGTAGTGTGGCATAATTGTAGTGTAATGCAAAATGTTTTAATTTACTTTTATAGTAATGTGAGTGTGGCCTAACAAAATAACTACTGTATATACTCGACTATAATATATATAAGTCAAGTGCAGGTTTTGGGGCCAAAATCATGGATTTTGATATGACCTGAGGATAAGTCAGGATAAACGTTAAGGGCATGTAAAAGGCAAAGGAAAAGAAAACAGTGCCAAAGAACTTATAAAATTCTGGCAAGCCTAATAGTTTCTGTTCACCCTAAAGCTGGATGGATGAGAAAATTGTGGCCTGTGCAATGTGTGAGGCTGTGCAATGTGTGAGGAAGGCTAAGAAAATGCACACGTCAAAAAGGATGAAAATGCAAAGCAAAGAAAATGGTGCCTGTGTTAGTAGTGTTATAGCCTTTAACTTTAATGTGATCACTGTGTCTGATTTTCACCCAGAAAAGTTGACAAATATACAAATTCCAATACTTCAAAGCCCAATACTTCTTCACACTCCTTTATGGGGGAGTGCCAAAGAACTGCCGCCACCACCATTTTCCCACCCAAGCATTAAAAAAAGTCAGTAACAGGACTGTGGTGGAAAGAGTAGACAGGGTCAGTGCATGTTTTAGGTGGTCCTGGGATGGACTAAGCTCTTGCCTTTTCCAATTCTGTTCTGTTTTCTTTCCTTTTAAAAAAATAAGAGTTAAAGTTTAGTACTTACACTGACCTGTGGATAAGTTGACCCAGGTTTTTGGGGTCCTTTTTTTAAACTAAAATTTCTGGATGTATATATGAGCATATATAGTATAAAAGCAAGTTAAGATGTTAACATGACAATAAAGATAAAGGTAATGCTTTTCCCTTTGATGTGATTGTCTAGTCTTGTCTGACTGTAAGGGGCAGTGTGCCAAGGCAAACAGAACACTGTTACCTTCACACAAGAGTGGTACCTATTTATCTACTTGCACTTTTGCATGCTTTCGAATTGCTAGGTTGGCAGAGGCTGGGGCTACTGATGTCACATGATGCTTGGGTCACACAGTACTTGCCAACCTGCTGACCTTGCAATCATCAGAGTCAGCATCATAGGACTTTATTGCACAGGTAATAAAACTGGCTTACCTGAGCTGGCTTAAAATTTTAAACGAGCGGCATCCTGATGTTATCAGAAGACTCTAGCCACCAAATCCACCACCTGGGTCCAGCTCCGCTCCCAGGACCACTCCGGTGGCCATTTCCTTAAGCCAGAAAACTCCTAGCTTTGAAAAGAGGTGCGCTGAGCACCACTGCAAGTGGGGATGGACCTGGGATGGACCCAGGTGGTAGATTTGGCAGCTAAATCCTTCTGATAACATCATGATGCCACCAGTTTTAAATTTTAAGCCAGCTCAGGTAAGCCAGTTTTATTATCTGTGCAATAAGTTCCATAATCACTAAGACACCCCATCCCAGCATTCCAATGCCAAGGGATGAAGTTATCCTTCTGTTAAATTACAGTTATGATGTAATTTAGGGGGGTTGCAGACTGCCAGGAATAGTGCAAATTGAGTCCACTTTTAGGGTTAGGGTTAGTGCTAGGGAATTGGTTTTTTTCTGAGACATTGAGCCTTCTCTGTCAGAGAGCTCTGGTGCCACAATGAAATACAGTTCCCATGATTCCCTAACCCTAACCCTAACCCTAAATGTGGACTCAATTTTCACTATTTCTGGCAGTCTGCAACCCCCATTTGTTATAATATACTTATGTCTTCTTTATTGGAAGAAAGTAACTAATTGCCAGTAAGTAGTTTTCTACAATTAGCTCCCTCAAAACTGCGATCTTTTGTTTAAAAACTAGAAATGAGTTTTGCTTCATATGTCCAGCTGCTGTGCTTTGGTTCCTGTTATGCTGTCATGGGTGTACAGATAATACTGGGATGGACAGTTTAGGCCATAAGCCAGTGGCCTGTAGCATTCAGGTGGGCTTTTTTTTTTTTACGTAACTAAAAAGGTACTAATTGATCTACATTTAGGAATCACAATTAGATTTATATCTTTAAATGTTAATTACAGTGGTAAGTAATTTAGGGGGCTTAGCATTATATCTATGGCTACTTAGGTTTTAAAAAGTAGCATTCCAGGCTCTGCAGTGGGCTCTTGGCTTCACCAAGAATGAAGCCCCCATACATGTGTTCAATATATTTGTAACTCAGTATTTGTTTTCATTCTGTTTTACAGCCCCCTAAACTCTGGAGAAGCCATCAGGTTCCCACTCCCTGGCAGGAGACATCCAGATCTCTTGTAGTTATGTACAGGGCTCCATTGTTTTCACTGGACATGCACCAGGCTTCAACAGAGGCATTCAGGGGGAAAGTATACTTTTCCTACTGTCTGGTGAGAGCAGAGTGGTTTTGTCTGACAGCACGGCTCCATTTAAAAACAGGAGGTCATCTTTGTGATTCACTGTGGGAAGCTAAACTGTCCTTGAACCTCAAGCAGGGGAGTCTCTATATACAAAAGATGTGAAATAGCTCATTCTGCATCTCTATATCCATAATACCCACTCACCCATTTTATAGCCAGTATTCAAAAGCATGTGTGCATTTGAAGTTACAACTTTTCCAAATAGTTTAATAAGTCTAATTTCCCTCAAGAATTTCCTCTAGGAATTCTCATTTTCATAGGGCAGTCCTTCACAAAAGTACACCTCTCATGCTTCTTGAACAGAAGCAGGCAAAGCATTTTATCTTATCAGGGTGCCAGGTTCTTAATGTAAACATGCTGTCACTTTCCCAATCAAAAAATTCCGCCATTATCATTTTACAAGACCTGTAAACTTGCATGTAGTTAAAGGTCTCATCTAGACTGGTCAAAAATGTTAGGAGATAGTGTTTGTTTTTTTTATTGCTGTGCATACTACTTATTTTTCTGAGAACCAGATAATATTTTGGTAACTCCAAGAAGTTTGGGGCTTTTCCTCCTCCTTGCTTGATTCTTTTTATTCCTATCAACAGTGTGGGTTTTTAACAATTTATACTTTCCAGTACATTTGTGAGTGGTAGTAGGATGTAAAGTTCTGTTTGCATGTGTGCAGTCCTCTCACCAGTGACATACCTAGTATATTTGGCACCTGGTGCAGATCATTTTTTTAATATCCTCTTCCTTTCTTCCACAGCCCTTTCTGGGTCTGGCAGACCTGCTGGCTGGGTGGGAAAGGGGGATGACTTGCTTTCCCACTTGCCCAGCAGTTCTGCCAGACCTGGAAGGCAGCCCATTCCCACCAACAGCCACTGGTGGGGTAGGCTGGCTGCTGCTGTGACCCAACGGCTTTTTCCACATCTGACAGAGCTTCTGGGCAAGCAGGAGAGGGAAAATACTTTCTTTACTGCCTTGCAAGCAGAGTTGCCAGGGAAGAAAGACTCTTCACACCAGTGCATTGGGTGACACCTCCTTCTAGTGATGCCCCTACCACTCCCCTCTCCTTGTTTAATATATATTCATTGCAATTTACAATAGTCTTCTGTTTCTGCCCCAAACCTCCATTTATTTATTTAGTAATAGCTCTATAGCATTGGTGTTATAGTGACAATGAATGTTATTGCTGTGCTAGGAGGAGATCAATCTCCTTCTCCCTCGTGCCCTCCCACCCATTCCATATGGATCAGGGCACAAGAGTTAGGTTTTGTGGCAATTCCTCCCTACCTTTTTTTCCTTCTCCCTCTCCTTTTTAGAATAATCAATATTTCTTAAATTGATTTTGTTTCCAACTGATATTTTATTTAGTTCCATTTTAATTTCTTCATTTCAATGGCATTCTGATGCCTGGTGGCACCTGATGTGGGGCAGGCACCAAGGAGCCCCCCGCATGGCCTCCAGGAGGCCTGAAATGCCCTTGTGCCACCCCTGGCAGGCCCCAAAAGCCTCTGTGCCACCCCCAGGAGGCCTGAAAAGCCCCTTTGTCAGGTGCAGGGCTTCCAAAAATCTTCCACCCCAGGAGGCCTGAAATGCCCCCACACTGGCCCCAGGAGTCCACACACCAGGCCTAGTAGGCCCAGTAAGCTTCCCCACCAGGCCCAGGAGTTGTGGGCTGAAACAGCCCCCATGGGGGGTGGGGAGCCAGCCTGGTGTCACCCCCCTTTTGGGTGTCACCCGGTGTGCCCCCCCCCCCCAGTAATGCTACTGCTTCATTTAAAAACTTTTCACCCTTTCAGGTTTTTAAGGTACTTGCTGCTGCTGCTGTTGCTGCTGTTAGTTTATCACTCTTATCTCCTAGTTCTTCATATCATAGTTTTCTTGTAACTGCTGCTGCTATGCAATACAATCATTGGTTTATGTCCTGAAAGATAAGTGTTGGAATTGCTAAAATTGAAAAGTTGACATCTTCAGCAATTAGTTTCACTTCATTCTTTGGTGCAGCTTTTAAGCTTGGTGCTTCTTTTGTTTTGAGTGCTCTTCATTACCTTAATAAATTTGCTCTGTAATTGAGTTTGCTGAATAAGAATATTCAGTATTCTTTTCAGAAACAGTATTTCTTTTCTTTCTAAATTTTCTGTCATATCTTTTCATTTTCTAAATTTCCAATACTAGCTCATTTTTCAGTTAGTTGTCCATCTCTTTTCTTAGTAGCAATTTTCATTGATTCCCCCCTCATTCTTACCCCTTTAGTCTACTGCTTTATTGATCTTTGCAATTCTTCAGGTTCTGTTATTGAAAATAATTTATTTCAGACAATATGTCAGTTTTGCAGTGATGTATTTGGTTCCTTTAGTCAAGTCCTTTAGTCCAAGTCTCAAGACAAGTCTCATGTCTCTACCTGCAAACTTCAAGTCAAGTCTGAAGTCCTTACAAGATACTTTCAAATCAAGTTTCAAGTCAAGTCTCAAGTCTGGGAGCCAACTTTCAATAGAAAAAAAGGAGGCAGGGTGCAGTTCTTGGAGGAAACAGCAAGTTAGACAATGGGCTTGAGGTGGGGCTTGAGGTCTGTTTGGCAGCCTGTCCCCAGTGCACATCAGAGGGGCTCTAGAATTATTCTTCTGCCTCAAACCCATTGCCTAACAGATTTGCTATTTCCTTCTGAGAAAAATGTCTTGCATTTGCAGGATGGGTCTTGCCTGCTATTTGAAGTGAATGCACCAGCAAGTGAGTCACTAAAAATATGCAAGTCTCAAGTCAAGTTGATTCAGGGGCTAAGCAGAATCTGTGGATCAGGAAGCTGTGGCTCAGGGCCGAGGCATCCGCATTCCTCTGCCCCACGGCGCAGCTTTACCGCCCCAGGAAGGAGCGCTAAAATAGCACTCCTTCCACAAATTGCTGAAGGTGTGCCACAAAAGGCTGCTGGCGCACCTTTGGCGCCTCTTCCACTGCAGCATGTGCGGACGCTGCAGCGTAAAGGTATCCTCAGAGAGCCGGCTGCTCTGATGATGTCTTCAGGAAGGGGTTGGGGTGCCCAGCGTGTGGCTGCCCCTCCCCTTCCTTGCCCTGAAAACGGTGCTTTGCGCCGTCTGCTTAGCCCCTTTGTTTCTCATTTTTGCCAAGTCAAGTCACTGAAACAACCTGAGTCTGACTTAAGTCCAAGTCAATTGACTTGAGTCTATATCACTGTAATTTGGGTTGCACAATTGTTGCTCTGTAACATTGTCAGCAGGGTTCTTGTTGTTGTTGCTGCTGCTGATGGCTGAGCAGCCTTTGATTCAACCCCCCCCCCAACCTGGTCAAACTCTCTCTCCCCATACATGTGAGTGTGTGTGAGAGAAGGAATTTCTATTGAAACTTGAAATGAAAAATGGTGAAGCACATTCAGGATATGAGTCTCCATTCAAAAATTATCTCAATCTCCTACTCATTTTCAGGAAGGCTGGGAAACACATAGAACGTTTGCCATAGTCATTTGTTACATGTGCAATATGAGTAGAAAATGTCTGTGAAGGAATAACTAGCTTCATTCATATCATTGTGCAGGGTTTTTTTGCATTCTGTTATAATTTCTGTAGTACCTTAAGGCCATAAAACAGAGATGTGATGCCTTGAGCCATGCAATGTCAGGGACATCATTAAAGGCATAGTACACATAGCACTTTTCTATTTATGTTGCCCCTTCACAGCTTTCTGTAACATCTGAAATGGGATTCAGTGTTATATTTTCCAAACAAGCGTTTGACAGATGTTTTGGACTGTATCTCCCATTCGCTTCAGTTAATAGGACCAATGTGGGGGCTGAAATCTTAAGCATATGAAAAAAATCAGGCTGAAAAAGGATGTTTTAATGTACTATCCCTGTGATGGTGAATCAATGGCACACATGCCAGAGATGGCATGCAAAGCCATTTTCTCTGGCACGCAGAGGGTGGGGAGGAGGAGAAACAGGCATGTGCTTCTTCCTCATCTTTCCTGTCCATCCCAGGCCTTCAACTGCCTTTCTGGAGGCAGCTGAAAGCTGGGGATGGCACAGGGGGAGAGTAGGAAGAGGCCTGTTCCTCTTCTTCCCTCTCACCCCCAGGCCTTCAGATGTCTCTGGAGAGGCAGCTGAAGGCCTTGGAGGGCAGGGGAAAGAAGTCCCACCCTGGAAGTCCCACCCCCAAAGGTCAGAAGTCCCACCCCTGGCACCGGGTAACACCTGGCACCGGAAGGTCTTTTAGTTTAGGAACTCGGCCCTAAAAGGTTTGCCACCACTGTACTATCCCCATGCAATTAGATGCTGCAATTTTGACAGTACCCTTGGCATAATTTCTATGGTTTATGTTTGAACATGCACACATGTTTTTAAAGGAATAAAGAAAGATGCAAAAATACAAAATGCAGCATCCAAGAGTGAGCGCTATTGGATATTATGATTGGCTAGTTTTATTTATGCTTTCTGGTTGGGGAGATAAAGTATGATGATGTATGTTTCTCTCCCTTCCTCATTCATCACAAGTGGAGTATATAAGACATGTCTTTGAATTAAAGCCAGCAATGTGGATGTCATAGAGCTGAAATGTCATGCAGATGACCACTTTTATTGTTTGGCCAGAGACAGTTCATAAGACTGTACTGGTGTCATTTATGGAATAGGTTTTTTTAAGGCATCCCATTATGTCCAATGACTTAGTGGAAACTAATTTATGTTTCCCTCCTCTGTTACTGGCTTTCCTATTTTATTCCAAACTGTATTTCAAATGAACTGTTATAAAGACATTCCATGTGAATTGCGTAAAGGCAGTTCTGTTCTTACACACTTGCTATTGGGCTTTGCCTGAATTTCTCTTTCACATAGCAAAGTGGTGTCCCATATTACCTCATCCTTTAACCTTTAAAAATGTAGAATAGAAATTGGTTCCTAGAAAATGTCACTATAGGAATACTTTAACAAGTAGAGGTTACTACAACTTTCCCTTTCTGTGACTCCCCCCCCCCTTCTTCAGAGGAACAGAAATATGTTCCCTTGTCCATACCTCTGAGGGTCAAAATAGACAATGGACAATTACAACACAAAGTTTCTCTCTCAATATAATTGCACATTTTTAAACTACCAAACCAGCAACGCTTCTTTTGCATAACCATGTAATTGCAAATTGATAACAGGTCTGCAATAAAATTTATCATACATTGGTCCTTTCAACTACTGCATATGGGATTTATTCATCAGCTATTTGACATTAAACTCACTCATGTATGCATGTTTTTGCTTGATGGAAAATCCAACAACCCAGTTTTTTCTAGCACTCTATTTTCTCCATGAAAAAAAGCTTCCTGTAGTGCAATGCATTTTGGTAGCTCATTAACATTGCATTTTAAAGAAACAAATTTTAAAAAGGAGGCTTAGGAAAGGCTTCCACTTTTGAGAAACAAGTTAAATACTTCTCTTCTCACACTGGAAGCACTGGATGTTCAAGAACAAGAAGTGGGGGAGAAGGGAGTACACTCATCCTTCCACATTTGTTGCTTTGACTTTTGCAGATTTGATTATTTATGGATTTTATTAATATTTTCTTTCTAGGAATATCTAGGTCCTCCAGCACAACTCTATGGTCAACTTTAACCAAAAGTTGCACTGAAGAACCTAGAGATTCCTAGGCATTTGTAGCTCTTCCAGTATAATTCTATGGTCAATGTCTGGCAGATGTTGACCACAAAGTACACTGAAGAACCTAGAGATTCCTAGAGAGGTGTTCCCTCAGGTAAAAACATCATGTTTTTGTTATTTGTGTTTTTTTCCCACATTCACAAGGGTCCTGTGTCCCTAACTCCAGTGAATATGAAGGGATGAGTGTAATGCGAACTCACACCACATGAAATCATCAATCTCCAAATTACCTATCACACACAACCTAAATAATGGGGCCAACTGCATGATTGACAGCTGTTCACAGGATTTTCCTGTTCATTAAAAGTTGCAACACAAGTATGGACTGGCTAGAAAATAACTACTGCCCAGCTATGAGGCTGTGCAGTAGGATCCTGTCATTAGACTGAACATTGTGCTTCTATCCCACTATTAAAGAGCAGCGTGATAATCTCCAATAATGGGAATACATATTCCCAACTGTAAACTCTCATTCACTTTCATAGTGTGATTTCCAAAACACATGTCTTAGCAATAATCTTACAAGTTAAGCCTATGTTTACCTTACTATAACCAGTCACATAACAAAGAATGTTAAAGGCAAGATATGTGGGTGAGAAAAACCAGGTGCTGTCACAAGCAGCATGCTACCATTTGGTGGAACATCCAGTCAACAATAGACTAAGATGTCCCCAATATTTATTGGTTATGGTTACAGTCTACAGCATTTGACACAACACAAAGCAATATGTCTAGCACAGGGATCAGATTCATGTGGTCCAAATTTTGTTAGACTACAGCTTCCACCAGCCCTTGTCAACATAGGCAAAGGTGAGGAATACTGGTAGGTGTAGTTCAACAATATCTGGAAGGTCTCACAATTCCTACCACTGGTCTAACAGAACCTTGGTCTGCTCTCAGTGCATTGTATTTCTAATTTCTAATCTAAGATATCCATCATTTGTATTAATTATTAATGCTGGAAAGACTAACCATCTATTTCCCAGTCAGCTGTCTAAGTACTGAAGTAATGTCTGTAGTAATTGACTGGATGAGAACAAAGAAATGGAAACTTAACCAAGACAAGGCAGAGGTGCTCCTGGACAGTTGAAAAGCAGATCAGGGAATATAAACTGGATAGAGCTACATTCCTCCTAAAGTCTCAGGCTCACAGCTTGGGTGTTTTCCTGGACTTATCTATGAGTCTGGATGTCCAGGTTTTTGCAGTGGCTAGGAGTGTGTTTACACAGCTAAAACTAGTCACCAGCTATACATCAGATTGGGCTAGGGTGATGCATGTCTTGATTGCATCCCTTTTTATAACACAATATATATAAAGTTGTTATTGGAAACTGTTCAGAAACTTCAGCAGGTCCAAAATATTGTGGGCAGAGTGCTGACTGGAGTGTTACAGGGATTATACAACTCCTTTATTAAAATAGTTTTACTGGCTACTGGTTCATTTCTGGGGACAATTCAAAGTATTGGTCATGATGTACAAAGCCCTATATGGCTTAGATCTACTATATGTCCCCATATGAACCTGGCAAAATTATAAGATCTACAGGGAGAGCTTTATCTTGGTCTTGTCATGAGCTTGCTTGGTGAGGACAAAAGAGAGAGTCTTGTCAGTGGCTGCTCCCATCCAGTGGTGTCCCTGGGGGTGTGTGGGGTATGTGGACTGCACCAGGTGACACTCCAGAAGAGGGGGTGACACCCGGTCAGCCCCCTGCAGATGCTCCCTTGGTCCTGTGCAGGTGTCGCTCCAGGTCTCAGGGGCTCTCCAGACCTAAGTAGAGTCTCCAGCATGGGTGGGTGGTAGGTGGCCATTTCTGCAGCCCATGCGGTGCTTCCCCCACCCATGCAGCCATTTCTCTAGCCCCAGAAGTCCCACCAGAAGTCCTGCCTGGAAGTCCCGCCCCTGGTAGTCCCACCACTTGCATCAGGTGGCACCTGGTGTGGGATCCCCACTGCTCCCATCCTCTGAAATGCCCTGTGGGAGGCTAGGCTGGACCCCTCCCTGCTCTTCTTCCTCTCTGCAGGCAAAGACCTTTTTGGTGAAACAGATTTTTAATGTTTAAGCAGGAAGGCTTCTTATTGGGATGTGTTCTTTATCATTAAAAAAATATGTATCTTTTAAACGGTTTTATACTATTTGATGTGGAGATTTTTAATTGTTTTTACAACTGTATTGTTTAGTTTTAAAATTCATTACCTATGGGAGCTACCTTGGGTCCCACTCTAGGAGAAATGTGGCATACAAATGAGAGAGAGAGAGAGAGAGAGAGATAGATAGATAGATAGACAGACAGATATACAGACAGACAGACAGATATACAGACAGACAGACAGACAGACAGGCAGACAGACAGATACTTTCAGGTGGAATTTACGTAGAACATAGACTTATTAAAAGCTACTGCGTGATTGTCCATCCTGAATGTTGTGAATCTCAGCTGTCACTTATTGCTGTTTTGAAAAACTGGCAGTATTAGTGGTCAACCAGAAACAAAATTATTTCATACTGATATTTTTTATATGAATGTAATCTTCCCCACAAGCTTCAAATGCAGAAGCACCTTCTGGTTTGATTTTAATCTAAGATGCTAGATTTATTTCCTTCCTGAAAAATGGAATAAGTCCATGGGAGGGTGGAGAGAGCATGGATCTTATTAAAGTCTGTGCTCAGAAGGAATTTTCTCATTGTGATTTGGGTGTTCTGGTTAGTGATGGGGTTTGACACTGAGTGCAGAATAGGAAATTGGCTCATATTTACTTGGTTGTCCATGATACTGACCTGTAGATATGCTTCTTTTATACAACAATGATTAAAATGGAGCTCAGAGAGCTATTCATTTGCAGCAGATACATTCACATAGCAACTCTATACTGATTTTCATGAGAATAAGCCCCTCTGAATTCAAAGGAATTTCACTGTAGAAATTTATAGGATTCCACTCTGTATTAGAGCAGCCACAAAATATTAATGTTAAAACTCTACCAGAGAAAGGACCTTCACACTGCAACAATATCTTTCAGTACGTTGACAATGATTTTTATATATATATATATATATATATATATAATTCATCATCCTCTCAAAGTTTTTAGCACATTTGGCATATATAGGAATTGAGTCAACAGAGTTTTTAGTTAGCATTTGGAAGAAGAGTCCTTGAAACTGTTCCTCTCTGAATTGATTTCTGCATGCTGCAAGTTTGATGCATGGGGCTATGGTGGTGCAATTCCAGGGACATCTTATACCTGCCAACCCTTCTTCTGTCTCTCCCATAGGCCCCTAGTGTGAAGACACTTGTGGCAGCTGTCATGTTGTTTCTCCTATGTTAAACCTCAGCTGTTTAGCATCTAATCAGAATGAGGCAGGGTTAGTTGTGGAGGAAGAGAAGTCCCATGAGGACTGTTTAAGCATTTTATTTTATTTTACAGCCAGCCCTCCATATCCACAGATTTTTTTATCTACAAATTCAATCACAGCTTGGAAATATTCTCTCTCTCTGTGTGTGTGTGAGTGTGCACCAAAATAACAAATGTTGATTCCCCTCCCCCCCCCCCATTTTGCATAAGAGACACCATTTTACTATGTCATTGTATTTAATGGGACTTGAGCATCCATTGATTTTGGTGCCCATGGGGGTGGGGGGTGGTTTCTGGAATGAAACCCCAGGAGATATCAAGGGCCCACTGCATTTGCCAAGGCAGAGAGCTGGCTCTTCCCTCTTTCATTTCTCCATGAAAATTGCCAGAATTACTGCCCCCAACCTTCTATACAGGAACAGAATCATAAAATGGACTAAGAGTATTTTTGTACTCTGTTCTAGATAAACTAATAATGCCTCATTCCCACGAGTTTCTGCCCAGTCTTGTCAAAAAGCAGTTGCTTAACAAGATCTAATGACAGCAAATACAGTGGGTTCTTGATATATGCTGGGGTTTGGTTCCAAGATCCCCTGTGGATACCAAAATCCTGTCATGCCCTGCCTGGACAAAGACTTGGAGGATGAGGAGGATGAGCCAGAACTTTCTTCAGGTTCTGAGCCTACAGTGGAGGAGCTCCAGCCTGGCTCTAGCAGTCCTGATTTCCAGGACAGAATAATCTCTGGCCCTGACCAGGCTGATAGCAACATAATGGCTGGGGAACATGCTTTGGAGGAGTTACTGCAGATGAATTTGTAGTGTTCCGGCCAGGTGCAGCAATTAACTCAAACTATGGCTATGCTACAGGGTCAGGTGAACCCTTCAGCTCCTGAACAATGCCAGAAATACTTTGCCTCCTTTCCCAATAAGTTCCAGGGAGACAGGACTATGTTGGACAGCTTTCTCGCTAGCTGCAAGCTACATTTTAAGCTTCGCAAGGATGACTTTTCTGATGACTCACATAAAGTGGTGTTTATCATTAGTTTGTTGTCAGGTCCTGCCAGCAAATGGGCCACTCCCTACTTGAACCAGGATAGCCCCCTACTCAATAACCTGGAGGGCTTTATTGATGAAATGAGAACCGCCTGGGGGGATCCTGTAAAGGCTGAGATGGCGGAGAGTCAAATCTGAGCTCTCCATCAAGGCAAAGGGACTGTAGCAGAGTACTCCATATCCTTCCACCTGATAGCGCAGGATTTGGATTGGAATGACAGTACCTTGCAAGCCCAATTCTGTTATGACCTAGTGGATCCAATTTTGGACAAGTTAGTATGCTCGGAGCTTCCCGCGTCCCTGGATTTGCTGATTGTGCAAGCTACGCACTTGGACTGCTGCCTTGCTGCCCACAAACAGACCCATCAGGGTGTCCTTCTGCCCCTCCCTAGTCCAGCCTGGTCAGTTCAGTTGGTGCCATCTGCGTCAGTCACTTCCCAGCCTGCAGTGGAACCTATGCAGCTGGGAGGGGTCCGCCCGTAGCTCACCAGGTTTGCTTTTAGGATTTTATTTATATCTTTTTAACATTTTCAAACCATGGATGGTTGAATCCATGGATAAGAAATATATAGATATGGAGTGCTCATTTCTATCTGTGAAGGAAGGGAAAAAAGATGAACATGTCACTCTCTTCTCCACTGAAATCAGGACAACAGTTTGTATTTGCAAACACCACCCATAAATTAGTGTAAGTGGGGAGAAGGCGCACATTGACGATGCTGGTCAAACCTACATGTATACAATATCCCCCTCATACATGAGGAAATTATAAAAGTTAGCAGCTGTTGGAAATCAATACTCACCAGTTGATAGTGTCCATGTTTGCAGATTTCTCTTTGGCCACTTTACCATACCCATTCTTTTCCTGCATTACTCTAATATTTTTTTTACTCTTTCTTCCTCCTCTATTCATCTGTTTCATTATTATGTAATTTGTATGCAATTTCACATTTATATGTTTTACAAAGATCACTCAGGCCCTGTCTGCATAGGTCAAAATACATCATCCTCTTCAGATAATGCATGTCTGAAACCCTGGTTTGACATGTTCCAAACCAATGTCTGGCATGTTCCACAGTAGAACCAGGGTATTACAACTTAAAATGTTTTTGTAATAAAAAAAATACCTGTTGCCCTGGATCTTCCAGGAAGATCAGGAGGCATCTGTTCCCATGCCTTGCAGCTGTTTGCATGGGTGTTCCACTGAGCCACCTGGAATGTCTGCCACCACTACTGGTCACTCATTTCTGAGGTCAGAACAGGGTGCCCAGCCATGTGATCAAAGTTAGTTGCCTTGTCTTGACCTCAGAAGTGAGTGACTTGAGGCAGCAGATGTGCCAGGTGGCTCAGCAAGGTGCTCATGCAGACAACAATTGCAGCACAAGAATGGCCAGATAACAGGGGAAAGCTGCAGCAACTGCAGGGCCAGGATACTCCAGGATGCCCCTGGAGCAAGGGTAGGCAACCTGTCCCCTTTAAGGGCCGAGGGACTTCA
>JAIPUX010001232.1:72782760-72796542 GCA_020142125.1 Phrynosoma platyrhinos | reverse complement strand
GACATTAATCTACATGTCCTAGCCTTGTTACACACACCACACACACATCATAGCTGTTCAGTTTTCTAGATCTTAATTTTACATTGCCATAGGCTGACAACAGTTCCCATAGCCAAAGAAAGAGTCTCAAAAATGAAATACAGAGCTCAGAAATACTACTTTTGAACTACAAATCCCATAAGGGCAGCATGGCCAAAAAAGGCAATCTTCCAAATTCTACACAGACAGCCACAGTTTTCCTCACCAACAGCCAATTTTAATTTACACCAGGAGCAGGTCTTTGTAAAGCAAACGGATCATAAATCAAAATGATTATAGTCAAGTAACCACAAAAAGACTGACTCGGAAGAGTAGCTATGTAGAAAGTAGAAAAGATTCTCAAGAATAAAGATGCATTATTAAATATCAAAGTAAGAGTCATCCATGCCATAGTACCATGTTGGCGAATGTGTGGTATGTGTGCCATTTCTAGCACATGAAGCCATGTCACAGGGCATGCAGGGGCCAAGCAAGGAGGGTCTGGGAAGTGCTCACGGCCAGCCCTACTTCTTGGTGTGGCCGGGTTCTCCTCCTTCCCATCAGAAGCCCTGACCCCCACAAGGCACAGTACCCTGGGGGATGCCATTTCCTTTTCTCATCCCAGACTCCAGTGTGTATGTGTGTGTGTTGTGAGCCTTCAGGTCATCTGGCGACCCTATCCTAAGTTTTCTTGATAAGCTTTGTCAGAGGGGGTTTGTCATTAGCATCCTCTGAGGTTAATACAGTGTGATTTGGGTGTGAACCTTCAGGTTATTTCTGGTGACCTTATCCCTTCCCTCCCACACCACCTTTCAGTCCTGTGGGGCACAAGCCCTATGAGACTCTGAAGGTTCCTGCCCCCCACCCTTCAGTCTCTCTTCTGATGCTGAGAAAGTGTAACTTGTCCAAGGTTACCTGCTGGGTTTTTGTGGCTTCATGGGGAATTGAACCCTGATCTCCCAGAAGACTAGTCACAACAAACCTATCACTCAAGTTTCTTAGCAAGATTTGTTCAGAAGTGTTTGCTATTGCCTCCTGAGGCTGGAAGTGTGTGACTTGCCCAAGGTCTCCCAATGGGTTTCATGGCTGAGCTGGGTCCTGGTCTCCAGAGGTGCATGCTGAAACCACTGGCTCTCTTTGTTCTTGTTACTGTGCTGTGCTTTCTGTGCTTTATTATGCTTGTTGTTGTTCTTGTTGTTGTTGTGTGTCTCCAAGTAGTTTCCAACTTATGTGCCCAGAGCACCCTCCCTCCCTTCCAAGTGTTGGTTCCTGAAGACTCCAAGGTGAAACTATCATGTGGCCAGCTTCATCAGAGGGGGAATTCCATTGTTATCTTGTGAGGCTGAGACTGACTTGTGTGTGTGGTGCCTTCAAGTTGTTTCCAACTTATGGTGACCCTAAGGTGAAACTATCATGGAGTTTTCATTGCAGGTTTTGTGATGTGGGAGTGGTGCTATTGCTAGCCTGAAGGCAGAAGTACTGCCCCCAGAAGTCTCACTCCTGGAAGGTGGAAATCCCACCCCTGGAAGTTCTGCCTCCCCAAAGTCGTGCCCCAGCACCTGGGGCAGGAATGCCACTGAGTTTGGGCACTCTGTTTCTAAAATGTTTACCATCACTGCCATATTCTTTCCATTTTCTATATATGGTTGTGAAACTTGGCAGTGAAGAAAGCTGATGGAAGAAAATCAGCTAATTGGAATGATGGTGCTGGAAGGGAGTTTTATGTATACCAAGGACTACCAAATGATACATGAATAAGCTTGTCACTAGAAGCCAAAAATGACTAAACCAAAGCTATTATACATCAGACACATCATGAGATGAACTATTGGAATGTACAATTGTGGTTTTAACAGTAGAAAGCAGGAGGAAAGGAGGAAAATCATACTACAGATGGATTGATCCAATCAAGGAAGCTTATTAAATGCAGGACCTGAGCAGAACTGTTAATGACAGGATCTCTTGGAGATCGTTCATTTATATGTCTCCCATAAATTGAAGCCAACTTGACCACAAATAACAACAATAAAACAAAAACATTATAGAGCACATACATTTATAAATTCAATACAGCACTTTAAGCTTCTTTTCCATTGGAATTTTAGTTTCTTCTAGGCTTTCAGGCCAAGCTTACTGAAAAATTCATGTGTCCCTCTTTCTTAACCACATCCCAATATCTGTATTCATTTTTGATAGCAGTTCACTTGCTCTCACTATACTATTGGCTCAAAAATTCCCAAATGTTCAGGAATATCAAGTATCACCTAGCCTCTCAACATCTGGTACAAGTGCAACTTTGACAAATGGTGCATGCCCTTCACAATGTTGGAGACATGAGGATTTTACTGGAGATAAGCTGGGGATTGCAGCTGATGAAGGAAGACAAATCTATTGAGTTTTTTTAAAAAATATATTCTGAACCATAGCCTGTAAAATCAGTCTGCTGAGAGGATTTTTAAGATTAATAAAAAATATATATTCCCACATGTTTTATTTTAACTGTTAATTTCATAGAGTTTTCTCATTATGAGTGATGCAAGGCATGCAAATTCTTGGATACAAATTGATGCTGAAGCAGGGCCAGAGTCCTGATTTACCAAAGAAGAAACTTCAAGATGGGTGGAGTACACTAGCCAAAAATGTTATTCTCTATCAATCTGATGATTCTTTCTTAATAGAGTGATGATAGAAGAAAAGTCTGTAGAACTTTCTACGAGAATTATTTTCTTAACAAAAAATTATTCCCTTCACCTTCCCATATTTGTACTGACATAAACATTTATTTCCCAATTGGGATGACTTCATTTATAGTGCTAACACCTCAATACGCTGTTCTTAAGCATGGCAGAACCTATCCAAACCTTTCTTCAAGCCAACCAGTGGCAACACAGTTGTTAAATCAAATAGATGGGACCAATATGGAATGGAAAATCACATATGAGCAAGAGGAATTTGACAAGGAGCTAGAGAAATCACTAAGGCTTCAGATTTGCAACAATCTTCTCAAGAATATCTAAAATGACTGTAGTTGTATTTCTGCAGGCTTAGAGAAATATCCTGTATGATGCTTCATATAAGACAGTCATAACCTACTGACTCAGCTGAGCATGACCTATGAGTGGAAGGGTGGGAAACTAAAGTTTTTTAATTACCAAGCTCCTTGTAAATAATGTCCATTCCCTTTGAGGATGTGCCTCCTTTGAGGACCAGGCACACAGTGATGGTTGCAGTCTCTATCTCTATCTCATTAGAGCAACTCATTGTTTTTTTCAAATACTATCACTTTCCAGAGTTTGACCTTCCTCTCACAGAGGAATTCTGAAAATCATACTTCAAAAAAGTAACTATTCCAAGCTCTGACATTTTTCTGATAAAGGAAAAACATATAAGTACTTTTTGCACACTTCTCCTTGAACAAATATTAATTAATTGGTTTTAGATGTCTGTGTGTGTGTGTGTTTGTGTGTGTGTGTGTGTAGAAAGGGGGGCAGTTTTTCTGCCATTGTACTTAATTAAGAATTAAGAGAGTGGATGTAGGGTACCACTTTGTAAACACACACCAAGTTGTTCTAACATGTATCTTCAGATGAATCCTGGAATAGATATTTACATTTTAATCCTGGAATGGATATTTACTATCATTTCAATACCACATGCTTCCAATGATAACCAATATACTGTCTTGCACTGCCTGGCATCTCTAAGTGGTGAAAAGTTCCAGAAACAAAAAGAGGAGCAGGGCTTCAATTTCCTTTGGATTAGAGAGAGCATACAACTGACCACTAAATTCAGAATCGTTCAGGCCATTTTATTCCCAATTACCATGTATGGATGCAAGAGCTGGACAATGAAGGAAGCAGACAGAAAGAAAATCAACTCATTTGAAATGTGCTGCTGGAGAAGGGTACTTAGGATACCATGGACAGCCAAGAAGACAAATAAATGGATTCTTGAACAGATCAGACCAGAGCTCTCCTTGGAAGCTCAGATGATCAAGCTGAGACTATCGTATTTTGGCCACATCATGAGAAGGCACAGATTACTAAAAAAACAAACAAAAAAACCCCCCACCAATGCTAAGAAAGGTAGAGGGTAGAAGAAAGAGAGGAAGACCACAAACCAGATGGATAGATTCAATCAGGGGAATTATAGGCAAGGATTTGCAGGATCTGGGCAAGGAAGTGGAGGATAAGGACTCTTGGAGATGTGTTATCCACAAGGTTGCTATGAGTTGGAGCTGACTCAAGGGCAGCTAATAACAAGAGAGAGCTGTAGAGATTAGAAAAAAAGATTTGCTTCATTTACAAGTTTACAAACAGGTACTCCTAAAAGAAGAAGGGGCAGCCTACTTCTCCTGAAGGGAGAAGCTGCTTCCTTCCAGAATTCCTAGTTTTCCTTACTTGCTACCTTTGAGTAATCCAAGATCCACAGAATAGAAGAAGAAATTAAAGGTAAGCAAGTTCTCAGGTGCAGCTTCCTCCTCTTTCTTTCTTTGAAGAAGTCAATGGTCAGGTGGGGAAAGAATCTCATCAGGCCTTTGCAGACTGCCAGAAATAGTACAAATTGAGTCCACGTTAACCACCCTGACTCAGTGCTAGGGAATCATGGGAATTGTATTTTTTTTCTGAGACATTGAGACTTCTCTGTCAGAGAGCTCTGGTGCCACAATAAACTACAGTTCCCATGATTCCCTAGCACTGAGTCAGGGCAGTTAAAGTAGACTCATTTTGTACTATTTCTGGCAGTCTACAAAGGCCCATCCTGTAATGAGAAAGTACAGCTGTCCCATTGTTCAAATGGCAGTCTATCAAGATACTCTCTCCCTCTCCCTTTTCCACTTCACACGATTGACAATCACATGAGGCAGAGAATGGGACTACACACTATACCCTTACCTTTTCCACTGCAATCAGTTGATATGTTAAAAGGAAAAGACCCTATTGTTGGCATGTGGACTCCTGGTGCCATGATGTACAGTTCATTCTTGGTTCAACATCAAGACTGAAGTCTGTTTCCACAACAAGTTCTGATTACAAAGGTTTACATTTATGTGGAAGGGATGACAGCATCAATATGACCAGCACTCAAAGCCTCACTCTCCCCTTCATCTGTCCCATTCATCAATCACATGAGAGGCAATAACTGAGAGCATTCAGACTTCTGAACTTGTTTCCTCTTCCTCTTCCCATCTCCTCATTTCTCTTTATATGCACACCATGGAGTCTTCTTTGCAGATTTATCCCTGATACTGGCCTACTCCAGGGGTGGGAATCACTTTTGGTCCACCAGAGGATTTACACTTTATACCCCAGAAGAGCTGGCCAGTGTGACCATGGTAAGACATTATGACCATGCTTACTGGGGCTTCTGAGTGGTGAAATCCAAAATATCTGGAATACCAGTGGTTCCCAGACCAGTAGCATCATGAGGAGGGGGTTGTGGGCCACGCTGTGTGACACCTGAGAAGAGGAGTAATACCAGGGCACCTCCCCAACTCCATGGGCACTGTTTCAGCCTGCACTGTCCTTCCTGGGCCTGGCACAGGGGCTTTTTGGGCCTCCTAGTCCCCACATGGGTGTTCCTCAGCCCCACATGGGCACTCTTTGGTGCCCCTCCTGAAAACCGTGCCAGGAATCTGGGGCCGGAAGACCTGCCCTCCCCAGAAGCCCTGCCTCCACATTGGGTGTCACCAGGTGTGGGGATGCCACTGCCCCAGACAGAAAAATGTTAAAACTTCCAATAGATCCATAGTAGTCTTTTATCATCATGAAAGGGAATTAGTAAAAAGTATTGGCCTTGTAGTCTTGGCTGCAAAATCCACTGATTTTAAGAGAAGTGGGGAAAGTCCACATAAAGGTCTTACCCATTTGCATAATAAAGATTTGCAATTTATGGAAAAGAATACTGTCTTTTAGTCTTGCAATAAGGATAGACAAAAAAAGTCAGCTGGAGAATGGGAGAAGATCATCCTGAAAGACATGACAAATTGGAGAAGCACTGGATATCTCTAAGTCAGCATCCAATTTATAGTTTACTAAGATCTGTTTAATATTAGATTCTAAGAATCTTTACTTTGCCTAAAGTTTCTTAATCACACTCAGTAAACTGTGAAAACAAAACATTCTTGTTGGGTTTGATTAGACAACTCAAGGCATGGTATGTATTAAGGTCAGAGATTGTTTTCATTCTCTACATTCATATGCAAATTATCCATTAATCATCAGTTTATCCCGGGGAAAAACACCAGAATCAATGCCTAAATTGCCTTTATCATAAATACAATGTAAGCATTCAACCTGGGTTCCTCAGGGAAAATATTTTTGATATTTTTCATTGGATTTATAAGCAATTGGGATTGCTCACAAGCATCCGTATATGATGCCTGCTTGGCGCTTCTTGCATTTAATAAGGTTTTTATTTAAGGCAAATGCCACATAGATGTGTTTTTCATTTTGGATTCTGAATACATGACACTTAAGTTAAAAGCTTATACATTTTCCTTTTGTATGCCATCCAATGTATTATTTTCCTGTATGTCTGCTTCTGATTAGAAATCAGCAAATAATTCATAACATATTCAGTCTGAAAAATATCTGAAAAGAGACCATGTGCATTTCAAATGTATTTAAACTAACCCATAAAGTCACTTAAGTAATTTATCTTTTATGTCTAGTTTGCTGGGAGTTTTCTTAAGAACTTAATCATAGATAGAACTAACTTTATAAAAGTTACAAAATTATCTGGTAATGTCTTTATTATGCTTCATATCTAAACTCAGTAACCTATATTACATTTTTACCATGAGAGTATGGCTAAGTCCTCTCATCCAAACTAATGCAATTTAACTGAAACCACCCTGACTGGGCAACCATTGGGCGGTATATAAATAATTTATTATATTATTATTATAAAATGCCAGAATTTTTTTTATAATCAATCTATTGCTGCTTTTGCTGTAGTTACGTACCTTCAAGTCAACTCCAACTTGTGGTGACTCTATCATAGGGTTAATAAGCAAGACCATATCTTGATTTATTCAGATGAAGCAAATCAGAAGATGTATTCAGGTGAGGTTTCACATGGCCTTCCTCTAAGGCTGAGAGAGTGTGATTTGCCCAAGATAACCTAGGGTTTATCTACACCTGAAAAAATAATCTAGCTGCAATTCAGAGAATCTGCCCCAGAACTGCCCTGAATTCACCCCACCTACTCACACTGAAACTGAAATTATGTCCACATGTTTTCTCTCCCCAAATTTGAATCATCACTGCTTTTTTTTCTCCTTCTTTTCAGGTTGCTCAGAATGAGGTGCCCAGCCATGCTGTCAACAGTGAGATGGTAGCCAGATCCCCCCCAGCACCATCACTGATCTCATGGCTGGGTTCCTCATTTTGACCTCAGAGGAAGTGTCTTCAGCTGCTGGGCTCTTCCAGAAAGGCAGTAACAGTGACCCTAACAATAAAGAAACATTTTATTTTTATTTTTCAAAATGGCTGGGCTTGGCTGGTGAGTGAATGTTTTTTGTTTGTTTGTTTGTTTTAAATGGTAATACTTCTACACACCATCTATCTTGTTGCAGATGTACACATGTAAAAAAAGATGGGATTTTTCTAAAATTTGCTGTGGACCAAGGAGTGATGTTTTAAAAATTGCATTAAAGCATAAAAGAAATGCCTTCACTGCTAAAATGGCCCTGCATTATATGTTCTCATGGAAGCAGAAAATGAGGATTTTTCCCCAAGGTGTAGACAAGCCACCAGCTTCATGACTGAGCAGTGATTTGACCTCTTTATCCAATACTCAAATAACTGTACCACAAGATCAGTTTGCCTGGTGGTGGGGGTACTACTTTTAGTATCATACTTTGGTATCTGCATTAACTAAAATGTGCTGTGACTTTTTCTTTCGACAAATTTTCCCAAGGTTGGCAGCCTTATCCAGTAGCAAGGTTTCCCCACATTTACTATTCAGTAAATTGATAATCTCTATTAATAATCTTGGACAGGTGAGTTGGGAATATATTCCCTTGAGGTTCTAGAACTGGACTGAAACAACCACTTGGTGTGAAGTCATCCATAGTTTTTTGTGGGTTTTTTGGGGCTATGTGGCCATGTTCTAGAAGAATCTATCCCTGATGTTTCACCTGTATCTGTGGCTGGCATCTTCAGAGGTTGGTGGCATGGAACTGAGTGGGGTATATATACTGTGTGACCCTTGGTTGGGAGGAAGTGATTTACAGGTTTATCTCTGTGTTGGTCTGTTGTTGAATGGCAAGGCCTCAGGATGGAAGGATATGAGGATATGTGTGTTTATTTAACTAGTGATCCATTGTCTTTGGGGAAACTCGCTGACCCTGGGAGATATTCATTTGCGTGTATTGAGTCTTGATTTTGGTGTTTTTCAGGACTAGTAGCCAAACTTTGTTTATTTTCAATAGGAAAGAAGAAAGCCTAAAATTGACCAAATTTTAGTTACCAGTCCTTAAAAACACCAAAATCAAGACTCAACACATGCAAATGAATATCACCCAGGGTCAAGGGGTTTCCCTACAGACAATAGATTTCAAATTAATCCCCTTTGCAGATGGCGCAAAGTGCCTTCCTCAATCCCAGGAAGGGGAGGGGCAGCCGGACTCCGGGCGCCCCAACCCCTTCCTGAGGACATCATCGGAGTGCCCACTGTTGCACATGATGGGTGTTCTGATGACATCTTTCTGGCTCAGCGTGCAAACACGCTGAGCTGGAAGAGACACCAAAGAGGTGTGCACCGCCTCTTACGGCGCCCTTTCCATGCCTTGCGGAAGGAGTACTATTTTAGCGCTCCTTCCAGGGCCAGAAAAAGAGTGGATCGGGGCCAAGGCATGCAGCAGCCTCAGCCCCAATCTGCGGATTCTCGTCCAAGATTATTAATAGAGATTATCAGACATTAGGAATGGGAATACACTAAAACCGTGGCAGAACATTTCTATCTCCTTGAGCATTCTATCTCAGACCTCAGAACAGTGGTCCTTGAACAAAAGAACTAGTAAGGTAGATTGGAAAGAGAAACAGCAAAACAGCCTTTATAATATTAAGTTTACTGCTGCCAGTTTGGTACCTGGCGTCTTGTTTTTGTTATTATAATATTGTTTTAATTGATCTTCAGTTTAATTTGATTTTAAGGGGGGGTATCTGTTATTATGTATGTAATTTTTAGCTCTGTATTTTTAGTGTGTTAACCACCTAGATTGGTTCGCCACCAGGTGGTATATAAATAAATATTATTATTATTATTATTATTATTATTATTATTATTATTATTATTATTAAAAAACTACAGTCTCTCAGCAATGGATTGAACAGGGACAATGGCTTCCTGACCCATTACATACATTTCAACATGATCTGACCCCACCCTCAGAGGGGCATCCTAGACTCCTGTATCCTCCTCACTTGCAAGCTAGTTTCCAAGGCCAAACTGGTCTTGACAGCTCATTTCCATATCCAATGGCTATGTCTTTGTCCACAAACAACCATAATTAAAATTGGACTTGCTACTTCATTTCCATACCCAAAGGATTTTGAATTTGAATTAACATTCTCACTTATCTATGGTATATATATGTCTGTCCCTGGCTTCCAATCCATCAAAAGCATTTGAGGAAGTAGACTGAAGTCTATGAAAGCTCATGCTGCTAACTTCTTTTTAGGCCTTTACAGACCTGCCTAAAGGGGTGGCACAGAGCCACCCTAGGGAGTGTCAGATCAGGGCCATGGCAATTGCACACTGCGGCCCCAATCCTACCTTTTGCTGCAGCTCTTCTGCACCCTTTTGGCGCAGTACATGCACCCTTTTGGTGTGTACATGCTGCGCCAGGAGGGCGTTGAGTTGAGTCGGCCAGTGTGCAGCTAACCCACCCCAACCCCAATCCCAGGCCAGCCTTTTAAGCCTGTTGTCTCAAAGGTGTTACAAGATCTCTCTACGTACTGATTCTACAGACTGACATGGCTATATCTTTGAATAATATATTTTTGTAAAATCAAAATAGCTTTGTTGGACCTGGTCAGAATTACAGCTCTTTCTCGGAATCATGGTCACTGAATGTTTTGCATGTTCACACCCACTTCCTTTATCCATTGCACATTCTAGATCAGGGATAGGCAACCTTTCCCCTTTATGGGCCGAGGGACTTCAGCTCCCAGAATCCCAGGAGCTATTGGCCAACATGGGACTACTGGCCAACATGGCTGAGGCTTCACGCTTGAAGTCCCTCAGCCCTTAAAGGGGAAAGGTTGCCTACCCCTGTTCTAGATTGTGTCAATCTCAGTTTCCCTGTAATGTCAACCAAAGCTAGCCACAGCTTCTCAACCTAACCTAATTCACAAGGTTGTTGTTAGGATAACAAAGCTAGAAGATTGGGTAGATGGGGGCTTGGGAAAAATAATGCCGAATACCTTTAGCTCCATGAGATACATAGAATGAAATTAGTTAAGAAAAATATAGTTGGAAAAATGTGTCTGCCATAAGGAAATCAATGCATGTCAATGGCATTTTCCATGCCAGGCTACAATCATGTGCACATTTAACTAGGAGTAATGTGTAATCTGCACTGCAGAAATAATTAATTTTGACACCACTTTAACTGCCATGACTCAATGCTATGGAATCCTGGGATTTGTAGATGTTTGTGGCACCACAGCTCTTTGACAGAGAAGGCTAAATATCTGACAGAATTACAAATCCCATAATTTCATAGCCATGGCAGTCAAAGCTATGGCAGTTAAAACACTGTTAAAGTGCATTATTTCTTCAGTGCAGATTAGAATAAGTTCCCCTCCCTCAAAAAAGAACAAGTCCCACTGAACCAACTAGGACTTACTTCTGAGTAGATATATGCATGATAGCATTGTTAATGTTAAAGAATACTGGGGGAAAACATCTCTCTCAAAGTAAGTAGACAGCAAAATATCTTTCATTGCTGGATTTCCCTATCGCACTATACAGCCCTGGCATGCACACACAGAAGATTGGTAAATCATGTAAATTAGTAAATTATGGTAGGACACATAATTCAAAGTACTTAAGCAGAAAAGTCACATGGGGGGGAGAATCTGGGACACATTAAGTTAAGATGAGGAAACTGACTGAAAAGAACTTGGTGTGGCTTTCCTGACTGATCTGTGATTGATGGGGGTTATCGTTTTCATCCAAGTTTCTGGCGCTGAATTAGGATTGCCACATCTTTGCTTCCTGTCATGCAGGAACAACATGATCCACTCCACAGAAGAAGTAATGCTACCTATTTAGCTTGACCTGCACAGTCCAGTTCATCTGGTATATTTTTGATAAGAACTTATTAAAAATTGCAATTTCTTCATGATCAGGGTAGATAAAACTTAAGATTACAAAGGTTCAGATATGCTTGGTATGGTAAAATGAAGAGATTTGTCCACTTCTAACCCTGAGGATTGTTGGTAATGCAGCCACTTGGAGGAAGCAAGGCCAGACCTAATTTGTCCATGGCTAGACAGGTTTCTGCTTTCCAGCAATCTGTGCTAAGGCATAGTTGAACAATGTTCCACATAACCATATTGACTTTGGAAAGTGGCAACTCAGTTCAGGGATGCACACAGTCAAAAGAGACTTTCTTCACATAGCTGCAACTACAGAGATGAGCAGTCCACTCCATGTGGGCAGATTTGTATTGTCTGAAACATCCCTTTTTATTTCTCTATATGCCATGGCACCAGCTGGTTTTCATTTACATTTTTTCTGGAATAAAAGACTTGAGTCTGAAAGAAAAGGATAACTGTGTGAGAAAAGCATTTCTTAATTGAATGGCATTCTCAGCATGGGAGTACACAACTGAAATTTTCAAAAGAAACCCCACTCTCTTTCAACAGCTACATAAATAGAAGGGAAATGACTTTTAAAGCTGTCATTTGAATCCTCATCAGTTCAGACATCGCACGCTCACATTCACAATGTGATCTTCTAACATCTTCACACATTTTAAAGATCGTAAACAAAACTGAACTACACATCCAAGCTGCATTAGTCCTTCTTACTTTCCACACATGATAAAGCCATAAAGAGCTGAACTGATAGATACTTTCAGTGTTTTTGTGGTGCTCACAAAAAAGGAAATTGCTTTCTGAATATTAAAACTGAAAAGGCAGATCTGATATGTATTATTTCAGGCTTTATTGTTTACATTTCTATTAGAAATAATAATAATAATAATAATAATAATAATAATAATAATAATAATAATTTTTATTTCTATACCGTCCTATGGCGAACCAATCTAGGCAGTTTACAACAGTTAAAAGAACAACAAAGATAAAACAATATATCCCCTCCCCCCTTAAAACATTATTAAATCAGATATCAATTAAAATAATAACAGATTCATTAAATATAAAATTTAAATGCAAACCGATTTAAAAAAATGTTTTCAGTCTTTTTATTAAGGAGCTTGTGGTACTGTTGGGTTTTCTTGTTTTGTTTTTTCCTCATTTTGAAACAATTTGTAGATCATTTCAAGATGAGAACACCAGGATTGCTCAACCATTAAGGAGTTCATATCAAGCAATGGAGTGCACAAGGAGGTGGTGAATTCTCCCTCTACAGGGTGAGCCCCATCACTGCTCCAACAAGCTTCATTCTGCAGAAATGATTATTGCCTCTTTCACAGTTGCTCACGCTTGCAATTGCATTCCTATGCTCATAGTTTAGCAACTAATGTTCAAAGGCATTGTAATGTCCTGAACAGACTTCATGAGTGAATCCAAAAAGAGTTTATTGAAAATCAGGTTCAGCACAGTAGCAGCTCACTACCAGATCTAAAGCTGCAGGATATGTTTCACTTCTATGAATCCTCCCCTCCAACAGCCAATATTCTTTCCCACTTAGTACCAGAGCTATATGATCTTGATTCCCACATAACAAACTTTCATTCCACACACTCCTAACATGGCTACAATACAGCTAAATAGGCCTAACATAACATGACAGAGAGCTCTGGGGGGCAACTCTAAAAGTATGGGGGGAAGCAGATGGGCGGCACGGGGCCACCCCGGGAAGCTGCGGATCGGGGCCGAGGTATCCGCACTTCTCGGCCCCGCGGTGCAGCATCCCAGGTCCAGGAAGGAGCGCTAAAATAGTGCTCCTTCCACAAGATGCCAAAGGTGCACCGCAAAAGGCCTCTGGTGCACCTTCAGTGCCTCTTCCGATGCAGCGTGTGCGGACGCTGCAGTGAAAATGTGTCGTCGGAGCGCTGGCCAGCTGCTCCGACAATGGAGGGACAGCTGCTCCAACGACGTTTTCAGGAAGGGGTTGGAGTGCCCAGCATGTGGCTGCCCCTCCCCTTCCTGGCCTTGAAAACAGCACTTTGTGCCGTCTGCTCAGGCCCTATATCTCTGGTACCAGCACTATATAGCTATCCTGACTAGTACTTACATTTTCTACTTGGAAATCTATGTTTGGAAAAGTACACATCTTGGTGAGTAGATTCTACTCTCCAAGAAGGATTCCCGGGTACGGAGAATCTTTGGAGCCGATATGTGGATCTGTGCCTGATCCCCTTATGTTGGAGCCCTGGATGCGATTGGATTCGGAGGCGAGACAAAGAGGAGATCAGAGGTGACCGAGGAGGCATTGATCCCAGCGTTTTTGTTTCGTCCTAGGACGACCCGGACGCCACCAATTTTAATTATTAAAGACTCTTTTTTTGTGAGTAAGAAAATTTGAGCTGATTCTCGCATAATCTCCAGCAAAGAAACC
>JAIPUX010001232.1:72761734-72782660 GCA_020142125.1 Phrynosoma platyrhinos | reverse complement strand
ATTATTACAAAATGTTATATAGATGGTATATTACTCCATACAAATTATTAAAAATCTATAATAATGGGAAAAACAAATGTTGGAAATGTAAGAGAAATTGGGCACATTGTACCATATGCTGTGGGAGTGTAATCAGGCTAAAAAATATTGGAACAAAATTCATCATATTATGGAAACGATTTTAAATTGCAAGATTGTCAAGAAACCTGAATTTTTCTTATTAAATATAAACAATGATGATGGTTTGGAAAAGAAATACGGCAGATTAATGTTTTATATGATTACAGCCTCTAGGATGACTTATGCACCAAAATGGAAACAAATAGAAATTCCTGAGAAAAAAGAATGGATATGGAAATTGTATGGCTTAATTGAAAATGACAGACTAACTCAAATTTTACAAAAAAGAAAAAGAAAAAGAACCCATGTCATTCATGGAAACTTGGAAACCATTTATTGAGTATCTTAAACAAGAATATGGACAAATTTGGGGGATTGGAATTGGAGCAATTGTTTAATTTGAAAGAATATAAGTTTGAGTTTTAAATTATATAAATGCTTAATTAAATTAAGGAACCAACAATTAGTTCAAATCAAAGTGTTCTATACAGTAGGGTTTATAAGGTCAAAATACAGAATAACTATGAATACATTGGGAAAAAAACTGAAGGGTGAATAAGTGATAAGGAGATAAGATTATATGATGGAGAAAAAAATGAAAATAATAGAATCAGTTGCTTATAGAAGGAAGTAAGAATACTTTGTATAAGAAGACTATATTATTGACAGTGTTTTAACAAGATTTCTATTTAATGTTTTTTGTAATTTTTATTTATTGAGTAGATTCTGTTAGATAGTATGTTATGTACAATATATTTGAGTGTTTTTTAAATTTTATTTTAATCAATAAAATTTATTTTTAAAAAAAGGAAAAGTACACATCTACATACTGCCATTTTAACATAACATACATGTGTTTAAAAGCATGGTTTTTTTATTGCAAAAAATACAAGTAGCAAAAAGGTGGTAGTGAACCAGATATCTGATGAAAGATTTTTAAGGAGGGTGGTGGAATCTGTGAATTGTACATGTGTACACCATGCTGACATGATAACATGTCCATGCTGAAACATAGGTTTAATCCTATAAATATGCCATGGAAACTAACTAGGTGATCCTGATCAAGTCACTCTCTGTCATCCTCAGAGGTTGGTAATGGTAAACCCCTTCTGAAGAAACTTGCCAAGAAAACCCTGTGATGGTTTTGCCTTAGGGTCACCATAAGTTGGAAATGACTTGAAGGCAGACAACTGCAACAGCATGGACAGATAATGGTTAGCCTCTCTGACATATCTGGAATTTTGGTGTGTATAGGTTCCCTCTATGGCCCCAGACAGACTCTGTGTCGTGGTAGCCATTATCCTCAAATGTTGGGTCAAGTCCACAAAAAGCCATGTTAACACATCAAACAGATTAGTTTGGGAGATGCAAATAGGAAACTTCACACTTCTAGAACCAGGAGACAGGAGATTTACAAGCAGGATGCTCTACTGGACAAGCAAGATAAGACAAACCCTTTTTCCCCCTGGACATTGCCAAACCAAGTATTCCTTTACAATGTAGATTCAGCCCTTTAGATGTGAATCAGATACCTTTGCCTTTAAGCAATAAAAGATCTCAAAAATCCATTGTTAGGTGTACTAGATGGAATGCATAGGGATATTCTGTCACTGTGAATTCCAACTAGTTCTGAGACACCTGTTCCTCACTGCTTGCCAGGACAGACTGTATCCCATATCATCTGCATCTTGTACATATGAGGGCTTAAAGCGAGGAGGCAAGCATGTATGTAATATCTGCCCCAAATGGTCATGCATCCATATATTCCTTTGTGCATTCATCAGAAAGACCAGCAACAGGTCTCTGTATTCAGATTAATCTCAATGTGCTTGGAAGCCTCCCCACAGACAAAAAACCCAGGGTTCCCAGTCATAAGAGAGCTTCTATGCATGCTCAATAGGGATGTAATTCTTCTCTAATTTCATTCTCTAAAGCAATGAGAAATGTTAGATCCCTACATCCCCACACCCACTGCAAGTCTTCTAAAACCTGAAGTTCTTGAAGACTATTTGCTGTTTTGGACTTATTCTGCACAAAAGTCATGTGTGATATTTTAATATAGAAAACAGCATTTTCTATGTGGGTAAGAGCATTTTGTGCTCATTTCTGGACAGAAATATTATCTTCTGTGCATAACTTGTTTCCTAAGTAAAAAAAAAAGTTATTTTCTATACAATAAGCCATCCTCATGTGTGATTTTTATGCAGACTTAATACCAAATGGTGAAGATTATAATCGGTCCTGGATTCTTCTCATCAGAGTTTCCCAGCTCTCAAGAAACAGGTTTTTCAACCATGTTTTCAATCATTCTTGAATATTATTTCTATCCCTAATGGTTAACTACATGCTTGTACAGCAGGAGTGAGCAGATTTGGCAGGACTGGGGGCAACGGCGGCAACGGCGGCAACAACAACAACAACAACACTCTGGTGTACACAACAGTAGAGCCCTATAATGGAGATGCCCCCTTTTCAATATAGAGTTCCATGGGGGAGCAGAATCTCCATAAATCTCATTAGAAGACTGCATGTGGTCCCTGGGCCACATTTAGCCCATCATGATGGAAAGATTCAACTCAGACCTTCACATTGAATGCACAAAGGCTTTGGAAGAGTCTGTAGAGATGTTGGGATAAGAGTTGTCATACCTGCCTCTATCTGTTCTTAATTCCATTCCCTATATTCATTTGTTCATTCATTAATTCAAAGTAACTACACCATGCCCTTTAGTGAAAGGAGGAGGGGAAGGGAAAGGGAAAGGGGAGGGGAAAGAAAAGAAGAAAAAGAAGAAGAAGAAGAAGAAGAAGAAGAAGAAGAAGAAGAAGAAGAAGAAGAAGAAGAAGATCATCTCCCAGGGTAGCTTACATATAGTCAATTGAAGAGCCTCTGCCCATAGACTTACAATGTAAATATGACACAAGACATGCAAGAGGAAAGTGAAGGGAAGGTAAGAAAAATGAAGTTCATAAGCAGCCAAGTACCTATATGATAGAGTACATTGTTATTCTCCTTCTATGGCCAGAGCAGTGATGTGAAGAACGTGCATGAAACTTTGCAGATAAAGCTGCTCAGATGTGCTCTGACTTAAATATAGGTCTGGTGGGTCCTTAGGACCTGTTTGTCCATTTTTGTTGGACCTTTCCATTTGTTCAGCTTAAGGATCCAGGTAGGATCCTTGGTGAAGTGAGAGTGACCACATGTATGCTGGGTCCTTACCCTTCCTGGTTTATTAAAGCAGCCAGAAGGGGACTGACCAAATGGGTAAACCAGGGGTAGGCATCCTTTCCCCTTTAAGAGCCGAGGGACTTCAGCTCCCAGAATCCCAGGAGCTATTGGCCAACATGGGACTATTGGCCAACATGGTTGAGGCTTCTGGGAGCTGAAGTCCCTCAGCCCTTAAAGGGGAAAGGTTGCCTTCCCCTGGGGTAAACAGTGATGAATTCCTTGATACAGCAAGGCAGGGTTCCGTCCTGCCTGAAGCTACCAACCATTAGGTGTTTTAACTGAATCTATTATTTAATGCTTCTTTTAAATTATTTTAATTGATTTTCAAGTCTTTATAAGATAGTCAAACATTATAGTGCAACATAATAACAAATATAACAATAAACGTAGGCTGTGATGTTACTCAGTGATCATTAGTTTGCAGGATTCTGTGAATGGGATTCATTAGGAGCCAGTTCAGTCTTTGCATTGAGTTGCAAAGTGTCCTTCCAGAAGCTGCTGTGAGAGTCCGGAGGTTGAAGGTCGTGTGAAGGTTCATTTATCAATTTAATAAAGAGCCTCCAATCCTCATAAAAAAATGTCTTGTTTTGAATGTTCATTACAAAGGGCCTTTGTAGACTGCTAGAAATAGTGCAAATTGAGTCCACTTTAAGGGTTAGGGTTAGGGAATCATGGGAACTGTATTTTATTGTGGCACCAGAACTCTCTGACAGAGAAGGCTCAATGTCTCAGAAAAAAACAATTCCCATAATTCTCTAGCACTAACCCTAAACCTAACCAAAGTCTCATTGTAGTGGAAAGTTTTTCCATTACTTTTATACTTCATATGGTTGCATATGTTCTGTTTTATTTATACTGTAAGATGCTTTGAATCCCATTTGGAAGAAAAGCAAGGTAATAAATAAATAGGTAAATAAATGTTCTGGTGAATGACCTGAATGATGCCATGTCCATACATATAAGTGAACACAGCTACAAGAGAAACAATATCTTAAAGACCATTGCAAGACATTTTGTTGCCAACAACAAATGACAAGATGGCACTTAACTCCATTCCATATAGAGAAGCCAGTTTTACTGGCATGTTAATCTTCTTTCAGCAAAGACAGTGAAATGATGAATCCAGAGAGCAGCAGGCTCATTGAAGTGATGCAGAATGGGACAAGAGACAGTGGCATCACTAAGGGATGCTGGGCTGTGAAGCACATTGGGATGACACCCCAGAGGGAGGGACTGGCATGGCTACTGGAGGGACTGGCATGGCTACTGGGCAAATGAGAAATGATGTTTTCTCGCTCACCCAGCAGCTACTCCAAAACTTAAATGAGTCCTCTGGAGGCAGCAGTGCTGACCTCCCAGTAGCTTCTGCTGCTGGGGGCAGGGATGTCTTCAGGGTCTGGCATGGCTGCATACCCCACTCAGCAGCCAGCCCCAGAATGGAAATTCTGGAAGCCACAGCATGCCCCTCTCAGCAGCAATCTGGGCAGAAGGTGTCTGGAGGGAGGGCAAATCTGCCCCCCTTTCACTGGGTGGCAGCAACTTCAGTGACACCACTGACAGGAAGTACACACAACTTTGACTTTTAGCAGGGATGAATAGCTAAGAAAATAAGGAGGAATGTTTGGGTGGCTGCCACCTTTGTTCCCTCCCAGATTTGCCCTAAGGCAGTTCTCCCACTCAGTTCTGAACAGCATGATGAAAAGAGTACCATGATGTGGCCAGATGAACCCAGAACCATTGCTGCTGTATTCCATGAGCTGCTAGCTTATGCTTTAAGTTGCCTGAAGAAATAGGTCAGTGAGATTTGTTAATTGTTTCATTCTGTTTGAAAGAACAATGTATGGTGGTAAGAGATGAGTAAAAATCAAAGCACCTCTTCTTACTGATCTTGTTTTTGGCTTATAAGATGAGTCAGGTTTATGTTATACAATGAAGCCTGGAAATATTACCAATTTGTTATTGTCTTTTTTCACCCTCAGATGTGTTTCTGCCATGAATAATAGTTTCCTCTCTTACATACTAACGTGTGTCTAAGTGAATCCATGTTCATGGAAAAGTGAACAGAGGGAGAGAGGATGGTGTAATAGTATCTAACTAAATCACCAACATATTTGCAAGCAGATCTCTTCTCTTTCCATGCTTGTCGTAGATAAAAACTAAAGTGAGATGAGTCATAATTATGAGAGCCCATTAAACTATTTTCATCACACACATCTGTAAAACACTGTTACAGAACCTCAGTTCTCGTAACACCTTTTCATCAGTAACCTGATAATGATATAAACACCATTTTTTGTTCTTCCTCTCTGTGTGATAGGCAAGTTGCTATCTTGGAACAAAGTGTCTCACAAATGTTAAATGGAGCAAACAGTAAGGGTACATTCACACACCCACAGGCTCTGTTTCACAGATGTAGTCTCAGGAGAATATCCTAAAAAAAAATTATTTATTTATATGTGTATTACTACTCTACCATTTCAAGAGATCAAATTATCTCAGGTTTGTAACTATGTATGCAGTTAATCTGATGACAAAGAATCTAGGACGTTTTTAAGTTTTAGAAAATATCAGATGTATATTAAACAAGCCTGCAGCAAGAACTGCAAATGAAACTATCACCATTTTACATGCAGAGAAGCAATATAGATACATAGTCTTAGCATGAATCTGTATGTTTTAAGTTTGTTTTTAATGCTGTGTCAGTTATGTAGTTCTTCCTTTTTGTGTGGATGCTTCCAACCCTAAGCCATAAATATGTGTCATAAAGAAAAAAATGAAGGGAATGGTGTATGGCATATAATGACATCACAAACGACTTCTATAGTATACAGTACATTGAACAAAAAGATGATGCTGAGTAAAAACCAAGCAGTTTGTGGTTACAAAAGTGTCATGCAAAATGCCATCTTTTCATTCTGCCTGTGTACTGTATATTGGAGCAGTCATTTGTGGTGTCATCTTGTGCATATACTACAGGCATTCTATTATAAGCACTTATCAAGGTAAAAAGGTAACACTTTCCCGTTTGACAAGGTTGTCAAGTCGTGTCTGATTGTAGGGGGTGGTGCTCATATCCATTACTATGCCAAAGAGCCAGCGTTTTGAAAGACAATTCTGTGATCATGTGGCCAGCATGACTGCACAGAAGGTTGTTACCTTCTCACTGAAGTGGTACTTGTTTATCTACTTGCATTTTTACATGCTTTTGAACTACTAGGTTGGCAAAAGCTGGGACTAGTGAAGGCAGCTCACTCCATTACATGGCATTTGGGTCATGAACTGCTGACCTGCCAACATTGCACTCATCAGAGCCTGCATCTTAACTGCTAAACCACCACGTCCCTATTAAATGCTTATATTTGTCAAAATACCAGACCATGCATCAAAAATGGGTTCTGGAAATAATTTACAGTAGTCCCTCAGTATCCTTAGATTTGTCATTTATGGATTCAATCATTCACAGATGGCAAGTCCGCGCTGTCTCCAATGGCCGTGCGTGAATGCAGCTGCACCACCATTGGGGACAATATGACAATAATAATAATAATAATAATAATAATAATAATAATAATAATAATAATAATAATAATAATAATTTATTTATATCCCGCCCTTTGGTAACCCAATCAGGGCGGCTTACAACTGTAAAACATATACAAATCCGATCCCAAAAACCCCTCCCCCCCTTAAAACAGTATTAAATCAATGAGGATTAAAACTATTAAAACAAAACAACAAGTTCAATTCAATAGACTACACATAACCAATATAAGTTCTCCCTCCCTCCTTCCCTCCCTCCGTCCTTCCTTCCTTCCTTTCCTTCCTTCACTCTCTCCTTTCTTCCCTCACTCTTCCCTCTGTGAGGCTTTCCTGGGCTTAACTGTGGGGGTGGAGTCAGCCGCAGGGAACCATCACAGGGGCTTGAGTCTCAGAGCTTCTGCTCCCAACCCCAAGCCCCTGTGCTGACGCTGACTCCCTGTGGCTGACAGGGCTGCAGCCTCCACCCCCAAAGCTAAGCCCAAGGAAGCCTCACAGGGGGAAGAGGGAGGGAGGGAGGGAGGGAGGGACTGACTTTTCCCATTGTCTCCATTGGCGGCACAGCTGCATGCGCCACCATTGGGGTCAATAGGACTTCAGCATTTGTGAATTTTGGTATCTGGGGGGAGGGGTCCAGAATGGATTTCCTACAGGTACTGAGAGACAACTGTAATAACATTGGAACAAAGCAAAGCAAAGCAGCTTCATTTATATACCGCTTCATACCACGCTATGGAGTGTCTAAGCGGTTTACAACTGTGGTTTACAACTGTAAGCTCATTGCCCCCCCCACAACAGCTGGGTACTCTTTTTAGTGACCTCGGAAGGATGCAGGCCTGAGTCTAGCCTGAGCCCTGAGTCTAGCCTAAGTGAGTACTGAACTCGCAACCTTATGGTCTATGAGTGAGTGGCTGCAGTACAGGCATTTAACCACTGCGTCATCAAATAGTAATCTGTTGAAAAGTGGGGGTATACCTATATCCAGTATTTTTTTCTCTGAAGTTGGTTCAAAGAGTTAACTTCTTGTTAGCTTGTGATAATCCCTGTGGATGGTTGCAAGGCTGACACAGAAGTCATGTTGACTGACCTATATTTTACAGAAATATAATTTATTAATTCCTTCAGGAGGATCAATGATGAATAGCACAGCTTACTGGTAAGCAGATATTTCTCTTATCTTCTGCCTCTTCAATTTTTTAACATGGATGTCATTAACAATAGTCAAATTATCTTTTATCCAAATGTGAACATGAACTCTTTAATAAATGAATCACAGGCAGATTCCACACATATGAAAAAAAATGATTTTGGGAGTATTTAAGTTATTTCTACATCTCCTAGCATGATGGTACAACGCCTAATTATAAAGTGTCAAATAATTTAGACTCCAACATTCCAGAATTTGGATGAGAAATCAAGCACCTCAAAAGCAGCTATGTATAGCACCATAGTAAAATATTATTAATCTATCCTTGTGGTTTGGATTCATTCTGTACAATTATAGTAGTTTGATAACACATTAACTGAAATGACCCCATTTTACGGAATCCTTGGATTTGCAGTTTGGTGAAGTACTTAGAATGCCCTGCTAGAGGGTGCTAGTCTACTCCCCTGAAGTATAGCATCATAGCTCTCTATGAGATAATTCTCAGTGCCACACTGAACTAGACATTCCAGAATTCCATAGAATAGAGCCATGGCAAATTGGTATCAAACTGCTATAATGTTATTTTGTGAATACACCTTTTATTAATCACCAAACAAATCTTTGCCATGGAGTGATCCTTTGGGAGAAGGATGAGAGAATAATCGAAAATAATAATTTTCTGCATTCTCTGAAATCCCAGAAAACAGAAAAGTAGGAATTCAAGGCTGCTTATCATGACAAATGCTATTGCAAGAGGTGGTTAAAGCCTCAGCAATATGTAACATCACCAGGAGGCCTCTGATCATAATCCCATGACTGGACATATCTATATGGGAGATGATGATGTTTTATGTCTGTCTCAAGTTGTTTAGGGCTTTGTAGATCAATTTCCTCCCCTTCCCCCAGCAAAACAAACACACACACATACACATACATTTAAACATGGTTTGGTAGCATACTGACAATCAGTACAGTTCTTTTATTCTACTGGAAGGGACTGCAATGGCCATCTAAATAGAATATTAAAGGACAACCCCTTATATTAAGGAGAAATCCTGAATCATGAAGAAAATTAGCTTGATTTGGACCCTTTCGTACAAGATCTAAATCAGATCATATTGATCCATAGCGTCATAGAATCATAGTGTTGGAAAGGATCACAAGGGCCATGAAGGAATATACATCTAAAGCACTCCTGAAAAATATCCATCCAACCTCTCTTTAAAGACATCCAAAGAAGGAGAATCCACTACCCTCTGAGCCAGTCTATTCCACTTTCAAATAACTCACCTGTTTAAATATTTGAAGGGGTGTCATATAGAGGATGGAGCAAGCTTGTTTTCTGCTGCTCCAAAGAATAGGACCCAGAGCAATGGATTCAAACTATAGGAAAAGAAAATCCACCACAACATTAGGAAGAGCCCTGGTGGCGCAGTGGTTAAATGCCTGTCCTGCAGCCGCTCACTCATAGACCACAAGGTTGCAAGTTCAATACTAGCCAGGGCTCAGGCTAGACTTAGGCCTGCATCCTTCCAAGGTTGCTAAAATGAGTACCCAACTGTTGGGGGGCAATGAGCTTACAGTTGTAAACCGCTTAGACATCCCATAGTGCAATATGAAGCGGTATATAAATGAAGCTGCTTTTTTGCTTTAGGAATAACTTCCTAATAGTAAAAACTGTTTGAGAATGGAACACATTCCCTCAGAGAGTGATGGAGTCTCCTTCTCTGGAGGTTTTTAAACAGAGGCTGGATAGCCATCTGTTGGGGATGCTTTGATTGTAGGTTCCTGCATGGTAGGGAGTTGGACTAGATAGCCCTTGTGGTCTCTTGCAACTCTACGATTCTATGAACTCTCTGTTCCACTGTCAAACAGTCAACAAGTTCTTCCTAATATTTAGGTGGAATCTCTTTGCTTGCAATTTGAATCCATTGGTTCTTATAATCTCTGGAGCAGCAAACCACAAGCTCTCCCCGTACTTCTATATGGCATACCTCCAGATATTTAAAGATGGCTATCATGTCAAGTCTCAATCTTCTGTTTTCCAAGCTAAACATACCCAACTCCTTGAATCGTATAGAATCACTGAATCATATAAAATAATACAAATTGTAGCAATTACATACATCATTTAGACCACTGGCACTGGCTACAACTTCAAGACTATGCCTAAGGGCAGCCCACATACAGTACATTGCAGTAGTTGGGCCATAAGGTTACCAATGCTTGAGTTATCAATGCTAAACTAATCCAATAACAGCTATAGCTGGTGTAACAGCTGAACAGCACTCCTAGCTTATCCACTAAGAAACAAAAATGTATATTTTGCACCTTTCCTTAAGGAAACTTGGAGTATTAAATTACTATAGTAAACATTTCCTTGTGCCAATGAAAGGACAAATTTCACTGGAACAAATAGATACCTACAGTAAAAATACTGTCAGGAAACTTTCTGCTAACCAGGATTGGGAAGCAGAGCAAATGAAATGATTGGCGATCAGAGTCTAAAGGGACAGGAGAGGGACAGTATTCTCTTGCATAAGTGAATACTTCCTAATTTGCTTCCCAAATCAACCTGTTAGCAAAAGATGTGTCATTTTATTCAAATGGAATTATACATTTAAGACTAGAAAACAGTTCAGATCTTCCAGAATAAGGCATTTGTTCTTGTTTTTAGAGACATGAATCATGAGACATTCCTGCTGTGATGTTTGAAATCTGAAGTAGCAAAGTCTTTTCTGTCCAACATAAATGGGGGGGGGGGAGGAGACACAATTAAGCACCTACTGGTAATACATCATCTATGTGTTCCTGTCTTATAATGAATCTTTAAAACAATGGATGGCACTTTCTCAGAGCCTGAAGTCACACAAAGTGATGGAGAAGTGAAGCGTTTAGACAAGGTGAGAAATATTCTCTAAAGGATCCCCAGTGAGGAAACACAAATAGCTGCTGATTGTTCACATTCCTTGTGACCACTTTCAAAGTCTACTTATGTTATCCCTCTATCATCTCCAGCAGAGGTCCAGTGATTATAACCACAGGAACACCCTCATTGTTTCCTTTGATGAAGACCCAGAAAGACAGGAGAAAACTGCATGACAATAGTTAAAGAGAGACTAGAGTCTCTTCTGCAAAATCTGACTTTGTTTTGGCATTGGAAAATGGTTATGTAACAAATATGCTTGACTTCCTGTCATTATCATCCTTTTATATTGGAAGCCAGTGCCCAGAAGACACCAAGTATCTTTGATTCAGAGAGCATTTAGTTTACAGTGCTAAGCATGATTATAGTTCATAGCTGTAGTTCAGCAAATGACAAGAACCCTAGTGAGCCTGTTTGTAACAAAAATAGCAATTAGGAAAGCAAACTGTGTGATATGTATCACATAATTATCATTTCCCCATCCATACATTAGTTTGATGCTTGTTATTATCATTTAGTAAAATTACACACTATCTAATACTGTCTCACTTCTCAAATTTGCAACCATGCCAGTATCTTGAAAGATCTGGCTTTGAAGAAATGCAAATAATACATTCCTTAAAATTGGCTTTCTTGTCAATGCATTGTCCTCTGCTACAGTACCAGAGCCAATGTTATGTAAGAATAATTAATGGATGTTCTTCGCAGATGCTACTAATTTTGGCTTTCAACAGACACAAATGGAATACTGAAAATATGACAGACCTCATTGATCTTCAAACAATCAGCCAAGTCTTCAACTTGATTCCATATTTTACATTATTTCTACTGGATTAAACACTCTGGAACAATTGCTCTGGATCAAACACTCCAAGAGATTTTATATATACAGTTTATATACATTTTATTGCAGATCTAGCTATTCTAATAAAAATGGTTTATGGGGTAGAGTCCCTTTCGCTTACAAGCGTAAAGTGTTGAATTCCCTTTGGGAATAGGATTCAGCATTCATTGCCCCAATGACATGGAAGTCAGCATGCAAAACTGGAAAGAGACTTACATATATTATGTGGGTATTTCCATCACATCAACTTTGATTCATAGTGTTCATATGAATGAGAGACCTCCAAAAGTCCTGGTCTTCAAATCCTCTGTATAGGTCTTACAAACTCAGGGTCATGGGTTTCTTGGATCACTTAATCCACCTGTAATGCATTCTCCTTCTTTTCCCATTTCCATCTACATACGTATATTTTGTCCATCATAATGATGGGCTTTCCTGGACTGAGATTATCACAAAAGTTTTTGTACTAATCAATGAAATTGAGAACATGGTAATAGTAGCTAGATTTACCCAAGTGCAGTCAGCCACACAGAAAGCATCCAAAACACTCTAGGCTTAGCAGAAATAATTGCCTTATTATCCCAGACCTTTGTTAAGAAGCTTATGTGGACAATGTGCCAAATTATGTAGTGGTTTTATATAACACGCAAGGCAGACAGATGTTAAACTTGGAAAGATTAAACTTAATTTGCTTGTGATCTGTTTGGAGTGATAATGAACTATGTGACTTTTAGATGGCTGGGGCTGAAATCTTTACAGATTTATCTAGAAATGAGCTTGACAAAATATAGGAGAAAATACTACTACTACTACTACTACAATAATAATAATAATAATAATAATAATAATAATAATAATAATAATAATAATAATAATAATACTTATGAAGAATATTGAACAGGGAAAGGAGGATAATGAAAATTGTATAGGTATACATAGCTTTTTACAGAAAAGAAGAAAACAGGTAATCTAAATCTAAACTGATTTCTTTTCCTTGAGAAAGTATTCATGGGAACTTTGGCAAGCCAGAAGTTCTAAAGTGTGTTACTAGTTTAGCAAAAAACAAAACAAAGCGTGCTTGTTAAAATTTTGCATGATTGAAATGAAGAGGGAGACCAGTACCAATTAGAATAAAACCACTGGATTATTATTAATCTACCAATCTTGTAACTCTATAAAAAAAATGAGATAGGATTATTTTGGCATGACATGTTTTTGAGAAACACATTCTGGCTCTTAATAATCAAAACATTTCTTTTAAGTATGCCCAGAACTGACTGTTTATCTGTTCCAGAACCATTCCAGGAAGTCAAGCTGACTGGTCAGTAGTTGCTCTAGTCCACTTTTCTGCCTCTTTTTGAAGATGGGGACAACATTTGCCCTCCTCAAATCTATGGGCACCTCTCCTGTCCTGTAAGGATTCTAAGAAATTATTGACAATGGGCTTGAGATGACATCTTCAAGTTCCTTTAGTACTCTTACATGCCTCTCATCTGGTCTTGGAAATCTGACATTATTTAGAGTAGCTAAACCTTACTACCTTTTTCCCTGTTCTGGGCTGTAGTTCTCTTACTGTATACTTTATTACATTTCATTAGTTAGAGCACTGTTTTCTTTTTGGGAAAAGACAAAGGCAAAACAGGTTTTAAAGAGATGACTCTTCTCTCTATCCCCTTTTAGTATTTCATCATCTTCATTATACAGTAGTAAAATAAAAATAATGACCACTGAGGACCTTCACAAGTTCAACTTAGACAATGAAGAAATAGGAATAGTAAAAGAATTCCCATACCTGGGATCAAACATTGATAGAAATGGGGACTACAGTCAGGAAATCAGAAGAAGATTAAAAATGGGGAGGGGGGCTATGAAGGAACTAGAAAAGATTCTAAAATGCAAAGATATTCAACTGAGCACAAAAGTTAGAATCATACAAGCCATCATATTCCCTATTACTATGCATGGATGTGAGAGCTTGACAGTCAAGAAAGAAGATAGGAGGAAAATCAACGCATTTGAGATGTGGTGCTGGAGAAAAGTGCTGAGGATCCCATGGATAGCCAAATGGACAAACAAATAGGTCCTAGAGCAAATCAAGCTGGAAACCTTCCTGGAAGCCAAGATGACCAAACTGAGGCTGTCGTACTTTGGACACATCATGATAAGGGAGGACTCGTTGGAAAAGACAATAATGCTTTGAAAGGTGGGAGGAAGTCAGAAGAGAGAAAGGCCACATGCCAGATGGATGGACTCTACTAAGGAGGGGACGGGTATGAGGTTGCAGGGATTAAGCACAGCAGTGGAGGACAGAGGGTCTTAGAGATGTCTCATCCATAGGGTCACCATGAGTTGAGATTGACTCAAGAGCAGTTAACAACTAAAATATCTCTAATGAGCCTAAGCTCATTATGAGCATTAGCTTTTCTAACTGTCACCCTGCAAGTAGTGGCTATTCATTCATATTCCTCTTTGGTGGTTTCCTCCTTCTTCCACTTCTGATACCTCTCTCTTTTATATCACAGCTCATCTGAAAGTTCTTTGTACATCCACTCTGGTTTCTTTAGACACCTCCCACTTTTCTTCTTAGGACGTTATCACACGTGGGCCAGAAAGCGATAATAAAGTGGAAATGAGGCATTCCGAAAATAAACCAAAAATAAACCTTGATTCCGCAAATGGCTTTCACACGTAATTACCTTAATTGCAAAATTACAGTAAGCGCATTTAACGTTCACACACAAGTGAGAAAAGCCCATAAATGTACTAGAAATGAGCTTCTTGCACATGCGCAGATAGAGGAATGCTCGCTGGAACCATGGGAAAAGCAGGGAAATGCTCTCAAATGCGCATTTGCTTTTCACATTACGGTAAATGCAAAATTACCTTAATTTCACATTTGCATTTCCTCCAAACAACTGAATTTCAAAAGATCTCGTATAACACCAGTTTGTATCCACTTTCTGTCCAGTTTCTGTGCAACGTCGTGTGAAAACGCGAGGCACAAATCCAGTTTTTGTTTGGGATTTGTGTGGATTAACCAGCAGATTTGCCCCATGTGATAACGTCCTTAGTTTGAATTGTTTGAAACTGTGCCTTCTATATGTCACCTTTAAAAAACTTTGATGCACAGAAAACTCACTTCCATTGAGCATTTTTGACCATGGTTTGTCACCCAATATTTCCCTAAGCTTACCAAAATCAGCTCTTTTGAAGTCCAGTGTCTTGCAGTCAACTGAATTAGGAGAATTTCCACTCCTGGAAGCCTCCAGGATTGGGTATTTTCCTTCAAAACAAGATGAAAAACCCATGTGATGTTTTACTCTAACCTCAAAGAGAGAGGGGTTATTAAAAGCAGAAATGGATTTGTACTTTTTGGAGCATGGAGCTCCGTCTCAGTCCCCACAAGGCAGATAACCTCTCCAGAATAAATGCTCAGTCCAGAAGAATCAAGAGAATGTCTTTTCTCATCTCTTTCCTGTTGAATGCCATTCCACTGGGAATTGGCTGCCTACAAGGAGGGCCTCAATTAAAAGTATTCTAGAACACTAGTTTCTTTCTAGCCAATCTGGATAGGCACCACATATTTGAGCACCTCAGCCAGGAAAGGGATGTTATCCATTGAACAATAGTTGATAAAGATGTTATCCATTGAACAATAGTTGATAAAGATCTTGGGATATAAATATTTAAATAAATAAATAAATGTCTTCTGGATCTAAAGTCTAGGAGATGCAGTGGCTCAAGTGATTAAGACACTGACTCTGTTGATTGCAAGATCAGCAGGTTGGCAGTTCAAGGTCCAGGTGCTGCATGATGTGGTGAGCTCCCGTCACTAGTCCTACCTTCTGCCAACCTCATAGTTTGAAAGCATACAAATGCAAGTAGAAAAATAAGTACCATTTCTCAGTGGGAAGGTATACATTCTGTGCAATCATGCTGGCCACATGATCACAGAGTAGTCTTTGACAATACTGACTCTTTGGCTTAGTAACAGAGATAAGCACCACCCCCTATGGTTGGTCACGACTTGACAACCTTGTCAATGGGTAATACTGTTACCGTTGCCTTTACCTTCTGGATCCAATGATTGCTTTTGCAAGAGTGGTTGCACTCTCACTTCTCTTAAGGCGGCCCTTTTCAAATTGAACTGCTCAAATGTGAAATCCAAGGTAACATGGGGTAAGTGAAACATTATCATTGAAGGGGACATCCAACCTCAAATCAAATTTGTAATAGTTAAAAGATCCTGGTAGAATAAGAAAAAAGGTTGTTGGTTTTATTGGGGGGGGGGGTAAGAGACAAGTAGGGAAGAGTGACACATGGGGCGGGCGTACTTGCATGCATTATATTGGCACAGCACAGAGTTGAGTGATGGCCTCCATTCTTATTGGCCTACTCCCATAGCTATGTAGTGATTGAACCACCCGGGCATTAAAGTAAATAATTTCAGCTCTTTGTGAAAAGGCTATAGGCACCTGCTTTATCGTTTATTATAATATGCAATATATTTTTGGCTCATCTCATCTTGATTTGGTGCCTCTAGGTCTGTGTTTACAGTGCAGTAAGATTTTTCATAAACATAAATACTCTGCAGTGCAGTAGGTCAGTGGGGGAAATTAATTTAATCAACTACTCATGGGAAACTAATTTGGAAAACAAATGCTGCTGCCATTTTTGGCTTCTTTGTCATTCTATTTATTTGCCTCTTATCATGTAAATCACTTGAAATATTGTTTCTTTAGTGAAGATATTTTTTTCATGATACATATATACTTCACTAAATTCAAAGTATAATAAAGAGATCTATTCATAGAATGATATACTTTAAAACTAGGTACATTTCCCTTTTCATATTTACTTCATTTTCATTTTCACAAGCTATAAACTTTTGTGGGATATCAAGGAATGAGATGGTCCTTGCTGTCTGAATGAGACCTCCAAGAGCCCTCTAAGAGTCACCAGCTGCCCTGATCAAATCTTAAAAACTCAAGGCTAGGTTTTTTTTGATTGAATCAGTCCAACTAAAATTAGGTTTTTCTCTTTTCCTGCTTACTTCTGCTTTAGTAAGCACTATTCCAAGGAGTCACATTGTCTCATGCCCAAAGTACGTCGACTTCATCAGTCATCTTCTGTAATCATCAGTGGGAGATAGTCTTTATTGGTTTATAAAGGAGCTATTGGCAAACAACAAAGTACAGGCACAGCACTCCTGGAATAATTCTAGATGCAAAGAGACATCCCAAAATAAATAGGCAGCAGATATGTCAGAATCTTGATAAAATCAAAATTCTCGATAAAACTGACAAATCAGGCATGCAACAAATGTAAATGTAGGGAGTCCTCCTGTACAAGACATTCCACACTTCCACCAATTAGAATTCATCTGCAGTATTTGGTTATTTCAGTTCAGTACAACTTGAATTGAAAATTATCACAACATCCTATGGAATCCTGGGATTTGTAGTTTGGTGAGATATTTAGTATTCTCTGTCAGGAAGCTATTGTCCACTTTCTTGAATTACAGTCCTAGAGCTCACTAGCAGAAAATTCTAAGTACCTCATCAAAAATATAATTTCCAGGTTTCTGTAGGACACAGCCATAGTACTTAAAATGGCATGAAAATTATATAACTGTGTGATTTGGATGTCAGCACAGAGTAGAAAGGAAAAATACTGAGTCCATATGCATCAAGGTGCCACTAGGGAAACAAATGCCAAAGCCTGATATGGAACTGGTTGCAAATTCAAAAACCCCTTCTTGCAGAACAGAGATTACTCACACACCTGCTGAGGTTTTGCAGTAAGATATTTTCAAAATATGAAACAGGAATATTTACAGTCTTTTATACAATGATCCACCACTCTCCAACATCCGCTCCAAACTCCAAATACCCAGTAAGATGGTATGGTGGCTTTTCCCCTTATATATACATCCACTGTCCAGGTGTCTGGACCAATTCCTTGCCAGTGTTACATCACCTTCCTGTAACAATTGCAGTGACCTAACCAGTCTGGAATTATTATTGCATCACTTCTTACTGAAGTTTCATCAGCTTCCTATGAGTCATTATCTCATTTTTGTACAATTGCATGCAGCTGAGACATTTTTTTCAACCTTGAGGCATTACATCATTGACAATTCACTCCAAAATGTCTTACATGACATGAATGTTAATGTGATACAAACATAATACATCATAATACACTTTTATTTACACAGTACAGATTTCATTATGATCCTTTATTCCAAGACTTACCTTACCTGTAAGTCTTTCGTGACTTACCACAGATAGAGCTTTTGTGAGTACATCTGCAATGTTTTCTTCAGAAATACAATTCTGCAGCTTTATAATTCCACCTTGTATCAACGTACATGTTCGTATTTCACCCCAATGTACTTTGTCCTGCTTTTCAGGTTCTCTTCTCAGCTTCCGCCATTCCAGTGCAGGCTTTTGAATCCTCATTAATTACTACTAGTGTTGTGCATGGTTCACCTAAATCTTCCAATAGCTCTCTGATCCACTGAACTTTGCTTGCCATCTCTGATAGTGCAGTGAATTCGGCCTCTGTAGTGCTTAAAGCTAGACAGTTCTGCTTTCTGGACCTTCAAACAACTGGACTATCAGCATATCTGATTAATAACCAGAAACTGACTTCTTGTCTGCTACCTCTGATGTAAAGGAGCTGTCTGCATACCATTCTAGCTGAGACATGCCTCCAGTCATCACCAGATATCTGACCCTTGTTCCCTTAAGGTACTGCACTACACGCTTCAATGTAGTCCAATCTATTAATCTGGCTTTTGAGGTTCTCCTGCTCAGCAACCCTACTGTTAAGTTTATGCCAGGCCTAGTGTTGTTGGCAACAAACAATAGGCTCCCAAGCAATGAATGGTCCAATTCAGGATGCTCAAACAATTTATCAGATTCTAGACCAACAAATTCATATGTCATGGGGCTTCTGACTACTTTTGCATTTTTTAGACCACATCTTTCCACAATCATGTCTATCTTCTTTTTCTGAAATAACAAAATTACCCCATTCTGGGTTCTTTCTACTTCAATCCCTAGATAATTTTTCAAATTTCCCAAATCTTTTAATTTGAATTTTTTAACTAACTCCTCCTGCATAAGCTTCACTTCATCCAAACTACTTGCAGCAACAGTTCATTAAGATGACACTACCCTTGGTATACACACATCAGCCATGCTGCATTTGTATCCAAGTTTGCTAAACTCATTTTTTATGCATTGATTCCAGCACCTAGCACTCTGCTTTAGTCCATACAGGGCCTTCTGCAACCTGTATACTTTGCTGCTACCAGTGCAGTCATACCCAGGTGCTTGTTCCATGAACACAGTCTCCTCTAAACTAGCATTCAGGTACGCTGTTTCGAAGTCAAAGTGCCTCACTTCTAGCTGCCTTCTTGCTGCTAAATCTAACACCATTCTAAGACTTTCAGGCTTTGCTGTAGGAGAAAAGGTCAAGTCATAATTCTCAAACTTTTCTTGCAAAAAGCCTTTTGTTGCAAGTCTGACTTAATAATAATAATAATAATAATAATAATAATAATAAAATTTATTTATAACCCACCCCTCTGCTCTGCAATCGAGGCGGCTTGCAGCAAGTTAAAATATACAACAATTAAAACATTCTGACTCCCCATGCCCTCCACCCCCACCCCCAACCCTCCCACCCCTTAAAACTAAATTAAACTATTGTGGAATTAAAATCAAATTAGTCATAAAATACAATACAAAACCAATTGGCAAACATATCGTGACAGCCAGAGAAGTAAGAGCAGCAGATTACCTCCTTATGGCCGGGAGATTATTCTGGGAAAGCCTGCCAGAAAAGATCTGTTTTTTACTGCCTTTTTAAAGGCAGCAAGAGTAGTAATAAGATGGATCTAATCAGGCAGGTCATTCCACAGCTTGGGAGCAGTCACAGAGAAGGCCCTGTGGGAGTTCTGAGTCAGCCTAGTTTTTATTGGCTGTAACAGATTCCTCCCAGAGGACTGAAGGGCACGAGAAAATCATACGGGGAGAGGTGGTCCTTAAGATAAGATGGACCCAAGCCATTTAGGGCTTTAAAGGTCAAAACCAACACCTTGTACTGTGCCCGGAATGTACTTCTTAGTATCATCAGGCAGTTCTTTCTTCTTATATATCTACTTGCAGCCTTCCACCTTGTGTTCTCCAGGCCTTTCTACCACTTCAACCACTTTCCTATCCACAAGTGATTTGAATTCAGAATCCCTGGCCTGATTCCACTTTTCCTGTTTTTCCTTAGGAAACCTCAACATATCCTGAAAACTTTCAGGTTCCTCTGCCATTACAGTGCAAACTCTAGCTTCCTGAATCACAAACCTATCTGGATCTCTCCTTACTTTGTGAGTCCTTCTAGGTGTGATTACATTTGTTCTCCCTGATTCATTTTTACTATCTTTGCTACTGTGCTATACTGATTCTACATCAGATCCTTGCTTAGGTTCAAACATTGATTTAGGAATGTTTTTTACAGGTGTTTGCATATGCGACATGAAAGCAATTTCTTGTGAGGTGCCTGGCTTTACATTCTCTTTAGCCTTAGGCAAATTCACCCCTCCATTTCTGGCATTTCATGGCAAAATGCCCAATGGAAAAAAACACATCCTGGTTACAGTGAATTCTTTCCCAACCACTGTGCTTTTCAAAATTGGCACTCCTAGAAAATATAACTCTGCTATTTCCCATCAGAAATCTCTATTTGTTATCCTCATAGCCCACAAAGCAAAGTCTCCTCCACTTTGGTTTTCCCTTCTTCCTGAATTGAGGTGGAACATTTGCATACTGGCCAAAACTTCTTAAATGGTTCAGATTAGGAGGATAATCACACAATAAAAAATATGGAGTTTTGTTAATGGCTGAACTCCACATTCTATTGATCAGGTGACATACTGTGAGTGTGGCTTCTGCCCACAGATGTGCAGGAGCTTGTGAGTCCAACATTAAACAGTCATGCATTTGGCTGATTACCCCATATGCTTTTCTGCCAAACCATTCTCCTGTGGAGAAGCAGAGTTTGTGGTTTTATGTTGTATGCCTTTTTGTTTAAACCAGTTTTGCAATTGGTTGCTCAAGAATTC
>JAIPUX010001232.1:72748012-72761634 GCA_020142125.1 Phrynosoma platyrhinos | reverse complement strand
AAAATATCATCTACAATCAAAAGTAAAAGGGGAAGAAGACCACTCTCAATACTTCTGTTCATATATACAACCCTATTTTTATAGTTTAGCTCTGAAAAGAACTGCAGATAATTTTATGAGGATTTTCAAATTAGTTTTGTATATTATACTGGTTTTTTTAGAATTATAAAGAGGTATCTCTGGAAGCAGGAGGCCTGAATTCAATTGCTAGTCCCAACCAGAATAGACTAATTGAATCTGAATGGTGAATCAACACAGGTGTAAATCCATTTGGTGCAAGAGTTCTGCACTAACTGGGACCAGCCATGGATTTAGGTCAATAAGAACATATAAATAAATATCTTAAAGTAAATATCCTAAAGTAAAGTCAGTACACACAATAACAGATTCTGGGGAAAAAGATCATTATGATTACATTTCAACTTTCAATATGTCAAGCACAGTAGCATATTTTCAGAAACAAAACAGAAATGATGGAATCATTTATATAGTATATTATAAATTTAAGGGCACAGGGCTATGCATAAGGCCCCAGATTAGTCTGGGTAACTGAGATCTAGGTCTGTATCAGACTGATCTGGGCTCAACTGGTTCTCACCCAGACTCTGATTCTGTATTGACATTCAGGAATCTGGATCATCAGTCCTCTACTATTGATCTTCATTGAGAACCCCCAAAGACTGTAACTTTATATTTTTTCACACACCAACACAAAATTTAGAGGTATAATAGGCCTAGAGAGGGAATCAGGCCAACCCAATTTCAGACAGTTAAATTTGGAATTTTTTTATGCTAGGCACCTATATAATTTCTGCTTTTCAAAAAACAAAAACTGTTTTTAAAAAGCTATTGCTAATTGTCAGTTTTGATCATTCATTTCATGCTGCTTTTGTCCTGACACTGTTTCACAGAACATCAGTAAACTAACCCCCAATGCAGACAGGCAGTCCTGGGCTGCCCTAGGAAGTGGAGGGTTGGGGCTGAGGCTACCCCATGCCTCAGCCCCAATCCTCCCTTTTCTCAGCCTGGAAAAGAGCGGCAAAATGCCTCTCCTTTCAGAGCTGGCAAAAAGGATGCCCCAAGATCTGCCATGCCACTCTTCTGTGCCCCTTCCAGTGCAGTGCATCAAGATGCTGCACTGGGAGGATGTTCTGATGCCACGTGCCATGCGTAATGGTGTGTGGTGTCAGGACGTCCTTGGGGTGGGGTTGCAGCGGCTGGTGTGCGGCTGCCTATCCCCATCCCTGCCTCGAGGATGTCGCAAAGGGCCTGTCTGCAGAGGCCCTAAATCTGTTCAAATTTTAAGATCTATAACGACAATAATGAAATGGCAGTGTGCTTGAATAGAAGGTACTTGTGTTCATTTCCTCCCAAGAAACCAATAGATAACACAGCTGAAGGAAATAGGGAGAGACTTTATTTTACATTACCAGCAGTCCAAGTGGTGAGATACCCTTGAAAGTCCACCTGTTTCTACTTAAGATATTTTGAGACAATCAAAAGTTCTCCCTCATGGCCTTATACTTTCCCCATCAACCAAGATAATCAAAGTTCTGGAAATCAAGTCTAATGAGGGATGACTTAGGAAGCTGAATATATTTTGCTTGAAAAGATAAGACTGAGAGGTGGCATAATAACCATCATTGAATATTGGAAAGGATGTCATGTAGAAAATAGAAGAAGCTTGCTTTTTGTTACTCTAAAGGCTAGAATACAAACCAATGGATTTGCATTATAAGAAAAGAGATTCTGTCTAAACATTAGGAAGAACTTATTAACTGTAAGAGCTATTTGACAGTGGGAAAGATAAAGTCTCCTTCTTTGAAGGTCTTTAAAGTGAAGTTGGATGTGCATCTTTCCAAAGTGGTTTGGTTATGTATTCCTACATAGCAACGTTGAATTAGATAGTCCTTGTGGTCTCTTCCAACTCTGTGTGGGCCAATCTGTCTTAATATAGAGCTTCTACAGGTTTAAATCAGCCCAGTTTCATTTACTATTCAGGATTTGAATCTAATATAAAGGGTTGGCCTTTCATGTTCTGTTTAGGAAATATGAACTATAGCAAGATTTCAGAGGCATAGTCTTAGCTCTTGTTTATTTAAGATTTAATGGCAAATATAAATGGTTTAATATTTTGGTAGTTATTTTTATGCCTCATAATATATAGAAAAGATGCATGCTCATTTGAAATAATCCCATAGCTGAAACAGAGAGTGCTTCACTCCAACCTTTCCTAAACAGCACTTTTCTCTATTTCTTCATTGATTCATACTGTGGTACCGGCATGTGTGATTGTACGTTTGCAGTAAAATAATAACAGAAACACACAGTGCTAGGGTTAATGCTGTAAAACCACATCTCCTGAATGACTTGACACTGAAAGTTTCAGTGTCATAAGAAGACATGTGCTTTGTTTTGTTTTTTAGTGTGCTGCTTTCTCAGACATTAAGATTAAATGTGGAGATGAACAGGCTCCAAATAAATACCTACTGACTTACTTTTAAACAGCACAGCCAATTATAAGGTAAATTTACAGTGTCTGGTTTCAGGAATGAAGCAGCTGACATTAAACACACAGATCTTTCCTGTGTGTCTTCCCTCACAGAATGCAAAGGGATGTGAAAAGCTGGCCAGACTTATTTTATTCCTGTTTTCTTCATGTGTGCAGCTAGGAGATTATTATACCTTGTAACTGTGCAGTGAAAAGTTGCAGAGAGTGTGAAACAGTTGCCAATATCAAAACAGAATGGAAGGGGAGAAAGCTTATAAAGGAGACAGTTTTGACATATTTTATGGTTTACAATCTCTATTTCAGCAAGTAATTTCCCTTGTCACATGATGAGTTGCTATGCTATTGAAAACAACATATTTATAGCCCAATCTTAAACCTGTCAGAGGTAGTGCTCATGATTTGAATTGAGCATAAATCTGGAGTTACTGTATTCATATGGAAGCATTTCTTGATTCAAGCACCCATATTTAGAAGTATACCTTCAACTTAATTAAAGTGAGGGATCACTACCATTTTGAAAAGATATTGGTCTTACCTTTATCGAACAAACTAGTTAATAAAATAACAAACTAGATAAAGCCAATTCAGATGTTTTAAAAAGCTCAGACAGTGGCTCTAGTTTGGCAGTTTTTTGATACTTCCAAATTTACCAGATGTCTCATATTCAAGCTACCCAGAATGCTTGATTTAAAAAAAAAACCTCACATACTATACCCAACAAACTCAGACAAGCAGTACTAGAAATACATTTAAAGAGGATCAAACATAGACAAGGATATAAGGCAACTGAGCAGCTGACAACAGAAATACTGAGCAATATATTATCCACACACACTTAGAAAAGTTATTTATTGCTGATGAAGTTAGTCAAAGACAAATGCTGACAGATATTATTTAAGAAACTGTGACTGGAAGTATCTGTGTCTTCACCACTGTTAATATATATAACTAGTCTTAGCATCAAGCTTTACTAAGTCCTCTCTTCCAGCAATTGTACATACATCCAAAAAAGAACTTCAGGCTTCAGTTAAATATTTGAGGTTTAGTAAAGCAGGTTAAACTGGCTGAACTTTTCCCATTCCTATTTAACCACACCATTTAAAAAACTTCATGGGTGAGATATTGACATAGCCCTCCTCCATGCACACCTCCAGCCAGCTCCTGAGATAAAGAGATTGAATGATCTTGTAGTGGCTGCTTTGTGTATTTGGCAGGCTCCATCAGGCAAGATCTTGTGACCATCAGGCAAGATCTTGTGAGTTCCATCAGGCAAGATCTTGTGAGCCAAGGGCTTGTGAGAGTTGTAGTGGGCCTAACATAGAAGTGTAACCTCTTTTGTGCCAAATGCCAAGAAGCCATGCACCTGCCACAGCATACAGTCTCCCAGGTTTTTGCTAGTTGTCTTATGGGGCTGAGAAGGAATATTTTTCATGTCTCAGTGGCAAGTTTTTTCTCTTCCTTGATGACTACCCATGGGGTATGGGGATTAATTTACATATGTTAAGCTACTGTTTGTTGGCTTAACTTTCACTACATTTTTGGTTTATATTTGCCGATTTTTTTGTCACAAATGGTATTTTGGTCACAACCCTGTGCATTAAATTCAGTGGTGATAAAAGTCATGGAAGGGGAAGGCATTTGGTCATTCCCCCCATTTGGGCAAGGAGGGGACAGGTCAAGGGGGCTGGCCTCCTCCACCACAATCAGGAAGCATATAGCTTAGGCTCAACCTGATGCAAAGATATGCAAGGGTCTATGGGCCAGACCTGTGTTTCCAGGTTTTCCCACCTAATCTTCATATAGCTAATCTTGTTAAATGTTGTTGTCATTAATAAATGCTGTGGACTATTTTACTCCAACATAGGCATTTGACAATCTATTGACACAACAATGTATGCCAATTTACTTGGGACTACTGAATTAATATTCACAGTTAACCTAAGGCCTAAATCCTATTGTTAGTCCCACCTAGAGTAGTAGAGTTTCAGTCAATTGGATTTACTTATGGTTTGATTCATCATTCAGCAACTAATTCAATGGGTCCATTCTAGTTAGGAACCAACCAACAGGATGCAAACCTATACATATTTCAACAGGGCAGAGTTCAGAAATGTTACCTTTTAGAACCAATTCCCATGGCCAATGGCCATGTTGGATGGAGAATTGTGAGTTGTTATCCAAAAAACTAACTTTTGTGAGAACTGCAAAGATATTTCAGATGTCCATACTTGTGATGTTTTTAAAAGCTAATTGATAGCCCAAACCATTGCTTTTTAACAAGTTTATATTCAACATGAAGCAAATTCATGTTCAACAGGAAGATAATAGTTCAGATACCAAAATATATTTCTTGCACAATCTGTAATGGGTTTCTAAACATTTCTTGCCATTTTTTCTGTTTGACAATTATTTCACAGCCTAAAAGTAATAATATATTTTCCCCTTCTCATTCTAACAAAAATTTGGTTCTTCCTCCTTGCTCCCATATACTGGGGGGTGGGGAGGGAGCGAAATGTTATAAATAGTAATTTAAATATAAACCCTACTTCTGATGTTAGGTAATATATTTCATCCTTTGTGCCATAATTTCCAGCCCTAGGAGTTATCTACAGTCTAATGCAGGGGTCGGCAACCTACGGACCATGGGCCAGGTCCAGCCCGCCGAAGCCTGCCAACTGGCCCCTGCCCGGTCCTGCCGCCGCCGCTGTGCGTGCACCGCTGCCGCTGCCGCATGTGAGCACAGGTGCCATTTTGGTGTCACACATGCACACCACGGTGAGTGCCATTTTGGAAAGCCCAACGGCATCAGCACCATGTGCATTTGCACAGGGCTGGCACCATTGGGCCTTCTTCCAAAATGGCTCTCCGCATCGTGCGCGCATGTGTGCATGACATGGGGCACCATTTTGGAAGGCCCAACGGCACCGGCACAGTGCAAATTTGCCCGGCGCTGGTGCTATTGGGCCTTCCAAAATGGCACCCCGCGTCGTGCACGCATGCGCGTGCGATGCAGAGCGACATTTCAGAAGGCCCAATGGCACCAGCACTGTGTGAATTCGGTGCTGTTGGGCATTCCAAAATGGTGCTGTGCATTGTGTGCATGCACACACAGCGTGGGCCACCATTTTGGAATGCCCAACGCGCTGGCGCCATGCGCATGCACATGACGCCAGCGCCGTTGGGTGTTCCAAAATGGCACCCACACACACACGCACACATGCACACGATGGTGGGCATCGTGTGCATGCACGCGCACATGCCCACGTGCCAGCCCCAGCACCATTTCCCCCCCTCCCGCCCCCAGCAAAAAAAAGTTGCCAACCCCTGGTCTAATGTGAAGAAATTCCTGGCAGTAATCAGCAACCCTATTCCTGAATTCCCATTTTTAAAATAGATGCTATGGTTCCAGAGTTTCTTTTTATCTCTTATGTGAATATCCTTCAAGTGTCCTTGACTTCAGGATACACATTATGTAGACAGATTATTGTCAAAAAATATGCACCAGACTACCTAGTTGTTATCTCATGAGCACAAAAACTTTTTGACTCTTGGAGCACCATGGAGTAGGAGTTCTAGAATCCACTTGAGTGCAAACTAGGGGCTAGTTACCCTTCACTGAGGAGTGAAGTTGGCCCAACAACCCCGAAGATGGGCTCTACTCTGGTTGCTTGCACCCCCATAATTCCTTGAAGGAGGGATGGTCAACTGTCTGAGGCTAGGGGGTTGCAATAGTTGCTCAAAAGACTTTGAGGGATTGCCAACACATCCAACAATTTTTTTTGCCTCCATATTTCCAAATTCCCTCTGGGGTGGGGGGCATTTTGTCATGTTTTAGGCCTTCCTGGGCCATTTTACATCCAGGAGAGGCCATTGTTTTGACAGCAAGAAATCAGTGGCTCATATCTTATGTCATGCAATCACATGTCCTGTCCCTGTCCTATTTTTGTTAACGGCCCTCAAGTTGATCTCAACTTATAGCACCCTATGGATGAGACATCTCTAAGACCCTTTGTCTTCCACTGCTCTGCTTAAATCCTGCAACCCCATACCCATTACCTCCTTAATAGAGTCCATCCATCAAGCATGTGGCCTTCCTCTCTTCCAACTTCCCTCCACCTTTCCCAGCATTATTGTTTTCTTCCAAAGAGTCCTCCCTTCTCATGATGTGTCCAAAGTACGACAGCCTCAGTTTGGTCATCTTGGCTTCAGGGAGGTTTCCAGCTTGACTTGCTCTAGGACCTACCGTATTTGTTTATTCTTTTGGCTGTCCATGGGATCCTCAGCACTCTTCTCCAGCACCACATCTCAAAGGAGTTGATTTTCTTCCTATCATCTTTCTTAACTGTTCAGCTCTCATATACATACACGGTAATAGGGAATACAATGGCTTGTATGATTCTAACTTTTGTGCTGAGTTGTATATCTTTTCATTTTAGAATCTTTTCTAGTTTTTTCCTGGCTGCCCTCCCAATTCTTAATCTTCTTCTGATTTCCTAGCTGCAGTACCCATTTCTATCAATGTATAATCGCAGGTATGGGAATGCTTTTACTATTCCTATTTCTTCATTGTCTAGGTTGAACTTGTGAAGGTCCTCAGCAGTCATTATTTTTGTTTTCTTTATGTTCAACAGTAAACCTGCCTTTGCACTTTCTTCTTTGATCTTCCTTAGTAGGTGTTCCAGGTCTGTGAGGTTTTCTCTTAGTACTATGGCGTCATCAGCCTATCTTAGACTGTTGATATTCCTTCCTCCTATTTTCACTCCTCCTTCTTCTGTGTCCAAGCCTCTTTTTCTTATAATATGTTCTGCATACAAATTGAACAGAGAGGGTGAAAGCCTTGTCTTACTCCTTTGCCAATTGGGAACTATTCTGTTTCTCAATGTTCTGTTCTGATAGTATCCTCTTGTCCCAAGTACAGATTCCTCATCAAGACTATAGATGTGTTAGCACTCCCATGTCTTTAAGCTCCCATGTCCATAGCTTTTCATGATCTATTCAGTCAAAAGCTTTGCTATAGTCTATAAAGCACATGCTGGTTTTCTTTTAGAATTCCCTGGTGTGCTCCATTAGCCATCATATGTTTGCAATGTCATCTCTCGTGCCTCTTCCTTTCCCTTTTCCTGTCCTATAGGTGTGCCCAATTAATGTGAGATATCACTTCTAAACAGAAAGAGATGCCCAAAAGTTGAATCAGACACTTCAATATCTTTGACAATGTTCCTAATAACTTTAGTGATCTTACACCTGGTGACATCAATCTTCTCCATGGTGGCTGCATCCCCCCATAAAGGTTGATCTGCCACATCAGATAAGATAATGGTGGCCCTTAGGAAATTACTGCATCAAACTTCCAGATATGCTTTTATGATCATAATCAGGTCAAATCAGTTTCTGTTTGGAACAGGCTTCTCTACCATCAGACTAACCAAAGCATCAGATGGCTTGAACCTTTCTGCATGATTTTGTGTTATTCCAGGCATAGGTAGGTTTCTCCACTATTGGAAGCCTCACACTTTCCAACCCAATACTGTGCTTGCAGATTCACTTTGTCTTTCTTTACATTCTGCAGCTAGAGAAAACTGTTGTTAGTTTTTAGTTTAAACTTGTTCAGGCGTAAGTCCAGAAAGCAGAGGATTTCCCTCTCTCAGTTGCTTTAATTTGTTCTGCTACCAGCCCAGAGTCAACCACCTGAATGACTGCTTCTGTTCTTATAGCAGGATTTCAGTTATGGGAAGAGATGAGACAATGGGGAAAATATCTGCTGACATCCTATTCACTATTTTACAAGATAATAAACTGGACTTACTATGTTGTAGTAGATTTTGGGATTCACTTTTACAGTTGTTAATTATTGTAAATGTGACCTCCCCACCCCATACCCTCTCTATTAAGCCAGGTAGCATCCCAACATAAAGGTTTTTGAGGGCACTGAGAAATAGCAACAGCAGTGTCCTTCCAGTCACAAAGTACATTGACACATGCAGTTGTGGTAGGACTCCAAAGGGTCTTCTCCAAATGCCCATCTCAATGTGTACCATTACCAGGAGAGCACTGAAGCAACACAATCTGAATTGCTTTCAAAACCCTTTGGCTGGGGCATAAAAGGCTTAAAAGGTAGGATGGGGGCTAGTATCAGCAGAAGTAACTACATGTGATGATCATAGAATCATAGAATTGGAAGAGACCTCAAGGGCCATCCTGCCATGCAAGAATATACAATCAAAGCATGCCCAGCAAATGGCCATCCAGCCTCTGTTTAAAAATCTCAAAAGAAGGAGACTCCACCACTCTCTGAGGGAATGTGTTCCATTGTTAAACAGCTCTTATTGTCAGGGAGGACTTTCTAATGTTGAGGTCTTTTCCTGCAGTTTGCTTTAATTTTTCTGTGTTCTAGTCTCTGGAGCAGCAGAAAACAAGTTTGCTCCATTCTCAATATGACATCCCTTCAAATATTTAAACTGGGGTATCGTATCACCTCTTAACCTTCTCTTCTCCAGGCTAAGCATAACCAACTACCTATGTTGTTCCTCATAGGGCATGGTTTCCTGACACTTCACCATTTTGGTTGCTGTCCTCTGGACATGCTCCATGATGCAGGATCTTGGAAGGCATCTCCATGCCATTCCACTTCAGCCTGCAAAAGGGCTCTGGCATGTACATTGATAGCCTGTGTGTGTCATTGTGAGTTTAAAAATATTGTGTGCCTCTAGAAAATATTGTGTCAGAAATCAAAGTTTCATGACAATTTAGGATAGAAATATACTCCTCTACAGGGATTACAAGATGGATAGACTCAATTAAGGAAGTCATAGTCCTGAGTCTGCAAGATCTAAGCAGGGCTATTGATGGTAGGGGGAGTTGGTGGTCTCTTATTCATGGGGTTGCCATAATTCGATGTCAACTTGACAGCTGTTAACAATAATGATAGAGTTTCTGCCTCTCATGATCTTGTGTATGAAAAAAACTAACTACAGTGATATAAACAATACCAACAGCATGTCTGCAGTTCCTACAATAATGTGTTCAGTGCACGCATAAAACATTCCTAGTTCCAACTCTTACCTTTTTTAAAAAAAACCAATAACATTATGTTATTTTCAGTATTGTCTCCACTGACATTGTGTGGGGGAAAATGGCCCAGTGAAGTGTGTAAAGTTATTTTAATCATGGTGGTGCTCTGAAAGGTATTGTGTTATCTTCAGAAGATCAGAAGAAGCCTAATCCTTCAGTTTAAGAAAACTCCAGGTACTTGGCACTTCTCAACTTGTTTTCTACTACAGGTTTGTATTAAACTGCCAAGCCATCTCAAGGCCCAAAAATAAGAAGAAAAGGGGACCATGAAACCTACTGATTTATGCTTATAGGTCTTTCCCCCATGACAAACTTATATGATGCATTTAGCACTTATGAGGCTATGTGCCAGTCAGAGTGTAGTAGTTACAGTGCTGGACTAGGACTTGGGAGATAGAGGTTGTACACCACTAAACCATAAATCTCCCCATGTGACCCTAGAGACAGTCATTCTCTCTCAGGATTACCAACCTCATCAGGTTGATATAAGGATTAAGTGGAGAGAAGGAGAGCCACATACACAACCTTGAATCTCCTGAGTAAAAACATGGCTAGAAAGATAACTGACAAATTAAAAAAAAACATTTGAAAGTGACCCCAAGTTCTGCCATCCTAACATAGGTACTAATATGCCATGCAAATTACTATAACTAGCATAATTAGCCTGACAATTATGTGATAGTATCTCATAATTAGCACAAATCACACCATTAACATACCCTACCATCTGGCATTCTTCATGCTAGAACTACCACAATCCACAGCTAGAACAGGGAGCATGGCTCCCTCCATTGACTTAATGGGACTAACTACCATTTGTCTCTGCATCTCCCAGAGTTCTCTCATGCAGTGTCTGGAATATCTGGATGTATCTTCTTTTTCCATTCCCAAACTCTTTTTTTCCCTTTTAAAATATATTTTAATTGGAAAGACCATCAGTGTATGAGTATGCTATGGACCCAGACAGCCTTTTTGCTTGGCCATTCCAAAGTCTGGCCCCTGTCTAGCCATTCCAAAGTCTAGCACACCTATGGAAGTGTTTTCAAGGATCACACACAGTGTGATAAGGAAATTTCTAAGAGAACTGGTTACTTATTCAGAAAGAAAAGAAGAAAAATCTTTAATATTATTTTCTAGCTCCATGTGGAAGTTGTTATATGGAACTGGTGCTAACACTTTAAAAGGCAGTTACCTCTTCAAATAGACAGCAACATCCCAAAGTCAAGAAAGTTGGTTGAGTTGTCATTGCTACCCATGTTTCTTGTCATGGACCTAGAGAAGCATCAGGGATTTTACTTCTAGGAGAAACTCTCATAATCACTGTCAAGGGGATGAATTGATTTTCTAACATTTATTCCCAGCCAGATGTGGCTTCAGCTTTGATGGACCCCTCTAGAAGGTCTAATAGGAAAGGTTCTTTCTAATAGATCCTTCCCACTGCTTCCTGATCCAGTCCCCCAAAAGCTTGCATGCTCTAGAGAGCTCCTTTATAGTATGGACAAAAACCCAGAATGGCTTCATCATTCTGATGACATGGGAGCAAACAGCCACTACCTCTGACCCAGATACATGTATTAGGGGTCTAACTTCATGGGAACTGCTGTATCTGTGTATTGCCTGAGTGAGTGTTGAAGCCATTTCTGATTCTGTGTTTCTGTGAATCAGCTTCCATTTCCATTTACTTCAGTGAGAGGCAACACTTTGAGCTCTGAGTACATTAGCTTGGTTATACTCAAAATTGTTCATTCAAGTCTCCTTCACCTAAGAATACTGATGGAAAGAAATGGATTCTGTTTTAATCTCAAATCTGCATTACAGAAGGAACTTAGGGGGGTTGCAGACTGCCAGAAATAGTGCAAATTGAGTCCACTTTAAGGGTTAGGGTTAGTGCTAGGGAATCATGGGGATTGTTTTTTTTCTGGGACATTGAGCCTTCTCTGTCAGAGAGCTCTGGTGCCACAATAAACTACAGTCCCCATGATTCCCTAACTCTAACCCTAACCCTAAAAGTGGACTCAATTTGCACTATTTCTGGCAGTCTGCAACCCCCCCTTAGATAGGCTAAAAAAAACTTACAGTACCTCTGAATTTTCAATGAATAGCCATGACTCTACAAACATACATTGTTCTACTCATGATTAAATACATATGGTAAGAAAAGGTATTAAGATTTTTTTTCTATCATAGGAAATCATTCTCTGCTTTACTATAGCAGTAATAACAGCTGGTCTCAAAGGCATAAAGATTGCTTGGCTTAGATTCTAACCAGATGCAGTGATATCAGGTCCAGAAAACACACTGAACTACTTTTGCCAAAATACTTAACAATAGATTTTAGGTAATGCAATATATATGTAGTGTGTTTTAAATGTTGGAGTCTGTATGATGTGAGGATCATCTAGGCCCTTTGAGGAAGTGATAAGATCATTTCTAATTGAATTACAGAAATTGTGTGGAAAAACTGTTGGAAAACCTGTTTTTATTCACAAAGACAGAATCATGGAGTCTTGCTTGAATCACTATATGGTATATTCTGCTATTCATCAGAAGGATATTCTAGTATTGTCAGATGTAGAGCATTACTTTCCACCCTGAAATAGTTTCATAGATCATTTACACTAGAGACATAGAATCAGTAGGTTCAGATAGTCCAGGACAAGTAATTCATTGTGCTACAATTTTAGTCCAAGTCAGACAAATAGTAGTATCCTGGCTTTCTCTAAAAATTCCTTAAGAAGATTGATGGATTGGTTCACATTATTCCTCATCAATCATTTTCATTCTTTGCAGTAACCCATTCTTTTGATGAATAGAATTTCTCAGTCACCATATATATGCCACAATTTGGTTCATTATCAATTAATACACATTCAGAAGAATGACAATGGATAAATTAATTGGTAGCTTGCAGTGAATGAGTCTTCTGAGAAGGTGATTGTGGGGGTCAATCCTACATTTAGGATAATCAGTTTGGGGAAGAAAGGCAAGAGTGTTCTGCATTTCTTCTCATCAAGCGGAGTCCTTATCATAATGTATTTATATAGTTTGGCAGTGCATTATTACAAAGCACATTTTTCACAGTACATTGTACTCAAAGTAGTTCACACACACACACAAACATATACAAGAAACCCAGTTATAATATTTTACAATATAACATTAACAATTCAATTGCATTTCCTTTAAAACATATCAAATTTTAAGATGAACATAAGGCATGTACCAGGGTTGGAAATAATGTGGCCCTTCAGATCACAACTCCCAACAGCCCTAATCAATAGTGAGGGATATTTGAGCCTGTAGTTCCTAAAATCTGGAGAACCAAATAATTCCCTCCCCTGACTTATGCCAGTATCCAATGCCAGCAGTACCAACATCCAGCAATGAAGGATGGAGAATTTTCAGAAGCAACATCCAGAAAAGTAACTTCTTCATGCTCTGATTATATCCATACTAAGCAATTTACTAAATACTTGCTAATAAAAGATGTTAATAAGATTCCTTGCTCACATCAATTCATGGCAAAAAAAAAAAAAAAGCAAGAGAAGATGAACTGAAATAACCACCAGACTTCAGAGACCACCCTCAACCAATAGAAAGAGATCCACCAGTGTGCCTTGTCCTGAGCCAAGGAAGGGCACCCCATCTCCTAACTGTTCCTATCCAGTTGCACACCTGGAAAAGTAGGATGCAAAAAATCCTCTGCTGGGGAAGAACTTCTCATCAAAGGGCAAAATGATCCCTGTGAAGAGTTGAGAGTAAGGGCCTTTGCAGACTGCTAGAATAGTGCAAATTGAGTCCACTTTAAGGGTTAGGGTTAGGGAATCATGGGAACTGTATTTTATTGTGGCACCAGAGCTCTCTGACAGAGAAGGCTCAATGTCTCAGGAAAAAAAACAATTCCCATGATTCCCTAGCACTAACCCTAACCTTTAAAGTGGACTCAATTTGCATTATTTCTGGCAGTCTGCAAAGGCCCTAAGTCAAGGCAGGTGGATTCTACTAAGCCTTAATGGCAAGCATGCTTCTCTCCCCCCCC
>JAIPUX010001232.1:72733911-72747812 GCA_020142125.1 Phrynosoma platyrhinos | reverse complement strand
TTATCTGAAAAGGTTGTTACTTGCACATTGCTAAGTGGTGGCTGGTAATTCTAATACAACACAAGTTATGGAACAAGTTTGCTCAAGTTCATCTGTGGTCCAAAGATATCCAGATATATTTTAGAATCTAGAATTGCCTTGAAAGCATGCAAAAGTTAGGTATTCTGTCTATCACAGTAGTAGTTGTGTGGTTTTGTTAAATTGCTATCAGCCTGAAAAGCCATGTAACTCTGAAGAATTTTTGGAACCAGTGAGGAAGAAGCTGATATGGCAGCTGCAAAAAAATTCAAGAGTGCACATTCATCTGAGTTCAGAAACACAGAGACAACTGGGGATCATGACTGATGTGCCTTATTGTAAACATTTAATTGCTATGTCAACAGCTCAAACTTTGAGTTTGGTGGTGGTGGGATAGTCTGTTCTCCAGCTAAAATCAAATTAGTTGATTTTCATTCTATCCGCTTTCTTTCCTCTCCAGCTCTTATATCCAGTTTTGTTTCCCATATTTGTTGGTAGGTTTTAGTTAGCACTAGAGTTTGTTCTGTCTTTGTGGATTGTAGCAGTTTTACTGGTATATCATCTGTTCCTGGTGATTTATTTTTCCCAATTGCTTTGAGTGCAGCTTTCACTTAACTTTCCAAAGTTTGGGGTTCATCTTTGTATTGCTTCTGGAAATTAGAATTATCTTATTCAGTTCTAAATCCTAGAGACAATACTTCTTTCCTTTCACACACTGCCACACAGTTTTTAATTAAAACTAAATATTTCCATCCAAAGAACAGAGCAATAGACAAGTGTAACTAATTTGAACTGCAGGCATAACTGTACTTTCCATTTCCTACTTGTTCAGAAAAACAACCAATACTTTCCTTATGAAACCTGACACCATATTTACATCCATATGCACAGTGAACAAAATGAACAGCCACATATGTGTAGGTTCAATAGGTCTGAGCTCATTTTTCGCGACAGAATGAAGCTGTGTATTATATGAAATACAACATGTATAGGTTTGTTGTTGTTGTTTTTTTTTGTCCTGTATTGAATCTAGTTATAGCATAATATTTATGAAACAGTAACAGTCATTATATACATTAAATGTCCCCCTTTCCCACATAGACACAGTAGATCAAACATCTGTTTAGGGATGTAAATCCTAAGCATATACAAAGGGGTATGGGGATTTACTGCAATGGAGGTTACATTTCAGTAGTGTAGTTGTAGGAATAAACGTCATATCTACACCACACTTTTAGAATAAAATCCAGATACATATTTTCTATTATAGTAAAAAGATTTCAGCAATATATGTAATTCTGGTCCCAATATTTTTTAGCAGGGAGGAGTGCAAAGTGGTATTTCCTGGAGTAATTTTGGTCTGAAAGCAAATACCTTCATGTGCTATGAAATATAATGGAATGTAGTTCACTTCAGTCATGGAGTAACTTGAACTTGTCAGTTACAACAATATGGTGCACATTCTGGAAGGTGTTAGCCAATGCAGCAAGTAGGCTCTTTCCACTGTTACTGCTGCTCTCACTGGGGAAGCTAAGATCTTTTATCACAAAAGGGCTTTCCATGGGGAAGCTATTTTCTGCCTCCACAGCCCTATGTGTTTGCTTGTTCACTTGTAGGGGAAGTAAATGTGGATGCATAGGATATCCAACATGGACACTGTCTCTGAGCACCTGACTCCCTTTTAAGGCTTTCTTCATTACACTGAGAAGGTCTGCAGAGGGCTCTGTTAGTGCATTCAGCAAAATGTGCTTACATAGAGGGCCTATGACTGTAAATTTTGATGAGGCAGGATTTCCAGTCAGGGAAGGTCTGTAAACATAATCAGTTGAACATGTAGTTGAACAGAATACTTTTCAGACTTTTCCATTGAATAGGTAAAAGTCCATAAAGTGGAGAGGTGTGCATGAATGTTGCGTTGGGGCTTATGTATGCCCCTATGTTCTACTCCCCACTTCAACCACACACATGAGAGGACCCATGAACAGAAGTAGGTGAGGTTTTGTTCCTTGTGGGCAGATTTCAGAAAGGGAGCTAGCACTATATTTCATGTCAGTGCTCCTGCCCCTATGCTACATTTCCTCTGAAGCAAGTCCTATTGATGGAGTTGATTTTCAGCAAGCCTTTATGGGTTCACTGCTAAGGGGAAGAGACCATTCACGTGCTAGGTTATTTATATTTGTTCTTTTTTTAAAAAATGATTTTCTAACTGCTTTTAATTTTATTGATGAATTGATTATATTTTTAACATTTTGTACAACAATTTTGGTGTTGTATCTGTTTTAACGTTTGTAAGCCAACTTGAGTCCCAAACTGAGAAGAAGGCGAGAAAGAAGAAGAGGAGAAAGAGGAAGAGTTTTTTTCAAGTATACTTTGTGAAAAATGCCTTTTTATAAGTAAACATAAAAGTGAGAGTGGAATGCCTATTGGAAGGGGGGAGCACCCACCACTGTCAATTTCAGTTTATCATCATTTTTCCAGTCTTGTTAAATTCAATTCTTCCTGAATCCTCTGAATTTTCTCAATTCTAGATTTGTTCATACTGAATGTTGAGAATGTTTTTTTAAACTTCATTTGAAAACTGACATTCATTTTAGTGCACATTATTTTTCAAATACACAACATTTTGTAACCAATTTGGCCTAATATACACTCTGGCAAAAAACAAAAAAAAAACACTTCTTCCAGAAAAATACACACCTTAGCATGTGTGTATGTATGCAATGACACCAGTGCATCAGAAAAAGGGTGCAGGAGATTTAAAATGGCCAGATAAATGCACTGCCACACATGCGGTGGAAATTGAGGGCCTCGGCAGACGGCTAATTGAGCCGTCTTCCGGGCCCTGAAGAGGAGGGGCAGCCACACGAGCGGCGCCCCTTCCTCCTCCTGAGGTTGCCCTCGGAGTCGCTGGCTGTTCGCACGGCCGGCGCTCCAAGGATGACCTCACGCTGCGGCGACCAGACGCGCCGCGGAGTTTGAGTCAGGGAAAGTGCGCCCGCCACTTTTAGGGCGCACTTTCCCTGTCTTGAGGAAGGAGCACTGATTTAGCGCTCCTTCCAGAGCCACCGCAGGAGCGCCGGGATGCGGAGGCTGCATCCCCGCGGCGCTCCGTCCGGCGGCAGCTCCAGGGCCTCCGTGTGCTAAGGCCCTTAGTTGGCGATCCAGAGCATGGGGCCAATGCTGCAGATGCACTTTAATATTAGAACCCTAACCCTAATTGTAACCCTACACATGCACCCTAGCAACTGTGCTGTATTATGACAATAAATGCATTCCATCACATGTGTACTTGCTGTCAGAATGCACAGTAGCTTGCATGAAAGAGGCTTTTGTGACCTCTTCTGTGCAGGTTCAACAATGAAAATAGAACTTCAGTTATTTTTGGACACAGAGAATGACAGACTGTATACCAGCCTACGACATGTTCTGTGCAGGTGTGCAGGGATGTGTTCCTGAGCACGTGTGCATGCATCTGAGAGAACCAAAAAAAAATTAAGGCAGCTGCTGCCAGCCAGTGTGTTTGCTCTGTCTCCCTTCGTGGCATCCTTGGATCTGGTGGTGCAGTTGGTGAGGCTTCAATACAGCCTCAGAAAAGCACATCGACTGCCCCCCAATGCGGTTGCTCCATCCCCATTTGGGGCATCCTCTGGGCAGGCGGTGCGGTTGCTGCAGCTTAGGGAAAAGGCAGCTTCATGTCACCTTCTCCTGCCTATCTGTACACCCCCTTAGCCTGATGGATAGTGTAGAAATAAGGTTGGAAAGACCACAGTAAATAAGGATGGTTTGAGAGTCCTAAAAGAGAATATTTGGTGTTTTCTAGAGTTAAAGAGTATGTAACAAATTATAACAAGAATAAAGGAATGCAACATTGTAATAAATGCAACATTGTTAAACATCATTCAAATAAAAATATATTTTTGTTTTATTACAAGCTTGCTAGAACCTGGAATTATTATCCATGCTACTAAGAATAAAGAAACCATGATTGGGGAGTAAACCCATAGATATGCATCACATATTGGGGCAGCGGTGGGATCATAATACCCATAGGGCTGCCATCTAAGGAAAAAAGGAAAGTTAGGTGAAGGAGGGGCTCTTCAAATAAATTGGTGGCAGTGGTGGAATGAAAAGGGACCATGGTGCTGCCATATCAAGAAAAGTAAGCAGAGCTCATGATAAATATGTGGGAGTGGTGGGAAAATAGTTGGATGAGTGGGACTTAATGTGATAACTGCATTTTAATGTTGTTTTGCTAATACATACATTTTGGGGTGCACTTTTCCCTAGCGTACACATTTTTCTACTTGGTCCCCCCAGTTGGATAATACCATTACAAAATGTGGATAATTGTGAGTTTTGGTAGGGAACTGAGTTTGATTTTAATATTGGTACAGACCTGCAACATTAGGAGAGGTTCCATTAAAATATGAACCAAACAGATGCCTATAAGATGCCATCTATGATCAATGGATAGACTACTAACACTGGAAGTAACTGTATCATCCAACAATCAGCTTGGAGGAATATATTTCCACTTACCAATCCTCTTTGGAACTTGGCCATGGAAGAGCAGTAACAACCCACACTGATGGCACATGATTAACAAATAAACCTACAGCAAGATATACACAAGGACATATTTCGGTAGCTGTTGTTGAATGCCTACATTTTTAAGTACCTCCCATAATATGAGAGTGTGTGGTTTATGCGTGTGTGTATGTATGTACACACACACACACACACACACATATATATATATATATATATATATATATATATATATATATACCCACACATATAGTAGGTTTTTGAACTTTAGGTTGTTGGTTTAATAGCCAGCTACAGTGATCTATAAAGATCTCTTGAATAAGACAAGTGTCCCATTCTGTTCTCACTAGAAAGTATGGTTAATAATCTCTAGATTAGAAAAACATGTTTTAAGCTTTTAAGCTAGTCCTCATTCCTGGCAGAGGATGCCTACATGATCTGCTGCAATCATCTATAGATTTTACATCCTGGTTTACCTTTTGCTTACCTCTGTTCTAACCTGTTTCTGTTGTAATATTTGAAGTGGGGTTTGTGAATTTCTTTTGCAAGTCATTTGTGTATTTGTTTCCCTCTTCTTGCTTCTCAATAATGTGTTTTATAGTTAACCTTTATTTATAGTTAAATTTATAAGCCACATTTCCATGGTAAAGGCTCTTGGAGCAACTTATAAGAGAATTAAAAGCATAACAGAAACATTGTAAAGCACATATCAAATGAATTAAGAAACAGATTTTAAGACTAAAATTCAATTCAGCCATGCAGAAAATCTAGCATGAACTTGGCTAGATTGTTGCATGATTCTATATGTTTGTGTAACATAGCCTCAGCAGTTTCCCAAAAAACTTTAAAACTATATGTAAATTAATTGAGGGCCAGCATGATCTAGTGGTTTGAATGTGGGACTAGGACACTGGAAGATCTGAGATAAAATCCCTGCTCAGTCATGGAAACCTACCAGGTGACCTTGGGTAAGTCAGAATCTCTCAGCCTCAGAGGAAGGCATTGGCAAACTCCCTCTGAACAGATTTTGCCAAGAAACCCAGAGATAAATTGCCTTATGGTCACTTTAAGTCCGAAATGACTAGAAGGCACACAGAACAAATATAAATTGTATCAAAAAGGCTTTTGCCAAAAAAGAAAGAAAAAAGAAAAGAGTATTCCATGTAGCTGTAAAGAATCAATTTGAAGTGTATATATAACCCATGTTTGAATGATACCAGAAACACCGAAACAACCCCCAAATACTAAATGAATGCATTAAGTGAATAATGAATGAATGAGTAAACCATCTTGCAGAATAAAAGACAAGGCCTTTTCCATTTCCACTGAGCTAATTTTCTAAACATATGGTTGATGGCAGAGATGTCTATCCTTGTTCATTTAAAAATTCTCACCATTATTCTAATCAGGAATTATTTTCCTGCAGGTCAGTCTGTATGAGTGAATGATGCTAACACAAATACCAAACTGAGCATTGAAAATTATCGTTTCTGAAATGTATTACTGCCCTTTGTCTGTGTTTATTCAGGCTAGACATTTCCTGAGGAAGTTTTTATAGAGCTTCCCTCCATCCTACCCCCAGATCAACCATAAGTCCATGGAGCATCACTTGCTATTTCCAAGCTCCATCTCTAAGTCAGAGATAAGACTACCACCCCCCACACACAGCAAACACATATTATGGATTAATGAAATAAGATGTTTAAATAAGATATAAAATAAAATATGGTCACCTCTATCATCACCCTCAAAGGCCAGGTCAGTGATCTACATATATAGTGGATCCCTGTGAGCCAGTTGAAGCATTTAATTTTGATATCCTACATCGGGGTAGGAAACACTCAGACCATGAGCCATGTAAATCCCTAAACTATTTTTCTGCACTCCCAAAGCATGGTGTCAATTTTGGATGACAAATTATGCTGCTAAATTTCAATGGAGAAGCAGAAATGCCAAAATTAAAACAAGCATTTCTCTTACCTTAAACAGCTAGTAGTGGTTTGCATTAAAATAGTTCAAGATTTTCCATACCTTGACTCAGTCATTAATCAGAATGAAAATTGCAGACAAAACATTGCAAGAAGACTAGATCGTGGAAGGGCAGCTATGAAGGAACCAATCAAGATCCTGGAGTGTAAAGATAATTCATTGAATAATATAGTTAGGGTTGTTTATGCCTTTGCATTTCCAATGTCTGTGTATGGTTGTGAAAGCTGAACAGTGAAGAAAGCTGATAGGAAGAAAATAAACTATGGGGGGAAGCAGACGAGAGCTTCCCAGACGCCCTGGGCCGGCGCGCCGCGGGGCCGCAGCCTCCGCACCTCGGCGCACCGGCGGCGACCCTGGAAGGAGCGCTAAATCAGTGCTCCTTCCTCAAGACAGCGAAAGTGCGCACTAAAAGCGGCGGGCGCACTTTCGCTGCCTTTTCCGCCGCGGCGCGTTCGGCTGCCGCGGCGTGAGGTCTTCCCCGTCGCGCCGGCCGTGCGGAGGGCCGGCGACTCCGAGGGCGACCTCAGGGAGAGGAAGGGGCGCCGAACGTGCGGCTGCCCCTCCTCTTCTGGGCCCGGAAGACGACTCAATTAGTCGTCTGCCGAGGCCCTAATTTAAAATGTGGTGCTGGAGAACAGTTCTATGGATACCCTAGAGTGATAAAAAGACCAATAAATGGGGCCTATCAAGGTTGAACATTCCCTAGAAGCCAAGATGACTAAACAGAACTGTTGTACTTTGGCCATATCATGAGCGGACATGACTCACTAGAAAAGACAATATTGCTTGGTGATTATTTATTTATTTATTTATACCCTGCCTTTCTCCTGATAAAGAGGTATTAGGAAAAGAAAAAAACTGCATTCCAGATGGATAAACTAAAAAAAGGAAGCAACAGCCTTGAGTTGGCAAGACCTGAGCAGAGATGTTGATGATAGGGTGACTTGGAGGTCTCTCATTCAGGGGGTTGGCATAGGTTGAAGTCAACTTGATGACAGCTAACAACAAAATGGCCTGCAGATACGTTTTGGTTCAAACTGGGAAAATCCCATTAGAGCAAATGAATGATTTGGTTTAATTAGGATTTTCCTGTGATTTGCCACTGAAATTCAGTGGTGTGATTTTCCTCTGAAGATCACTGGTATGACAGTGGAATGAAGCTTACAGGAGGCTCTGGGGAGAAAAATTGTCCTCTAAACCCAACAGAGTTGCCCCAAATTGAAACCAATACCATGTATTGTGGTTATATATCCTCTCTGCAAAGGCATATTCCTGAATTTTTCAGGAATTCATAGCAAGGATGACAGGGATGGAAGGACACCATGCCTTCAAGAGGAAATAAAATTGTGGTTGAAAAGAAATATGCAGACTGGGAATAGCACTAAAATCTGCTACAGCCAGCAACAACACAGGGCTCAGTCCCCAGTATATTTAAGACATGACTGGATGTGGTCTTGGAAACAACCATAACAAGGTATTTACAAGTCTTGAAATTGACACAGAATATTCTAATATTTAACAGAACTATTGGCAATCTGAAAGAACTCTCATGGTGCTGCATGGAAGAACTGACCTTATAACTTTTATTTACTCAAAGGATTAAAGCTGAACCTCCAAGCTGAAGTACAATTTAAAATGCATTGCAAAAAAAAAAAAAAAAAAAAAAACAACCCTCCAGGAAAACTTGAAGTGAGCATATGATAACGTTACTTAGATAGCAGTAGTCTTCCTGCAGTCCTCAATTACTGCTGCCACACTGCAGAATTAATGCAGTTTAATACTGTTTTTACTGTCATGGCTCCATTCTATAGAATCCTGGGAATTGTTGCTTGTTGTGGCACCAGAACTCTCTGACAGAGAAGGGTATATATCTCAAAACTACAAATCCCAGGATTCCATAGCATTGGGCCATGGCAATTAAAGTGGTGTTAAACTGCATTAATTCTGCAGTGTGGATGCAGCCAATACCATCTGCAACACAGTGATTCTGCCACTTTTCCTACATAACCTCTCTTTCCTACAGCTATATAAGAAGGTGATTGTGTTTTAGCACAAGCAACTACCCAAAGTATAGTGAAAGGTAATTAAGGACCTCTACAATGAGTAGTGTTTTCTCCTTGATGTACAGCCAGCTGGCATGGAATATCTGAGACAAACTTTGACTCCTTTCCCTCAAGCTACAAAACCATTATTGACTACCAAAATAAAATAAAATGCAAAACTGGCATTTCTGCAGGTGTTTCAAGAAGGATGCAAAATAGTTTTTTACTATTGTGTTCATAGGAAGGTTCAGGCTTGTTTGCTGAATTTTGCATTACTAGTGAACCAGAGAAAGGAAAAGGGGTGACATAGATTTATTTAGCAGGATGTGTGATGGTTTTACACAGGGATGAGGGAAATGGATTAGAAATGAAGGAAGGATATTTCACAGATCAGAATGGGTTAAGAATTTTGTTTGTTTTGTTTTACAAGAATGTATCCAAGTCTGTCTTCCCACCACCACCCCATAAACCAACAGAAATTACTTGAGCATTTTTTAAAAAAATTCAAATTGGGAGAAGAGGAAACTGAGAGATCTGGCCATCTGTTGAATGACTTGTTTTCCAAAATTTACTGTTCCAAAATCTATTGTTGTTTCAGGTATCATAAAACAGGGTTGTCACTTGGCTCATCTGGAGTGGCTATGAGGCCAAAAGTTCACAACATTCTCTTCATGCTTTGAACTGACATTGGAAAACCTAGGTATTTTGCACTGCAATTGCCAATCTTCCCAGCCAGTATGGGGATTCTGAGAATTATAATCCAAAACCTTTGTGTGTGTGCAGGCAGAAGGGGGGAAGACGATGTTCAGGACTGGGTTATGATCTCTAAATAATCTTCAGCACAGATTGATGTAGAAGATGTAGAAGATGCAAGGCTGACCAACACAGTACTTATAATGACCAGATTGCTTGCAAAGAGTTCAGAATATGGGGGATCTGCATGATTCCCATCCCTGCATTAAGAAAATCAGTGTTGTGACTATTCTTTGTTGACACTAAAATCATATTGACAGAAGTTCCTCTCTTCCTCAGCCCCTAACTTTTCAGCAAAAAACTTCCAAAACCTTTATCCTTTTAAGGAAAATTTGGTAGATATATTGACTACTGCAGATTAGTTTTTTAATCTTTGTTTTATATTTACATGTCTGGAGGAAAGAAAATCTAGTGACAAGAGGAATGTATTTGCTTTGACTATTATTAAAAGACTTTGTACAATAGAGTTAGTTTTCCCTCAAACAAATACTGAAGCATAAACAATGAAACCTGGATATGGCTCTTACTTCATTGTACAAAGTAACATAGAATTTAGTGTATAAATATTTAGTGTTAGACTGCAAAATAAGTGATTTAATGAAACTTATGGTAAACTTGTGGTTTTTGATTTATAGACAGCCAAACTAGGTGTTTCTCTCATGGTATGCCTTAATAGAAAAACTCTATTAAGTTTCCTTTATTTTAAAGAAATCTTAAGAAGCTTCTAAAAGGACTTTTAAAATATTATGGGCAGCGAACACTGGCTAGGAGCCGCTGAGGTATGTTCACATATATAGCATTTATATATTGCCTTCAGCCCACCTGGGCCTTTGGGATGATAAACAAGTGAAAACATTTGGAATCATAGAGTTGGAAGAGACCTCAAGAGCCATCAAGTCCAATCCCCTGCCATGCAGGAATGTACACTCAAAACACTCCCAACAGATGGCCATCTAGCCTCTGTTTAAAAACCTCCAAAGGAGGAAACTCCACCACACTCCTAGGGAGTGTGTCCCACTGTCAAACAGCTCTTACTGTCAAGAAGATAAAACAATACAGAGATACAAACTTTAAAAATGAATTAAAATACTATTTAATTTTTTTAAAAAACATAACTAAAATAGTCCTTAAACTAATTTTTAGAATAAACAATTAAAACAGATGAGTAGTTTTAAACACCAAATGTCATGCTGAACAACACAGCTTTAGCTGCCCTCACTCAAAACAGATGGAGCCAGAGTAACTTCCCTTGACAGAGAGATCCACAGTTGAGATGGTGCTATGAAGAAAGACATGTCATGTGTCCACACCAATCTAGTCTTGGGACTTGCAACAGATCTCCTGTTGAAGATCTCAGACTCTTATGGGAAGAAATGGTCTTCCAGATGTCCTGGCTCCAATCAGCTGACAGATTTACAGGTCAAAACCAACTCTTTGACTTGAGCTTGGAAGCAAACAAGAAGCCAGGACACTTCTTATAAGGCTGGCCAAATATTAATTATTTGACTTTTTGAATGCACTACTGAAACTTACAATTATTCTTTGGAAGAAGAAAAGGGGAAAACAGCTGTGTGGGGGCCCAATCCAGATCATACTTTTAATCCAAAGATGGGATTCACACATTTCTCCCTCTTCAAAACAGAATTGGGAACCAGTAATGAAATATCTGAGTAACATATTGGGAGAATTAACAATTATTGGTTCTTAGGATTAAACAAGAGTAAATATTGTAAATCTACTTGAATCTCAGTTTGATCAAAATATTTAAGATAGAATCAACAATTCTCTGTATTGGATAAGGAACAGTACAAATAATAAGTGTGAATACCAAGCATAGATAGTGTAGGAAGATCAAAAGGAAAGATAGTGTATAAAGAGAGGGAAAAGGAACTTTTATTAATATAGAATGATATATTGGTTTATTCGTTTTCTTTTTCTCTTTTATTTCTTGTTTGATCTATTTTATTTATGTTTTTATGTTAAGTGATGTTATGTTATGTTTTGATAAAAATTTTAATAATAATAATAATAATAATAATAATAAATAGAATTGACAGTTTAAACACATTGAGATTTTCACCTAGGCTTCAGTATTTTGACCCTTTGGATGTCATCCCTGGAATGATAGGACATTTTTTGGCATCCCCCCACACTTTGAGGGCACAGATAGCAGTCGAACTTTGTACCCACCCCCTTTCCAATTGCCATAGAAGCTTGTCAGCCCTTTGCCTCTTTGATATATTAGCTCTGGCATCATTAGAAGCAAGGGGGCATTCCATTGTCATGTAGGGGGAATATTAAGAAGATCTGGGTAAGGTTTCAGAATCCATCATTTCCCTACTTCTTTCCCTGACCTCCAGAATACGTACTAACAACTTTATCATTGATCTTAGAAGGTGAAAAGCAAACAAGTTAGAGGCATCCCTTTTAAGCTCAGCCTACTATGGAACTGGTATAGGTCCATTGAGGAACACCTTGGATGTGAAATGATTCCCATTCCATATTTCACAACAACAGCCTGTACAGCTGAGCCTTGGTATCTGCTGGGGTTTGGTTCCAGGGCCCACCATGAATACCAAAACCTGTGTATGCTAGTGTCCCATTAAATATAATGGTGTAGAAAAATGGTTTGCCTTATATAAAATGCCAAAATCAAAGTTTGCTTTTGGGAATTTTACATTCAAGCCATTGATGGTTGAATCCATAAATAAAGAATCTGTGGATATGGATGTCCAATTGTACTTAAACAATCAGCATTTTAAAGGCCAAGGATTTCTGTATTGTATTTCCCTTTTAAGTTTAAATATGAATTTTCCATAATATTATTAATCTTCAAACAGGCTAAAGCCTGTCCACCTGCTGGACAGTTTTCAAGATCTGCAGTGAAAAGAAAACTTTGTGCATTTAGTACAGGTGGCAAGTTCATATCAAAATGGTGCAATTTTGCCCAGATAAGCAAATCAGTCATATTTTATGCCAAGAAATCTGGACAATTTTCAAGAATTCATTAGCCATCATCATTTTTTAATAGTTCTGGCTCTAATTCTCTTATTCTTTTAACAAGGCATAGAAAATAATGGACTCATGGAGAGGTGAAACACTTGCCTTCAGCTCCACATGATTCCTGAGTAATTTGACTGGAAGAAAATAATATGACTGGGTCATCTTTAGACCTTTGGTTGAAAACTGAAAATGTAACAATTCTCTCAGATGTAATTGTTTTTCCTTAAAGTTAATAACACAGTGAACTGATTTGGATTAAACTGTCCAAACCACATTTAAGATCCATTAATCACCATATATGAGAAGGAGAATATGTTATTTTGAAGAGAAAATATTGGATCTCAATGATTCAAATGTTTGTATATTAACACTATCCCACCTTTCAATTAAATATTTTCATAAAGGTTTACTATGACAACAATGAAATCAATAATTGAAAACCATAGGTTTCAAAAGAGGCCAGTTTATGGCACTCCAAAGCAAGGCACAATTTCTGCTACATAGAAGGCCTGCTTTCCAGTTCATCTAATTCCTCTAGGCTAGAAGAGAAATGCTTGGTCCAATTATCTAAATTTATGGTAAGGTGTACATATGCACATACAATCCTTCAGATCCCTGGGTCCCAAGCCACCTAGGTCTTTGCATATGGGAATATATTTCAGATGTGATGGCATATATGTCAGACAATCTATAGCTATCAGCAGTTGTATTTTCCATACTCATGCACCCATTAATTGAGATTTCTGACTAAACATGATATCTTAGTTTTCTCTTGTCATGCCTGTTCTCTTATGACTCATAATTTGAATATTCCAAGCAGACATGACTACGTTCCTTGTTTGAGATCATTATCTGTGCTCAGATATTGAGGAACCTTTGATGGATTAAGTATGTGTGGCTGGATGCAATGTTGTGTTATTTATGAGTCTTATTTATGAGTCTACTCATGAAAAGATTATTTTTGTACTCCGCCTTTTGCCTTTGGGCAATCAAGGCAGCTCACAACAATTGCATATAAAACAAATCCAAAGCAATACAGTAATAACATAATAAGACAATTTACCCCCCCCCTTAAAATTATATATAATAGTAAACATATATTAAAATAACTGGCGAATTCACACCAATGATATAAAATGAATGCCTAGAAGATAAAAGTCTAAAACATAAAAACGTAAGAACATAAAAAGAGGGAGAGGCATATATTGGATGTGGTCTGTTCTATTCAGGGAAGGCCTGCCAGAAGAGATCTGTTTTGATGGCTTTTTAAAAATTCTCCAAGTTAGTTGCTTGGTGGATCTCCTCCTGCAGAGCATTCCATGCTTGCAGTTAGTGTGAAATTGAATCCCTTGCATGCACACAGACATATATGCAATTTTTTTTAGATGCAAGTTATACTTGCTATCTCTGTCAATAAGGGATACAACAGATGAATTTCTGCTTTTCTGTTTGATGGGGGTCAATGACAGTACTACTTTGTTAATAGCCAATTTCTCAAACAGTGTTAAAGACCCCCCCCAACATGTCGGGGAGGGGTTCTCCATTGCA
>JAIPUX010001232.1:72706811-72718828 GCA_020142125.1 Phrynosoma platyrhinos | reverse complement strand
ACTGACAAATATTGCAATAGCCTCTCATTTAAGCTACAAAGTGTGAAAGACTGATCAAGACAATAACCTAGAAGAATAAAAAGATTTAATAATAGTAAAAACAAACAAACAAATATTGTACTATCTTTATTTGTCTTCCCCCTTTTTTAAAAGATTAACTGCCTCTGCAGATGGGTGGTTCTGGGCCTCCCCGGGAAGCGGCGGATAGGGGCCGCAGCAACCCCACGCTGCAGCCCTGATCCTCGTCTTTGGCTGCCCCAAAAAGAGCAGAAAAATGCCACTCCTTTTAGGGGTGGCAAAAGCCCACCCCAAGAGCTGGCACTGCAGCTCTTCAATGGCCTTTCAGCACAGTGTGTTTGAATGCTGCACCGGAAGGGCATACTGACGCCGTGTGCCGTGTATAACAGCATGCAATATCAGGATGGCATTGGCATGGGGTTGGGGTGGCCAGCGTGCGACTGCCCCACCCCAACTCTACTTCCAGGCCAGCCCTTTGGGTCGGTCTGCAGAGGCCCTAAAACTCAAGGCAATTTACATATTAAAAGATTATGATTTAAAACATATATAAACCCACATTAAAACTGAATTCGGTTAAGACCATATTTAAAACATACACTTTAAAATAGTAAACAATGCAAATTAAAACAATACAGAACTTAACTCCCTTTTTCAGGCAGTTCTAAAAGCCTCTCTGAATTAAAAAAAAAATTGGCCTGCTGAGGGAAGGACAGCCTTCTTAGGGCCAATGCAGACGGCCCATTTGGGGTGCCTCTCGGCTGCCCCTGGGAACGGTGGATCAGGACCAAGGCAACCACACACTGCAGCCCTGATCCTCCTTTTTGCTACCCCAAAAAGAGTGACAAAATGCACTCCTTTTTGGGGTGGCAAAAGGCCACCCTTTCAGCCAGCGCTGTGGGTTTTTGCACTCTTTTGGCACAGCGAGTGTGCACCCTGTGCCAGAAGGGTGTCCTGATGCTGCATGCTGTGCAGATGGGTGCGTGACATCAGGACAGTGTTGGGGTGGAGTTGGGGTGGCTGGCGTGCGGCTGCCTTACCCCAACTCCACTCCTAGGCTGGCCCTTTGTGCCGGTCTGCATCGGCCCTTAGGGAGGAAGTTTCAAAGTTCAGGGGCATCTGTTAAGAAAGCCCTCTTTCATTTTCCCACCAGACTTACCTGTGAAGGTAGTGAGACTGAGAGAAAGGCCACTCCTGTGGATCTCAGGATCCAGGCAGGCTTGTATTTGGAGGAATGGTTTATCATATGGCCTGGCCCTAAGCTGCACAGGGATTTATATATCATAACCAGCACTTTGAAAATATGCCACGTGTATCTTTAAATACATTAAAATATAACCTAATTTAGAAACACACTAAGGAAGATTACAATATATTGTTTTCTTTTGCACTATGTGTTTAATTCATTTGAACACTGAGAGTAATGTCAAACTGAAAATCAACATTCACATCAAAACAACATATTGCTCTTTGGGATTTGTTACTATTGAACTTATCCCAGGACTACATTCATTGACTGAGCTTGTAAAATATATGAGAATAGATGGGAAGCAAAACCATTTTTTGTTCAACTGTCTACTGCTAGTTTACATCTTATTCCTCAGAAGCCAGATTTGTCTTGAGGCAACATCTATTCCTGCTGAAGAAGCCATAAAGTTTACTGCTGCCAAGCAGTGACTTGCTCTATTTTTAAAACAGTTTGCTTTGCATTACTTATTTAACATGTTACAGCCAGACTTCATGTTAGAAAGTTTCACTATTAAATTAGACAACTCTCTCACTTTGGTAAGCCAGGTTTTCAACTGAGCCATAAAGTTGGCATTTCCTGTGTTTGTTATGTGGAAAGTATTGTCAGTGCTGGAGTGGTTACTTGCTTGGTTATTAGCTTTCTATGGGAGGACAATGTTGTATTCATCTTCAGTTACCCAGAACATTTAATTATTCTAATGCATTAACTGCCTCTCAGCAATCCCTCTTCAGCCCTACCCTGATCTGGCATGCAGTCTTACCTGAGATGACTTGAGTTTCTTAAGGTTTGGGCTATAGCTTCCTAGCAACCCCTATAAAATCAAGCAGAAAGAAGCCAGTGTTGGCAGATTAGGCAACAAACTAGAGGTCTTTGGCTATACTCATTGCCTTTCTCTGCCATTTAAACCAAGACTATGCCTGCCTACAATTCTTAATATGACTTTATACAATAGTCTGTCTTATATATTGCCTATGTGGCTACCTTTGTGTGTGCTGAGAGATCCCATTATCTTTTTTGAGGGGGGCGACAAATGTCTTTTCTGCCAAGGAGACCTGTTCTTGTTGCCTGGAATATAGTATGTGGGCCCAGAGCTAAAAAATTGACACAGCCATAGCATATAAGGTGGCAAATGGTTTATTATCGTTATTTTCAAAGCTGGACATCTATGGATTATTTCATGTTGTAATCTTTGCTGCTTAAAAGTTATTCAGGTCATCCAGATTGCAGTAGCCTCTAATTTAAGCTACAAAGTGTGAAATAAGTGCCTGATTTTAAATTTCATAACTAAGGCAGAAAGCTAATGACTTTTCCCTCAAATAACTAATAATGGTAAGGACTGAACCCATAAATATTCATAAATGTATATATGGTAAGGAATTTATCCGTGTGTGTGTGTGTGTGTATACCAAAACCTCCTTCATTTGTATGTCATCTATCCCCCTAAGCAGATGGCTTAAAGGGCCGTCTTGGGGGCAGGGAAGGGGAGGAGCAGCCGCACGATCAGTGCCCCAACCCCTTCCCCAGGTCATCCTCAGAGCATCCGGCCCTCCACATGGCCGGCGCTCCGAGGAGGACCTCCCGCTGCAGCATTTGGACGCACTGCGGTGGAAGAGTCGACGAAGGAGCCTTTTGCGGCGCACTATCATCGACTTGTGAAAGGAGCGCTGATTTAGCACTCCTTTCAGGGGTGGCAAAGCTGCGCCATGGGACTGAGGCATGGGGATGCCTCGGTCCCATGGCGCAGCTTCCTGGGGCGGCCCATGGCCGCCCGTCTGCTTCCCCCCTATGATACTTCAACTGGACATGTGGTAAGTTTCTGTGAATGTCTCTTGGGAAATGTCTCTTGGACCTTCTAGAATTGCCCACTTTTGGTGGGCAAAGGGCCCCACAGAGTAGAGAAGGTGTTAATATTTAGAAAGGGAGCAATGAGACTCATAATCAAAATGTTGCAGTAATAACCACTCCTGTTCAGTGTTTCCATTAGTCAGCTACAATTTGTTTATAAAGACCACGTTCTATTCCTGATTTGACATGTACAGAGAGAGACAGAAGCATTAAATAAACAGAACAGCTCTATACATTAAAATATATAGAAAAATCAAAACATTTCAGCTGTTACCTTTTTCAATTGCAAAAGATAACATAGTGTTTTGAACTGCATACAAGGTGGCAGTTCAAAACACTATGTTATCAGCATTCTTAGTGGATGATGGTATTACCCTCTAAGCGAAGATAATTTGGTGTTATCGCTTTTAGTCTATACAAGTAAATCCATAAAATTATCCCTTTTCTCCAAAATGTCTGAAGGGGACAGCACTTCAGTGTCAAACAAAAACAGATCAGAGAGGTTGTGATGTTCCAAGTTAAAATGTCTGGCTACTAGGTGCTCTGGCTTCCTAATTAGAATAGCAAACTAATGGTTCCTGAAGTATGTAAAGAGGTCTACGGTTGTTTCGCCTATGTACTACAGATGATATCCTGTATATCTGCATTCAATCACATAAAATAAGATTGCAGGACAAACAGGTGATATGTTATTTAATGCAGGTAGTAGGTCCTGCTAGTCACTGTGCTCCTAAAAGTTACAGTCTGCTTCATGTATTTACAGGTGATGCTGCATTTTGAATCACAAGAATGTGATCCTGAATTGCTGAGTGTTTTTTCATGGCAGCTTTTACCAGCACTCTCTTTAGATTTGATGGCTGGCAGAAGGCTATAATTGGAGGCTTGCTGATGGATCTAGCAAGATGTTCAGAATTTATTAGCCATTTGAACATTGTTTTTTCCTTATAAAAATGTTAACATATGATTATACATGAATGTGTGAATGAAAGTATGCACACAAAATAAACAAAATATTTGTATCCATATACTGCATCGAGTGGGTGGGTGGGGACATCCACATATAGATAAAAAGGGGGGTCCCAAGAGTAAAGAGTTTGAGTACCACTGGCTTTGCTCTATTAAAGATGTCCCAAGAATTTGCAGCATTTACCAACTAAGGACATATCAAGAGTTAATAATCTCTCTCTAGTGGATTGATCATCTCTTGCTGAGAGATAGTGATTGAGTTCCTTGACAAAATAGAATACACTGTATTCTGAGGGCAAGTTTTAGGACTACCATTTGCCAAAAGGTCTGTGAAACATTTAGAGCCAAATTGACAGATATTTTTCAGTTTCATCCATAAAAGCTCTCGTAGATCCCATCTGCTATAACTGGATTTTAATACTCAATTTTTAATATACTGCAAAAAGGGGATACTCATTCAACATTTGTAATTAAACACTTTCTAGAGTAGTGCAGACTGTTTCTTAATCATTACCATCTCAATGACAGTCTTTAACAGTATCTTTGTGAGTCTGGGTATCCCAACAGACCAGCCACTGTTCTTATAGCCTGAAATGATATACACAGATGTGGTTCCAGCCCTGCAAGTTCCATATTAGTCAACCAAAAAATGTTCTGATTTACAGGAAGTACATTTTATTCAGTAAAGCAACAGGGAATAAAAGAATATTCCAAAGTTCAACATTATGAAATGGGAAGAGACATACAGTAGTTGTTTGTGGGAGGACATAATGTGAGACTGAGAGGTATATATTTCCAAGGAAGGCAATTTCTTCTCCTCCTATCTTTTTCTTCAGAACAAACATTGTTCCCTAGTTATGTGAATAAATTACTTATGACTGTGCATGTAAGGTACAGACAGCTAGCTCATTGCGTTGTGGGATTTTCTTCTGACATGCCTTTTAACCAAATGAGCATGTGGCAACAGCATAAAAAGAGTGAGTGTGAATTCCAGAGATGCTGTTAAACCAACTGATCCACTCAGATAGTTTGGAAAGGTACCAAGCTGACAGATGGATTCCAAAACAACAGTTTTGAATTTGATTAATTAGAACATTTATGAAAAAAACAAAGAATGGCTGTTCAAGTTAATTTCCTGAATTCCACACTCTGCTTTTGAATAAATGAGCATAAGTGGGGCAATAGATTTATAGAGGTAAAATCTGATGGAACATTATAGCAATAATAATAATAATAATAATAATAATAATAATAATAATAATAATAATAATAAACTGATTCAGAAGTGTATTATTAGACCAGGAAGTATTTTTGGAAGTAGAGTATTTATTTTCAGAAGGTTCAAAATATATTCAACAGAAATACAAATGAGTTGGGAGGTGGGCAGAATCAGCCTGTAACAGAAATTGAAGCATATTTAAGATTTAAGAACCAGGGAAAAACTGCTTTATGGATACTATTGAATTTATTTCTTGTTTGCCATCATGGGAGCGAAGGATATATTCAGAGTTTAGGAAACTCGTTTCTTGGTTTAGGACATGGTATTTTGCCACCTGAGGAGAAACTCAAGTTTCCACCCACCACTCATTCGATGGACAGAAAACAACCAGACTGGAAGTTCAATTTTACTTCAACATTGGCAACAGAACAGCATGCTGTAGCACATTTGAGGACACCATTGTAGCTTAATAGGTGCAGGGCAAACAACATGGCAGAGACATTTGTCCTCCAACTATCAGCAATGCAAGCTTTCCTGACACATGAAGCAAGAGGAGAAGCACCACTATTGTTCTTCTTGCTGCCGCTTCCACCATAATACTCCTCCAAGCAGTGCCTATGGTTCCTGTCTCTCTCTGAGAGTTGCCCAGGCTTAAAAACCTGGCTCTGAGGAGGGGGATGGTCTTCCTTAGAACCAGATATAGTATTAGGATGATCTATCCTCCAGTTTCCCAAGACAACCTGCCTACAATGCTGATCTCTGAGGAATCCTCGGAGCTAGGTTTATGGGACCTGGACAGCTTCAGAAAGACATGCACCAGCTTTTTGACTTGCCATATTTTTCTGAACAACAGATGCCCTCCCCATAGAGGAAGAACAGAATTTGCCACTCCTTGTGCTTTGCCACCTAAGATGGGTACCTCACTTTTTCTAATAGGAGAGATGGATTTCTCTGTTTTTTGTTAGTAACTCCTTGTCCCTGCCTGCTGCCTCCTAGCACCCTGCTCCTCAGCACCTCACACTGCAGAAGATGATCTGAGAATATGGGGGGGGGGGGAGAGAATTAACAAGCAACTGAGACATAGGCCAGTGTGAAGTGCAAAAACTGATTCCCTGTGCCAAAATTAACCTCAGTCTTTTCTAAAAGTAATTGTGTAAAGGTCATAGCACAAGATTTGGACTTTCCAAGAGCTGCAGTTCTTTGGCTGAGAGTTCCATGTTGATAGCAGCACTTTAAGATGTCACACTCCCATAAACATCTGCTAGGTTCTTGTCTGTGGACAGGCCAAGTCATAGAACCAACTACATCCTTGAAAGAACTAGTTGAATGCATCACAAGGTGGTCATTTTGATCATGTGAATCAACCCTCTAACAAAATTATAAGCCAGTAAAATTTAAACAGACTGGTTCTGACCTCAAGGGGAACTTGAAATCTAACAAAGATGACTGAAAAAAGAGCCAGAGATTGTATGATTATATGCTTTGATGATTAGATATGAAAGCTTTTCTAAATAGAAGAATGTTGGTTATATATTTATTGTTAATTAAATAACAAAGATGTAGAAAGGTTGGTTTGTAAAAAAAAATGGATTATCCATAGAGGCATAGGTAGGTGTTATGGTTGGAGATCATAGACAGAGTAGTGTGTAAAGTCAATTAGAATGGGAGGAGGAGGAAGGGAGGGATAATGGTTTTATGTATGTATTTATTTTTTTCATATTTGTAGTATGTTTCATTTTGTTTATTTTATAAGTGTTTTGTCTGACTTTTTTGTAAACTGATTTGTTGATAAAGTTTATTTTAAAATAAATAAAATAATAAATAAATTGACTGAAAAAAATAGTATGAGGTAACAAAGAGACAGTGGTAGTTAGAAATTAGTCTATGGTCCATTCTACACAAAAATCCACTCCTGGATCTTTTCCTATTCTTTATTTTTGAAACCAAAATTAGGCTTTGTGGGGTCTTTTGTGTGATAAACAAGAACCAAAAGCCCTTGCTGCAGTTATCATTCCAATCTACCTCTGCACTCTCCTTTTCTACATGAACTTGAAGAAGAAGAATAGGATCAGCAAAGTTTCTCAAAGCAACAGTAAGTTTACTTGGCTAAGGATAAAGATAATGGACCCAAGGGGAAACAGGTATCACTTAGATGTCTGAAACAATAATTGATGTTTGCAGAATTTTGCATGCTAGTTTTCTTTTCTTTTCATGTTGTATCTTATTTCAGTTTTAGACTACAGCCTTAACTTATTTTCTACTGTGTTAGTTTTCTTGTGTCAACTGCCTTGTGTATTTTTGCCTATAAATTAATTAATAACAATAAATAAAAATAATTTCTCTGGGAGGCAGACTTTGAGAAATGTGTGTATGGTTGGTATTGCTGAGCAAAATCTATCTTTCTATAGTCACCTAATCCAAGATATAATTAAGCACAATTACAGCACAATACAGTCACTTGAACAAAGAAATGTTGAGTTCAATCAGGAAGAATATAGGAGTCCACCCTTTAATTCTTAACTCAACTTACTGTTGATTTGCAACTACCATTTAAAAGAGTATCAGAAATATTGCCAGACCTCTTTGTCAGTTTAAAAATATAAATTAATACTGTACTCCAATATTGATTTACCAGGCAGAAAGTCCCAATGAATAAAATAGAATTTATTTCTGAGTCATACAAGAATGTGCTCTTGTTATTTTTGTTAACAACAGTTCTAAATGACAAAAACCGATACATATTAAACCCTTAACTGAAACAGTGGCACACACTCTACGACTTTGAATATGGGACATTTAAAATTCTCATATATTCAGTGAAGAGCTTTTGTTTTTCCTGTCACAAAGTCTAATTAAGACAATCTGGGCCATTGATACAATTTGTATTCACCATTGTTGCTAGCATATCATCCCTACCCAGAGTAAATTAGGAAAGAATAGGAAGACACTTGCAAAATATTATTCTGCTTCTGAAAAAATCCTTCATGTGTGACAACTACATGGGCTTCTTGTTTGGATTCTAACTATCCTCCTGGCAAACTGAAAAAGGCCACCCATAAGGCAGATGATGGATTGGCTCAGAGTGCAGAGTTTCAGACCTCTCTTATTCAGGCATCTGCAGTGATGGACATGAAGGAATGAGGTAAAAGAAAGACATATCTCCCTGTGAAAATCCTGAGGAGAAGAATTGCACAAAGCATATTTCCCCGGGTCTAGTCTTCCCTTTATATGGAAGTTACAAGTATAATGTGTAACAACAATGGCAGCAGCAAGATAAAAATCACAGATGATGATGGAGACAATAATTTCCCTGGTTTTCCTCTCTTTCTAACCACTGCCAGTGCTTGTAGACCTGGCAGTTGAGTATCTGTGAAAAGTGCTCTGCAGTAATCCAACTTTCCATCTTATGCAAAAGAAACTACAGAGAGAGAGAGAGATGACGCAAAAGGTTATAACACACAGGTACCAACATGAGCCTTCATATGTATTTCTTTATGTTTCCAAAATGGAATAGCCTTTTACAGTTTTGCAATCACTGAACTGTTGTCATATTCAATACTTTTATAATAATAGTCTAGAATGCTTTCATTTCACCCCTTGTGGCAACTTTACACTATCTGTCTTTGTTGTTGACAACTAAACTACTGTAGAAGTGTTGTTGTTTTTTAAAGGAAACAATGATAAAATAATGAATGCCTTGTTTAATAGTTATTTCATGGGTAATCTCAGAAGTTGGTTCATGATATAAAGTGTGAAAAGCTGAAACATTTTATGTAATATTTAAAAAAAATCTATTTCTGGAAGATTCAATTCCTTCATGGAAACATGTGTTGTTACATGCTTTAGCATTTCAAAAGTCAAACAAAAGTGGTTTAAGATTTAGACTGTTACTGTTGGCACATCCAAGGATTTGGCATGCCTAGTGGGATTCTTGACTTTTCTTTTCTTTGAATAGCAAAACTCTTCCCCACCATCCCATACCACAAAGTCCTTTGGAAAGTCCCCTTTTCCTTCCCATTTCCAAAAGCAATGTGCTATGTGGCATGGGGTGGGGCATGATTCACAACCCAAAGACCATTTGGTCTTAAAGAACCAGTTATAAGTTGATGGTTTAATCCTGGCCAATGATGATTTTTAAAAAAAAAACATTACATGAAATGTTTCAGTTTTCACATTTTATTTCATGAACCAACTTCTGGAATTTGGGAGAAAACATGTGTGGCACAAATTACTGGAGTCAAATATTATCTCTACTACTAATGTGAAGCATCCACCTCAAGGTGCATTTACACTGTAGAAATAATGTAGTTTGATACTAGCTCCATGCTAGGGAATCCTGGGATGTGTAGGTTTACAAGGTCTTTAGCTTTCCTCACCAAAGTGTGCTAGTGCCTCACAAAACTAAAATCCCAGAATTCCCTAAAATGGAGCCATGACAGTTAAAGTCATGTCAAATTGCAATATTTCTACAGTGTAACTGCACTTTCAGGCAGTGGATGCTGAGGGTGGGTCAGGAATGGCAATCTCGCACAGTTTTCTTTCTGACTGTCCCCCTTCCTAACCATTCTTCTCTATTAGATTACAGAGTTGCATATGCCACGCATCCTGTCCTGCACTAACTGAGCTAGCACCAGTCTGTGAAGGATGCTACCTTGTCACCAACATGAAAATCAGATTCATCCGCCTGTCCAGATGGCTGCTGTAGACAGAATGAGAAAAGGATGCCATTTTGTTTTTCACAGCAGGCAGTAAAGTGCCTTGGGACAGTCCTGCTGAGAGACTTCTATGAAGATTTAATGGAATGGATTTAGCAAACCAATTGGTTCTTTACATGCACATACCAAGCTAGTGTCACATAGTCACTCTGGCTAGCCATGTTTTATCAAGGCTTCAAGAACAGACTATTCCTAATCCCAACAAAGTTTCTCCAGCCCTCTGCAATGCAAATGTGTATAGCATCATATTGTCTAGATCTAGTGGTATGTAAATACAAGGTGTTTGTATTGGTCCAAGAGCAAGGGGGTGACAATTTCCATAGCTGGGTAATATTTTTTATTAAGAGCAAAATGGTACATAAATTGGGGAGGGCAAACAAAATGAAGGCATTATTCCACCAAAGGAGAATTCTGCCCACCCACCACCCATTAAATTTTTATTCCATCCCCAAATTTCTAACATTGCAGAAAGTAATTGTTCACAACTTGAACTCATTTGCTGTGCTTGCATTGCCCAGGTGATTTTGTTTTGCCTTTCCTTTTCTTCAGATGTCTAAACTCTATTTCTAAATGCTCAACTGAAGTTTTAAATTTTGTCTATAAGTCGAAAAATTTATGCCCAAAAATGTACTCCAAAATCCTGGGTCGATTTATATGGGGATTAATATGGTAATACTGCTCATATGCCCAGACCGGGAGGGTTGCAAGGGCTTTTGCTGAAGGGAGGAGGGAGGAAGAGAAAGAGAAAGAGAAAGAGAAAGAGAAAGAGAAAGAGAAAGAGAAAGAGAGATTTTGCCTTTTATTTTCCATGCCCAGACTGGGATCTTTGCAAGGGCTTTTGCTGAAGGAAGGAAGGAGGAAGAGAAAGAGAAAGAGAAAGAGAGAGGCAATGGTTTAATAGTCAAAGACATACCATTGAACACTGCACTCTTCCTGTTGATGAAGTGGCCTACTGTAATATCTGGGAATAAGAATGGCAGCAGTGGTGGGGATGTTTTAGCGCTTCCCTGCCTTTGCGGACAGAGGTCACGTTTGTCCTTTCCATCCTTCCTTACATGCCATCATGTTTTATACTTGTCTTATCCACGGGTCATATCAAAAGCCATGATTTTGGTCCCCAAACCTCTCCTTGACTTATACATGAGGTCGACTTATACATGAGTATATATGGTACTTCAATGCTAGAAATTTGAGAAATGAAGCAAATTTTCATTTCGGGGTACATAATTTTTATTTGGGGGCAATGTCCTCATCCCCCTGTCATGCAGAAGCTACATCCCTGAAATTCATCAGAACTCTCAATCTGATTTGGTGGTACAACTACTTAAAGGGGGAGGGGATAACAGCTAGCTCGATGAAGTGCTCTGGGAACTCAAAAACATGTACACTTTTGTATAATCTTGGTTGCCCTTGATTAAAGTATGGCTAAACTACAGATTTATAAATATGAATAAATATTTTATAAATACTGTGTGTCTTCTTTTTATTATATTTAAAGAATATCCAGTACTGAACAGTGACTTCTATTTCCTTATCTTCACCTGGACAATGAAACTGAAACTATTGGGTTCCTGAATTCTCCTAGTCCAAAATAATCACTCCCTTTGTTTTCTTGAACCCATTGCTTTGTGTCTTACTATGGAGCAGCAGAAAGCAAGTTTGCTCCATCTTCAATATGATATCCTCTCAAATATTTAAATTTGGCTACCATATCACCTTTTAATCTTCTTTTCCCATATTCATCATACTAAGCCAATCCTCATAGGGCATGGTTTTCAGATCTTTTACCATTTTGACTGTCCTCCTCTGGACATGTTCCAAATAGTCAATATCCTTCTTGAATTCTGGTGCACAGAACAGAACACAATATTCCAAGTGACATCTGACCAAAGCGGGAAAAAGTGGTACTATTACTTCCATTGATCTAGGCACTATACTCTTTTGGATGCATCCTAGAATTGCATGGCTTTCTTAGCTGCTGCCCTTGCTGTCTAAAAACATTATCACA
>JAIPUX010001232.1:72691610-72706711 GCA_020142125.1 Phrynosoma platyrhinos | reverse complement strand
CTAAGTTTCTCCTTGGTTCCCTCCTGGGAGAAAGGCAGCATACAAATGAATTGCAAAACTTGAAATTCAAGTTAAAACTAATGCTATGAATTTTTAACATTTGATTCTTTTTTTTAAGTTTCAGATTTGTGTATATCATGAAAAGTGGCATAAAACCAGAGAAAATAATGGCGGGCCTTTTATAATAATCCTTTCTTTTATAGAAAATAATGAGTACAACAATATTAAATTAACTGAGTGCATCCCTGAGTTTTATTTATATTCATTTAAGAAAAGTCGTCCCATTTACTTTGTTGATATATGCAATCAAACATACAAGTATCAGCACACTTTTAAAATGCAGCCTTGTGCAAAGTGATACAAAATTTGAGAAGTTGGTTATAGAACTTTATAAATAATCTTTTATTTTATACAAATAAGAATCATGACTACATTAATATCAAATAATTCAATATGTAGCTGTGTTTTATTTATGTTCATTTAAGATGAGCTGAACCATTAATTTTACTGAAATGTACAAGCAAACCAGTAGTTCACATACTTGTAAAACGTGATCTTTTACTCAAATTATATCACTACATTTCTTTTGACAGTGACATCATTACTGGCAAAGAAAGGAAGATTATAGTTACACAGTGTTACTAGATTTTGTATATATCTCCTGCCTCTTTCTTAAATTTAATAGTTTTGAAGGTCATGTTGTTCTATGGTAGCTTATGTTCTACAAATTAGATACATTGGTTATGACTTATATAGCCATAGAAAGGCTTTCTGAGAGACCCTGAGTTTTGATATCTTCAGGTGAAGGCTTTCTCTGAGTCCCACCATCCCAAGGTAAGGACCTGAGAGAGGGCCTTTTTGGTGGATGCATCCAGATTGTGCAACTCCCTTAACCAGGAGGCTAGGCTAACCCTGACTTTGCTCTTCAAACAGCAGGCAAACATGTTTTTTAAAAGCTAAGACAGGTTTTGGGGTGCTTAACTGATTTTTTTTTTTGTGGGAAGATCTTTCAATGATTTGTAGTGTACTTTCTCCACTCTCCTCTTTTTGTTATCTTTTAGATGTTTTTAGTTCATTTTGATTCTGTGTCTGCTTTTAATATAGTTAGTAGGGAGATTTCTTCATTTGGTTTTAAGCTGCGTGTTATTTTAATTCATGTTGTAAGCCACCCTATGTCTTGCACTGGTAGAAAGATGGCACATTAAGTATGCAAATTAAATATTATTTTTGCTTCAGGTAGAAATCTTGATTCACATAATCAATTAAAAGGCTTGGTTTCTGTTTTAAATAGCTTCATGCCATCCTTACCTTACATGGCAAGAGAGTAAATAACCTGATCATTTTCTTTCCTTAGGTCATCAGAAAATACCCCCAAAGTGTTTGTGTTCCTCATTCATCTATTTGAGTAGCCTGCAAGAAAGACCATAAGACTAGTATGCGAGAGTGGGAAAATTGTGGCAACTTCTTGTTTAGGCCTGCTTTTTTTGTTTCAAATGATTGGAAATAGGAGGAAAGTTCTCTCATAAAGCTCTAATAGGACCATATATCTAATAGGGGTGCAATTCTTTGCTAATTTCTTTATCAAAAGAAGTAACAAGTATTTTTAGTAATTTCTTCCCATTGCAGCAAAGGGTTTGTCTTCATGTGTAAGAACCCTGAATTTACCCCAAAGCAGCTGCTGTCTTTCCTCATGACACATGGCTGCTTCCAAGGAAATACCACATGTTTTCCCTGTTAATCCAACTGTGTCTTGAAGTAAGCAAAGTCAGGGGAAACCCAAAACTCCAAGGTGAACTTGGATTTATGTTGTGCAGACAATTGGATTGGATCTAATTTGGGATGAGCCAGTTGTCCTCCCCCCAAGAGCTGCACCATCTCCTTTCCACATGCTGAGCAGTACAGGGAAAGGGGATGGCCTGTCCATGATGCTGCCACTGCCATTACCTCACCTCCAGGAGTTCCATGGAAAGGCCATGGCCCACTACCATTTCTGCTTAGGGTAGAACGGGTGCCTGTGTGATCAATGAGAGGAAAGGGTCAAAGGATCCCCCAATCACATGATTGGATGCTTCCTGGGGATGTCACATCCAGGAGATATCCAGCCTTGTGATGGGAGGGTCTCTCTACCCTCTCCTCTTGTTGATCACATGGATACCTGTTCTACATTCAGCAGAAGTGGTGATCTACTGCAGTCTTTCCATAGAGAAGAGTTCCTGCCAGTGATGAAGCAGTGACAGTAGTTCCACGATAAGATGGGGAAGTGGAGCTGATATTGGGTTAGCTCAGCTGGCCCATGTGGATACAGCTGTGGCATTGTATTGGGTTCGGCCCAGTGCATGTGGAATTTAATGTTCCAGACTAACCCCAGATTTTTGGCTGCTGTAGCCAAAACCAAAGTCTTTCAAAACTGGACTGTTTTTACAGATTATTCACAGTTCAGGACTTATTCTGCACAAAATTTGCATATTTTTTTAAAAAAAAATAGAAAACTGTACCCAAAATATTTCTGCACAGAAATATTTTTTACAGAAAATAACATATTTTCTTTGTAGAAAATGTTATTTCCTGTGCAGAAAGACCCCCAAATTTTGCAAAAAGAATAAGCCCTGAACTGTCAGTCCAAAACTCTCTTCATCAGGGTTTTCTAGTATGCAAAAAACACTTTTTCCAATTATCTTTTTTAATATCTTTGGACATACTTTTCATTCTTAATCTGTAAAACCATAATCTCCCATTTTAGCCAATAATCTCCCATTTTAGAAAGTCTTGCTAAAATAGGTATAGAAAAAAAAATGCCGTATATAAAGATTGGAACAAAAGATCCAGCATATTTGAAATTCCTTTAAATTGTTAATTACTTCATTTTATGTTAAATAAAATTATTAATCTAAACTAGACTACACCTGTTAAACTAATGTGATCTTGATGTGTCAAAACATATGCAAAACATAAGCATTTCACTCATTCAGTGGTTTACTCTAGTTCTGGAGTAACTATTGGATTTAGAGCTTTCTTTAAAATTCCCATTGTGTTAATGCGTCATTGCTTACACATATTACACTGTTCTGTAATAGCTGACTAGAAATGAAAATGAGCACACTTATAGTTATTAAAACAAACTTCTTAGCTATTCACATAAAGCTAGTCAGAAGATGGATTCATAAATTTCATAAATGTAAATCAAGACATACAGTGGGCCTTTGTATATGTGGGGAATCCATTCTGTAACCACCCCACCCCCCACCCCCCGCACGTATGGCAAAAAAACATGAGACTTCAAGTCCCGTTTTTTCAGTGGTTGTGTGCTCCTGCATGTGGCATGGTACATGCACCACAGGTGTGCATGCTATCATTGCTTCTGCCACTTGCTATATGTGTAAGCTCAAAGCTGTGTATGGCACACTGGTGTATGGTGCAAGCACATTGTATTTTACTGCTGGAATTTTTAACAGTTTTCTATTTCTACACATTGTGGCAGAATGACAGATCAGTTGGAAACAAGAATGGTGAATATGCAATTATAACAAAAGTTTTTAACAATTTATTTCCCAGCACCCTTTAAGAAATTCAAACATGACACATATGTATGGGATTCTTAGGTAGTCCAGAGTCCAGACATGTTACTTTTGTAAAGGAATAATATTTTCTGAGTAGTTGTCCATTCCAAATACACCAGAGCATCATCATTTTACAAAAATGAAATGTATGTGTCATCTCAGGTTACTGTTCCTGTCAAATGTTTCTCAGTTGGAGCCAGATTATTTATTTATTTATTTATTTTGGTCAATTGCATTCTTATGGCAGTAGCATCACCTTCAAGTTTAATAACAACTGGGCAGTGCACAATTGAATCATATGATTCAAAGGAATGTGTGAGGCCAGTCATTCTCACACATTGTCTCTGCCCTGTATATTAGTTTGGAAAAGTTACTTCTTTAGACTATGGAGGATATGTGTCTGGTGGCTTCTTTGAGCTATTATAGACCAAACAAATGAATAAATAGCTTTCCCACAATCTGCTCTATATACTAATGAAGCTTCTTGTGACAGAATGTGAACCCCAGACTTCACAAGCCTACTTTGCTCCAATCCCATTCCAAAGTAAGCATCTTTAAATTTGAAAATGAATTGTTGTAGACCCCAACAAGGAATTCTCCCTTTTCTCTCACAAGCCATCACTACTGCAATGACTTCTTTCTTTTAAAACTCACCCAGTTGAAAGGGCTTGTTGAAGGACCTTTCTTTAGATCCAAAATCAAGGGTAGAGACCTTCCATATGCTGATGGACTGCAATTCTCACCAGCCCCTCTCACCATGGCTAATGGCCAGGGATGATGGGAAATGCAGTCCAATAACATTGGTAGTTCCCACAATGTTTAAATATGCACAACTAGAGGTTCCAGGCAGTGGAAAGAATCTTAGGGTGAGAGCACTGCCTTGAGCATAATGTGAGTGAGTGTGTTTGTATGTTTGTACTGGCAGCCAAGAGAACGCAACATCAACATGTGCCCCACATCTTCAACTAAAAGCATTACTGTATGGCAGGAATGAACAACTTTATTTTGCTTACAACTCCCAGCAGTCCTAACTTGCATTGCCAATGCTGAAGGAACTGCACTTCAGAAACATCTCAAAACCCACAGTCGCCCATCCCTTCTCTATTGCAAAACTATGGACCTTTCCCCTGAATCAGTCAGGTAAAGGCCTGGAACTTATGGAGGTTTTTCACCATGATCAAGAGATGTGGAAAAAAGTTTCTTCCATTCTCAAAGGACATTTCCCCCAAAGTACATACAGCAGTATATTGCTCTCCTTATGTTTTCTAAAATTAATAGGGCTACTCTGGAATAAAATGTGATGACCATTTACAGTCAAGGAAAGGTGATAGAACTAGGGAAAGAATGAACAGGATAATGTATGACTGCCCTGTCTCCCACCATATTGTGGGACTGAATATTATGCCTCCAGGAGCCATGCTGCAAGATTGCAATCCTATGAACAGGCTGTGCATTTCTATTTATGAAACATTTGTTGACTGCACTTAGCAAGTAAGGCTGAATATACACCAGCCATCCAATGAGAAGAGAGTTGAAAAGACTAACAGCTGTTTGAAAATTAATAGAATCACATGTTCAAACTTTGAACCACAGCTCATTCTTTGTTTTGTTTTTTGCACGCTTTATTCCTCTTAATTAATGGAGTTGCATATTTGGAATTAAATTCCATCATCTTTTTTGCAGAAAGAGTTATAAAAGCAAGAACAAGATGTTCTGTAGAAATCTGTGACAGTAAGCATAATAAAGCACTAGCTATGAAACATCAGAGGCAACGTAATGTTGCTCCATGGTGGGGGTAGGGTGGTCCACATTTCAAAAAACAGTCAGAAAGGTAAAAATAGAAGTAAAAAAATAATGATTACAATCAACAGGAAAGCACCATATTGTCTGGAATCTGGTATTTGTACACACCAATGTTATGCATGTACGCATCTGGTATACTTTGGAAAATTTTCATTTTTGGAATGCACCTCCCAGAAACCCTCAACCAGGATGGCCGTAACAAATTGTGGCTGGCACCCTGCTAATGCTTTACATGTATGTAAGTGCAGCTTATGTGCAAGTAAGTCCCATTTTGGATTAGTCACAGAAGACTATTCTCTTGCCTTTGCATTCTCTCCAAAATCCTCCAACTGCCTGGTAGCTGTCAAGCCCTGGAGGGATCTGTGCTGCTGTTGTAACTATGTGGAAAGGAGAAGCTATTCATTCCATGAAAATCCAGATGCTATGGACTTTTGGTGGGAGGAAAAGGCAGGTGTATTCCATTTGAGAGTCCACCCTCATTTCTTCATCCCAATGGTGAGACTAGACACTATTCCATGGTCTGAAATCCTCATCCCCCAGTAAGCAACAGCAGGAAGGGTCCCTATTGGAGACTGACAGGTGCCAAGTGGTTGTAGAACACAGAACTGCATAAACAGAGCTAGAGCTAGAGAGAGAGAGAGAGAGAGAGATTGAGGTTCTCAGCCAGAAATTTGCCATTGTATTTGGGAGAGAAGGGACAAAACATACATGGAAGGAACCAGTTCTTCCCTTCTAAGATTTCTGATGCTGGCCTGTATCTGGAGTTGCCCTTCAACAATATGAAGTGCTCCTTCCAGTCAAAAAAGAGAGAACAATCCAACAAAAAGAATGTGTGTGTCGGGGGGGGGGGGGGGGGGGGGGGGGGAGACACACAATTGTTCCTTGTTCCTGGCAGCCAGTCATGCCGTGTTCCACACTGTTCTCTTCCAGAGGTTTTTGCAGCAGATTTGCAGGGTCCACAGAAGGAAGGAGGAATCAGCAAAAGAAGTCTGCCCCACTCTCTTCAGCAAGATCATCCCATGAGTGGAGTTGAATTTACAAGAGCTCTGGATACAAGCCACTGTCACTAATAGTACCAACCATCTGTTTGGCATGAACATAGTGTACAGAAGCATCCAACATGCATGAGGGATCTAATTTAGAGAAGTGAGCTATGTATGGAAGGTAGTTTTCCAATTTCAAGAAGTAATGCATGAGAAGAAGGTCATATTGAATGTCCCTGTTGGAATGAAATTTGATATCACTGTTATTTCAAGAACTTCTTAACTCAAAAGCCAGAAAACTAGAACATTTCCTATTATTTACTTTCTTATATAAACAGAAAATGGATTACATGCATACAAAAGTAGGTGATGAACTTTCCTCTTTCTCAAATACTTCAGAAAAACTAAAATGTGGATCTGTATCAGCTTTTCAGTATATGCATTATATGTATATGTCATGATGTAAGTTTTGGTTAGCTGGTTAATACAAGTGTATCATTGCATGCTAATAAGTGAGGGAAAGATGTGTAAAAGCTAGCTGCATTTTAATTGTTGATTAAATTCCTCCAATATGGAAGCACTATGGTCACACATAACAGAGGCATCACAGAGGAATAAGCCCTCAGTAGGAGGATCTGTAGGCACACACATCAAAAATATTTTGATCTGCTGACAGGCTTAAACTTGTCTTTCATATCTGAGCTTGATTCCTTCCTGAGAAGGACTATGATGCAAAGCAGGGTCTGGAAGTTATTATCACTGTTGAGGAAATCTCATGGGGGAAAAAAGTCACTTGGGGAAAAACAGATGGTGGTAAAGGGGCGGCTTGCTGCTGCCCCTTTGCTTGTCAGATCGGGGCCTTGGCAACCACATGCTGTGGCCCCAATCCAGCATTTTTATGCCCCCAAAAGAAGTGGCAAAATTTGCTCCTTTCTGGAGAGGAAAAAAACTGCCTTTGCTGCCACAGCAGCAGCTTTTCCCCATTTCTACTGTGCAATATGTCTAAACAAACCACCCGGATTGGGAAACCATTGGGTGGTATACATATAAATTTTATTATTATTATCATGACGCCATCCGCCATCTGGTCAAGCAGGTGGCATGATGCCAACATGGAGGTGCAAGCAGGGCAGCCAGCTCCAATGCCAGCTCTTACTGCTGGTCTGTTTAGGACCTCAGTTAATCTAACCCCTCAGTAAACACAGCCTGGACATTTACCCCTTAAAAAAAATCAATGCTGGTGGAAAAAGATACTGCATAGACCTATAACCTTTGAGAACTGGGATACTAGAGGAATTTCTCCTGCCAGTGATTTGGAGTGGAAAACAGAAATACTCAACACAGTAACATCTCTCTGGATGCAGGACACATTTTACTGCATTCTTCAGAGAGGAAGAGTTTGTAAAGCTGCTTTCTGAATAGGAGCATTGGTTAATCTAACCCAGTATTTTCCACATCAACTGGCAGCAGCTATCCAGAGTTTGGGGTAAGGATAGATAAAATATTTCAAAATATTCCCTGTCACCCCCACCTCCCACAAGATTGAAAAACGAGTTTTTTGAGTGTTGAGAAGAATCTTGTACTGATTAGAATCTTCACAGCTTAAGATTCACATATGACAAAAAGCAGATTTTTTTTCTGCTCAGGAAACAGCATTTTTTGCACAGAATGTTTCATGCAGAAATATTTTCTTCACAGAAAACAAAACTGTTTTCTGTAGAGTAAATGCTATAATGAGGGAGCTGCATGTAGTTTCTGTGCAGGAAACAGATTTTTCGATGATGATGATGATGGCTGAAATCTTATATCAGCTATGGATGAGCAAATCTGTGAACTGATTCATATTCATGATTGCTACTTAGTCATGACTATGACACTATTGCCATCATCATTACTCCTCCCCAAACCTATTTTAACAGGCAGATGCATGGGTAGATGGAGATCAATTCTTCTTCCAGTGAATTATGCTTCCATCAGGTTTGGAATGGGCCAGGTCAAGTGAGGTTACCTAGCCTCATGAAGGCTCTCTTGGCCTTATCATATCTCCTTTGTGGTTCCCAGCGCACATCACACTATATTTCAGTAACTCCCTCCACTATTTGTAAGGTTTACTTACCTTGGCTTTAAGCAATATCTTTCTTCTTGCCTTTGACCCTCAATAGTCATTGTTAAATCTGAACACGTCACCTCATCACTATGCTCATAAGTTTTACATTTCTATTGCTATTCACACAACCTACTGACTCACTTAACTGCATGGATCTGATGAAGAAGACTTAAGTCTACGAAAGTCTATGTTACCAATCTCTTTCTCTCAGTTAGTATCAAAAGTGCTGCAGCCTCTCTTTGTATATTGATTCAGACTAATACAAATATGCCTTTGAATTCTTAGTAGCTGATGCAGAATTATGGACAGAAGAGGAGGAGGAAAAACAGAATAATAGAAATATTTTTTTCTGCACAAAAAAATGCTGCTTTCGGCACAAAACAACAACATGCAAATTTTGTGCAGAATAAGCTCTGAATTGCAAATTTGTGTGATATCCAAAGACTGTCTCACAGCAGGAAGAAAATTTCTAAAATTAAAAACTCCCTCTTTCAAGAAGAAAATTATTGAAGAATTTCATCTCTAGTCTTGGATGATAAACATCCAAGCCACACATGCAGATGAGCAACTATAGATATTCATTTATTTCATTCTTGGATACAAGAGTCAATAGTTTAAAATCTCCATTGGGTGAAATTATAACTGTTTTTGCACATTTTAGGAAGGTGGGGTTTTTTGCACATCTGGACACTCTGAAAAAAATTAGCTTGCACAAAACAACATTTTTGCACAGAAAACAGTGTATAGACTTCTGTGCAAAAATATGGTTTTTCCAAATAAAAATAAAGTTTTTTGCACAAACAATTATTTTACAAAATAGTCATGAATATGAAAATCTTGCTCTAATTGACCACTTTTTTAATGGAATGCCTTGATGTGCCAAGACACCCTTCTCACTGAACATGAGAACATTTGTGACTGTACAAACACACACACACACACATCCCTACTGTAGGTGCCAGAGACCATGGACATTCTTGCTCTAATATATATACTCTACCTATAAACTTTGCTCCTTCCATATTATTCTTAGGATTTCTATCTCTATTTTAAATATTTTTCTGTGTAACTCTGTCACAAAAGAACAATAAAGAGACAGCCCTGTCTCTTGTTGTTGTTTGACAGACCAATAAAAAACCTACTTTGCCATTTAACTGAGCCACAAATATCTACTTTCAAACCAAAACAGGCATTCCATAATTTAGTATTAATAGACACATCTTTGAAGAATTAACTGAGCTATTTGGTAATACTTAAATAAATAAGTAACTAAATGGGAGCCAGACAGTACAATATACTGAAATAGTATATTGATGAAAACAACAAATCTGCAGTCCTTCATGACTAACACTCATGTCATAAAATAATACTAGAAATGAGCTAACAATTGGCAATTACAACAAGGAAGATAATGATTGCAATGTTAGGTCTATGTTAAGTTTGAAAAATCAGTGGGGATTCTTCTGATGATATAAGAGGTATGTTTATACTTGTCCAAGCATAAATTTAAGCTGGTGTTCTTTCTTTCTTTCGGGATAGGGCTGAAACTTTGTCTGCATTGTTCACTACAGAGCCAAGTATGACACCTGGAAATATCAATCTTCTTCAGTCTTCACTCACAGCTGCTTCCTAGCAAAGCAATCCCAGGCAGTTCAGGGATAAACAGAAATACTAATGCTAAACCAAATGTTGTTTTAGGGGTGTGGGGGCAGAATATGGGAAGTTCACCACTACTCTCACCAATATTTCCAGAACTCTTTCTGGTGGCCATCAAATGGTAGCTGCCATTTGTCTCAAAAAAAAAAAAAAAAGTTTATCCTCTCTCCTGTTATTCAGATGTTTGCTGCAACAAGGTTACCAGTATAACAACTGCAGAGACACAATTTACATAACAGGAGGGATATGTTAAATCCTCTATGGCATAGATATAATTGTATATTTAAAATAAAATTAATAAAATAAAAAACTCTCCAAAAATCTTTCTGAAACATGACAATATACTGGTGTGTGTGTGTGTGTTCATACCTGCCACCACCCAATACTAAGCACAAATGCCTGACACACACAATTTCAATATCCCTGCCATTCATGATCACAAATACCCTTGAAAAACATCCTGAAGTTTCAACTTATTAAACATGTTCTCTAGTTTATAGCATTATAATTGCATTACTCCAGTGCTGAAGGGTGCCAACTTCTCTAGTTGACTCAACTTTTAAAATCCAAAGCGCCTGGCTATTTGAGGACTACCTGTGTCTGTATAGTGAGATGTTCAGATCTTCAGGAGAGTGCCTTCATGTGTGGAAGTCCACATGATGTGTAGGTAGGAAGAGCATTTTCTTCTGTGATGCTCCAGACTGTGGAATGCACTTCCTCCAAGAACTGCTTGATTTCAGAAACATCTCTTCAAACTGGATTTTAAAAATTTATGTTCTGCCATAATATAGTGATTTTAATTGTCTTATTTCTTTTTGATTTGCTTGTAATCTCTTTTGTTGGTAGTCTCTCTTTTGTAATCTCTTTTTGAATCTCTTTTGAATCTCTAATTTGGGTGTTATTTTGTAGTAGAAGAGCAGGGCAAAAGAGTAATAAATAAAGAATAAGTTGATCATGCATTCTGCTGGCATGTGAATGGGGGCTATGAGTGTGTTGTTGTTGCTGTTGTTGTATGCCTTCAAGTCATTTCTGACTTATGGTTATCATGCAGTTTTCTTGGCATGCTTTGTGCAGAGGAGGTTTGCCATTGCCTTCCCCTGAGGCTGAGAGCATGGGACTAGCCCAATGCCTCCCAGTAGGTTTTCTTTTCAAACTGCATTCACATAACTGCAATCGTGTCTTTTTAAAAAAAAATCAGACAAATATAAGGCACAGGTCAAAAAGCATAGAGGCAGAGTTAAGGATGAGGCAGAAGTGAGCATGAGGGTCCAGCATCACCTCAGTTGCACTAATGGAGGGATGCGCAGTAGGAGTGCTTTCAAGCTATCTTGTATTGTCTTCCCTTTATTAACGTAATTGTGATAAGAATGGAAATGGTGTGACAAACTTCAACATGGCCTAGTCATGAAGGGCATCTTAGCAGTAAGCAGCCACCTAACTTCAAAGGGTGTCTGAAGAAGGGAGTCCATGACAACATCTAGGACCAGAGAGGGCTGGGGTCTATTCACGCTAGATAAGAGTTGTGCTATTATTCCACTTGGTCCACTTGTAATGGTTCCATCCTATGGTGTTCCTTTGATGTGACACTGGAATTCAAGGATTTCATAGGACCTTATCACACCCTGGCCACGAAGCGAAAAGTAACCGTTATAAGAATAAATCCAGTACTATACTGAAATGATCCCAAAGAGCCACCACAATACGTAAATGGCTATCAGACGCAACTAGCATCATCGTGCAATTATCGCGCTTCCATTAAAGTGCATCCTGGATACGTATTTGCCGTTCACACACAATTCAGAAAATCCCGGACATGGCCCCACGCCAGCTTGGGAAGGAGGGGTTTGGGTGACAGCCAGCTGTCAAACACACCCCTCCTTTCCAAGCCGGCACAGGGCCTGGGCTCTGAGCAGAACAGAGCCCACGCCGACTTGGGAAGGAGGGGTGCGTTTTGACAGCCAGCTGTCAAACACACCCCTCCTTCCCAAGCCAGCACAGCGCAGGCGGGGATGGGGAAATGCTCCACAATACGTATTGGGGAAATGCTCCACAATATGTATTGCCTGTTCATATGTATTTCGGAGGCGCGGTACATGCGAAATGATTCCCGTCGCGCACTTGTACTTCCTAAAGAAACCGAAATGCAAAAGATCTCAATTCGTTTCGGGTTCATTTGGGGTTCTGTCGGGATTCTGTGTGACGTCATGTGGAAACACGGAGAATTATTACGTATTAGGTCAGGATTTCTTTTGGATTCTGTCTGCTTTGGACCCCGTGTGATAAGGTCCATAGAACAGAATTATAGCTTTATGATTCTGTAGTGTGAATAGGCCCCTGTTTTCAAACACCCATTGATGGTCACAATTCTCCTGGGTGACTTTGAGCCAGCCATTCACTGTCTCTCAGCCCACACTCCCTCCCAGGCTTGCAGTGGTAAGAAAGAAGAGAGAATTGGGATAAGTTCCTCCAAGTTCTTCATGGAAAGAGTGAGATATACATGTAATAAATCATTAGCGTCATTCTCCTAATGTTCCTTGTTCATCGTTTTCCCAAGAAAATGTTTTTAGCTGTTTCTTTTGTTCTTACATCATTTGAGTTTTGTTTGCCCAACATGTTTTCTCTCCTATCTCTTGGAACACCTTTTTACAGCAAATGGAAGCCAATTCAATGTGTAAAAGGGATTGCCTTTGCTTTTGCATGCAGTATTGGCATGCTGGCAAATCTGTGTGTCTTGAAGAGGCAGTAGCATTGTGCATGGGAGTTGTCCTTGTATGAATGAGACATTGTGTACACAATATCATACTCTGCTTCAACATTTGTTGTTTTCCTCTTCAAACCTCAGTGGCTGCTCTGTGTCAGTAGAGTGTTAATCTGTTGTTGTTGTGTGACTTCAAGTCATTTCCAACTTCTGGCAATCCTAAGGCAAGTCTCTCATGGGGGTTTTTTTGCAAGATTTGTTCAGAGGTTTGCCATTGTATTCCCATGAGGTTGAGAGCATGTGACTTGCCCAAGGTCATCAGTGGGTTTCATGGCCAAGGAGGGAATTGAATCCAAGGAAGGAATCGAATACTAGAGGACGTTTTCACACGCGGCTTTTTGAGGATGCTAGCCGGCCTCCCTCCGGCCCTACTCCGGCTCTTCTTCCAGCTTGTTCAGACGCACACCGCAGAAAACCCCGCCCCTTCCCGTGCCATCCCTGCGTACGTCCAGCTTCTAGCTCCGTGTGTTCAAACGCACGGAGCCTTAAGTCCAGCATCCTTCTGGCCTCAGCACCTCCAACTCCGGCTTCAGTGGCGGAAAGGTAATTCCGACTTTTAAAAGGAATTAGCCTGCCGCCGCTGGAGCCATTCCGGAATGGGGCCGGCAGGAGGTAGGATTGCCTCCACCAGAGCCCCGTGTGAAAACGTCCTTAGAGTATGGTCTTTATCACATGGGAGGCAATCCTGTGAATAAAGTGCATTTAAACCTGTCAATATCTCCACAAGAGATTTGGGATTTTCCTCTGAGTAAAAAGTTGTGCAATTTTGCCACTTTATTCACAGGTTAATTGTGGGATAATGACGACATCGGGGGACATCTTCTGAAAACCATCCTGCTCTTGCAGAATATTGATGCGTTAAAATGCACTTCATTCATGGGAGGAGTATGCTTTCCTCCCATGTGATAAACTCCATAGTCCAACACTCAAACCACTACACCACCCTGAATCTGTTTCATCTTTTAGTCTGAAACTGGAGCTATCTACAGTGCTGAATCCCTTCCCCAAAATATCTCCAACAGCTTGGATTTACAGTTCAAAATTAAACTTCAGAGTGGATTCACCACCTCATGGAGAAGAGAACCACCTTGCAAAGAAAACTTCAGATTTAGCCTGCTCTGCAGCCTTCTTGGGCTTTGCTCAAGCAGAGGACCTAGCTCAGTGAGATGAGCCCCAATATTTTTAAAAGAGGAGGGGGGAAAGGGGGGGCAAATCTAAAGCCAGCCTTAACAATACTCTTTTTATCTTGCTAATGGGACTTAACATTTTATGTCCTGGAGTACCCACATTGCCAGGAGGAGGAAGGCCCTGCCTGCATGAACTGGGAACAGCTACTAACATTGTCATAATATTTTTCCCCTCCTGTATGTTTTTTTTTTTAAACACCTTTGCCTAATGAAGAAGCCATTGGAGCTTGCAAAGCTTGTGACATGTATTTCATCCATTTGGGTCAGCCCCATAAAGGTATCCCTATTTTGTGGATTTGGGATGTTATTGTACTTTGCTACATGGCCAATACCCTTGGCTTCAGGGTTCAGCATGGCACAGTGGTTTGAGTGTTGGGCTACAACTCTGGAGACCATGGTTTAAATCCCAGTTTGGACATGGAAACCCACAGGGTGACCTTGGGTGAGTCACGCTCTCTCAGCCTCGGGGGATGGAATGGCAAACCCCCTCTCAACAAATCTGGCCAAGAAAACGCCATGGTAGGTTCACCTTTGGGTAGCCATAAGTCAGAAATGACTTGAAGGCACATAACATAATAATAATAATAATAATAATAATAATAATAATAATAAATTTTATTTATAGCCCGCCCCTCTGCATGGCAATCGGGGCAGGTTACAACATGTTAAAACAAATAAAGTTAAAACATTCCCTCAATCCATAATCCAACCCTCCCCCATAAAATCGAATTAAACTTGAGAGGAATTAAAAGCAACAATAATAAAAACAATAACAACAACAATAAACCACTCATATTAAGATCAGCGAGAAGTAGGGACAGAATAAAAACTCATTAAAGCTCATCCCTCTGAGATAAACGTTATTCCGGGAAGGCCTGCCAGAAGAGATCCGTCTTTACCGCTTTTTTAAAAGCAGCAAGCGTAGTAATGAGACGGATCTCATCCGGCAGGTCATTCCAAAGTCTAGGGGCGGTAGCAGAGAAAGCCCTCTGGGAGGTCTGCGAAAACTTAGGGCCTAAGCAGACTGCCAGAAATAGTGCACATTAAATT
>JAIPUX010001232.1:72661549-72673297 GCA_020142125.1 Phrynosoma platyrhinos | reverse complement strand
TCAAAAAAGTGAGTTTTTCAAGGTCTGAATATGCTTCCACATATATATAGTTCATTCAGAGACACTGAACATCATGTAAAGTGTCATTCCCATTGGTCAGAGTAATCTGATATATGCATGCATATTTCACTAGGGACATAAATCTTCATAAATTTCTTTTTCCCAGGGAAGAATAAATAATTGTTGGCATTCTGTTAGTGATTTATGATGGCATAGGTCAGACTTTAACTATCACAGCTCACATTTATGGCTCTTGTGTTCTGTTTCAACCTATCCAACAACAAAAATATTCCCCCAAACTCACCTTGTAAGCTACACAGCTCCCCCCAACATAGCTATTTCCATGGTGTCAGAGAGTGTCCAAGTATTTTCTTGTAGCAGGACACAGTGCCAGGAAATCATCAGCAGAGTGTTCACAAGGACCCTTGGAGATCTCTTCAGATGCCTGTTGTAGTGTGATTAGTGCAGGAAACTAGCTGGACTCATCTCCATTCTTTCTCTAATCCTCTGATAACACAGAAGTGGCCATGTTAGGGGGGCAGCACTATTGTAATGTGAATTTGGTTGAGTAGCCGTAGGAGACAACTACATAGACATGTATGATATGCACACATCTCTTAATTCAGAATCTCAGCCAATATTAGCATTTTTCACCTTAACTGTGAGAAAGCCATGGCACATCTGTACAAAAAAGTGCCTTTTTCCCACAGAAAGTAGCATTTTTCTTCTTTTCTGTACAGAAAATGCTTTTTGGTTTGCAGAAAAACACATGTTCAATTTTTGCACAGAGTAAGGCCAAAACTGAAGACTCTTGCCTATCTAGGATTCTTCTCATTAGGGTTCTCCAGTATTCAAGAAACCTGGTCTTCATCCATTTTTTCTCAGTATTTTCAAATATTCTTTCCATCCCTGTTTTGCACCAAAGTGAAGGGCCCTAAACAAACTACCTGCCTATCAATACTCATTTCAGTAAGTTACGTTAAAGAAAAATGCAAGACTTCGGGCCTGTGCAGCCATCCACCTGGTCATGAGCATCAGGGATTTGGGTGTGCCCCACTTAAACCCTACACCTAGTGTCTCCACGTTCCTGTTTGCTTCTTAGACCTTTTGAATGCAAAAGTCTGTCTAAGGGCCTTTACAGACTGCAAGAAATAATGAGTCCACTTTAACTGTCCTGGCTCAGTGCTAAGGAATCATGGGAACTGTAGTTTATTGTGGCACCAGAGTTCTCTGACAGAGAAGGCTCAGTGTCCCAAAAAAAATACAATTCCCATGATTCCCTAGCACTGATCCAGGACAGTTAAAGTGGCCTCAAGCTGCATTATTTCTGGCAGTCCAAGCCTCTGTAATCTCATTCAGTTGAACATGGTTACTGAGCTCCAATGACTGGAAACACAGACTTATCAGTCTCCATGTATAGTCCTACACATGAGCAAACACTCATGTATAGTGTTTCTGCTTCATTATGTGGATCAGAAACACCACAGGTACCTTGTTTTGTATTATCCACTACATTAAAGGAGGCACCCTTATCAATGTTGTGATGTGATACTGCTTTTAACATTAAGGTGATATAAGTGACCCAGGGAGAGCCAAGATACTCTCCTTGACAACCACAAACATTGCTTTGTTATAGCTGATTTAAAACCAGTAAGATCATTGCCTTCTTTGAATATGTCCCTTGCTTTTATTTGACACTGTTATGTCACTCTCCTTAGAGGATGGCCTAATAGCAAAAGTCAGTGTGTTAAAGCGCCTTATCTTGAAAACAGAATAATTGATCATTTTGAACATTTTTTTAAAATCTAATTTTTAAAGTAATACTTTCTCCTTTCCAATTTTCAACAAAAAGAATTTAGTAGAGCTGCAAACTTTGTTCCAGTCAGTATATAAACAAATTAGAGCTTCGGGTGATTAATCTGTTATGATAATTTTTAATTAGTGGAGGCTGTATGTGAATTGCAATCATGTTTATATTTTTAATTTGGGGTGTTGTAGTAATAGTAATAGTAAAAGAAAAAGACTTTTGGATAGTGAATAGTTTTTGTTTATTTAATAGCAAATTATGTTCTCTTCAATAGAAATATAGTCAAGGACTCTTAAAATACAAATTTGTTTAAATGTATTGGATTGATTTGTAAAAGGACAGGTGATTACTCAATATGCATTGTGTAAGCAGCTCATAGTTCCAAGTTTCTGGATGCATGATTTTGCAATTCATGCCAACAGTTAAATGCCTAATTATGTACTATATGTGAAAATGTAGCACTATAGGTAGTAGTTGTGGTTTCCTGCTTTGAGAAATGGCTTGGCTTTCATCCATTTTAAAATGTGTTCAACAAATCTTTGTGCATTTATTGTTTCACATTTTGTTGGAATCCTTGCAGATTTTACTGTTTGCCAGTCTCCATAACATAACTGGATCCCTGCCACTAAATTATAACTCAGTGTTGTGGTGGAGGGGAAGAAGCCCACTCTAATTGACATTTCCATGAAATTAAGCTCCAGATGAATTGCATTTATTTTATTTTATTTTATTTTATGGCCAAAGAAGCATTAAATTGACTTTGGGAACCATATATGAAATAGCAGCTAAGGGCATATGGTCTTGTTAAAATGCTTCATTAACTTGATCAGCTTGCATATATGTTTTAAGAATAAGCCAAAATTACCTAAAATGCAAGGTTTTCTCAGCCTAGAATGATGATTCATTGCAAAATATATTTAAATGTTTTCTTTCTAGGTTTAACAGCATCCAGACTATATCTGAAAACTCATTTGCAGGACTTGCAAAGCTGGAATTGCTCATGATTCATGGAAATGACATTCAAAATATACCCAATGGTGCCTTAAAGGATCTGACATCATTACAGGTAGAACCATAGTACATATTTTTTAAAATAATAATAACATCAGTAATGACTTACTGCATTGTTCCCAAAGCTCAGGTGTGCATGCTTGGATTCTTATAAGATCCCTGAACTCTGTGTGAGCAGAGTTGGACTGATTCCTTTCATGCTGGAGAAAGCCATATGGATAGATGGACAAAGCATAATACAGCACTGAAGCTTGTGCTTATAAATACCAGAGGCCTATAATTTTGAAATATGTTTATTGCTGCTTTAAAAAAAAACAGCAGTAGAGCAGACATTTTTATTCTTTCTGCCTCTAGAAGATCTTGCATCAGTCCCATTATTGTGGTTCTTTATTATCAGTCATCTTCTATTTTGGGGGAGCCAGCAAGCCAGATGAAGTTAGTAAAATTTTCAACAGTCCCATGAGAATCAGGGTAAAAAATTAAGTCCCACTGATTTCAATAGCACAAAAAGGTAGCTTGGTTTTCATAGGCTGGAGCCTCTTTATTGTGTTACATGTGTTCTTCAGTAATGTTGCATTCTGTTTTCTGTTTCTGCATGTTCTTTGGTTTTCTTCCCCCCCTTTTCCCCCCTCTTTTTTTGTTTGTAGTCTCTAGTGCATTTGGAAACATCTAATAAATATATAATTAAAAAGGTAGGATTGCATCCTTGTTAAAAACATTGACCTATTCATTTCCCTGATCATTTAGGTATTCAAGATAAGCTACAACAAGCTGCAGGTTATAACTGGTCAGACTCTCCAAGGGCTTTCCAGCCTAATGAGATTGCACATGGACCACAACCGCATTGAATTCATCCACCCAAATGCTTTTAATGGATTAACTTCCCTCCGACTTCTCCATTTGGAAGGAAATTTGCTCCAGCAGCTTCATCCCAACACATTTTCTACCTTTCTGGTCCTTGATTACTTCAGGCTTTCAACAATAAAACATCTCTACTTGTCTGAAAATGCCCTCAGAACACTGCCTATGGGCATTTTCCAAAAAATGCCACTCCTAGAGAATGTTTACCTTCATGGAAACCCCTGGTCCTGCGACTGTAGATTGAAATGGCTTCTTGAATGGGATGAGAAGTCAACAGGTAGGAGAAGGTCATTGTTTATTACAATATGTGAAAAATTATCCCCCTCCCCTGAAATTTGCTGAGACATGTTGAATTCTTGCCTGGTTTTACTTACATTTGGGGTTATTGATTTATTTCTCCTTTTCCACAATTTAGTGTGCCACAACAAGCTAACATCCCTTCTCAACAACTCAAAACCTAATTGCATTTTTAAAAATACAAATTTAAGCACAGAACATGATAGTGAGAGAGAGAAATCACTAATTTGGCCAAATGGCCCTTTTACACACACACAACATACACATATACACACTAAAGCTGTCTGCTTGGTAACTTAAGGACACAAATTAATAGTTTGGATGAGGATCGCTGTATCTTAGGTTAATAAAAGGGAATTTCTACTGTTTCATTTCCACCTTGGAAACAGTAGTTCAGTGAGGTAGCATTTCCCTCTGGACATAACAGTAGTATTCCCATCCCTTCAGATGGAAAGGTGTATTGCATCCTCTCCTGTGAAGTGTAATAAGCCAGCCTTGCTGTATTTGGAGAATCATCTCACTGTCCTAAATTGGATTTGAGACACATGCTCAAAAGTTCTCCTCTAATAGAACTACTGTTTGGGAATATGGCCTGAAGCCCTTTCACACTACACATTTATAGCATTCTGGTGCCACTTAACTACAATTGATGCATCCTAAAATATAATAAAAATAATCAAAAATGAGGTTTGGAGTTTGGTGGGGTACTAGAACTCTCTTGCTGGGAATTCTGAATACTTCCCTAAACTGAATTCTGTAAGAAGTTGTCATGGTAACTGAAGCTGAATCAGAGTGTTATAAATGTGTAGTGTGAAAGGGCCCCAGGTATTTCCAGACACCAGTCACCTGAAATAAATTTGAATGAAGTAAATTTTGAGAACAATTTGTTTGAATGGGAAATATCAAAGAACAGAAGTCAATTATTTTAAAAAAATGCTGTTAGGTAATCTGAGGAATAATATGTAGAAAGCAAGAATAATAAAAAACCAAAGACTCTTTATGAGCATTCATACTTCAGTGTCTGAAACTGAATTTCTAGCTCCCACTGTAGCAGAATTAAAGCTTTGGAAACCTAAGGTTTATCATACTTTATGGTGGATAGTACTAAATGTGATAAGGCAATACTTAGTAGAAGCAAAACCTGTCCATTTTGCTCCATTCTTTTATCTTTAGTTGGAGTCTGATATCTACTCATATCCCTAAAAGCAGGGTCTCAGAATAAACCAGATTTAGTAGGCTGGCTTCTCTGTGACTTGCTTGTGAAATTAGTTGGCTGTGAATGCTGTGTATTTATTCAGGGTTTTTAAAAATTAATTATATGCTATGTGATGTGTAAAATGCTTTTTTTGTTTTGTTTTGTTTTCCAGGTGTCCTCAAATGTAAGAAAGACAAAGCTTATGAAGAAGGCCAGTTTTGCCCTAAGTGCAGCTTCCCTAAGCAATTCCAGAAACAAGATATTCAAAATGTAAAAGATATTTCTTGCACAAAGCCTGTCATACAATCCCCACTCAAACAGAACATCAGCCTCAAGGAAGAGAAAAAAGAAGATGACAGCTCTGAGCTTTCCTTGGAAGAATTTCAGCTGTCTCCTTGGAACATTACCTTGAACCTGACTGATGAGCATGGAAACTTAGTGAATCTGAACTGTGAAATCAAAAAACCAACAGACTCAACCAAAATTCAGTGGAACCAGATCTCTCCTCACGAAATTGAAGTCAACACTACCATTTCCCTGGATCTGGAATGCCTCATGAGCCGAGACAACTATGAAAAATTGTGGAAGCTTATTGCTTATTACAGTGAAGTGCCTGTCAAGTTAGAAAGGGAGCACATACTCGGTTATGAGCCAAAATTAAGCTATCATTACAAGCAAGGTTCTGATTATGATGCCCTTTACTACACAGGTGTCAAAGGGAGAATCCTTGCTGAGCCTGCCTGGGTGATGCAACCACTGATTCACATCCAGTTAAACAGACACCAGAGCACAGGGGAAAAAGTAGTGCTCACTTTTACTACCAGAGTTTCTCAGACATTTCAGACGCAAGAAAACAGACAGCAGAGAAACAGCTGGGTTATGATAGAGCACGACCAGCACACAAGGGCAGCTCAGAGTGTAGTAGAAGGTTCAGATACTCAGCTCAGCTGCAATGTGAAAGCCTCAGAAAGCCCTTCCATCAAGTGGATGCTTCCAGATGGGACTAAACTGAAGGCTCCATTCAAAATGGAAGACAGCAGGTATTCTGTCCTCAGCAGTGGTCAGTTAGTCATGAGATCAGTGTCCTATGCTGACTCAGGTGTATACCACTGTGTTGCTCAAGTGAGAAATGATGTAGACACAATGTCCTACAGAGTTCAGGTGCAGCCTCCAGTCATTCAGCCACCTGACTCTGAGACAACAAAAGTCGAAAAAAAAGTTGGGGATTCCATACTTTTGCCTTGTAATGCAGTTGCAATACCAGATGCACACCTAAGTTGGATACTCCCAAACAGTCATGTTCTTCATGATTTATCCAACTCATCCAATGGATACATGTTACACAATGGCACATTGCTAATTCCACACAGCCATGTGAAGGACAGTGGCTACTACAGGTGTGTGGCTATCAATCAACAAGGATCAGACCAATTCTCTGTTAAAGTAACAGTCAATAAAATGATATCTGATAGATCCCTCAAAAGGGCAAAATTTAAAAAGCACCCTGGTTCAAGGATCTCTGTGAAAGCAAGGGGACAGACTATAGAAGATGATGAGGGATCTGGTGATGAAGAATCTGATGATACTCCAAGCAAGAGACTCCATCTGAAGGAGCATGAGGTATCCTTTAAACAAAAGAATGAGCATGTTATTCCTGCCCAAATTAAAAAGAATAAAAAAGGAAACCGCAAAATGAAATTGTGGAAAGGCATGGATAGAACTGAAGAGATCAATGTTGCAGAGGGTCGTAGAGTATTTGAATCTCGAAGGAGAATAAATATGGCAAACAAACAAATTAATCCCCAATATTGGGCCAACATTTTGGCAAAAGTCCGTGGGAAAAATCTTTCTAGAACAACAGCAGCAACAGAGCTTCCTTTAAGAACAACAACAGAGGCTCCATTTACACATCAAACCTCAAGGGTTCCTACTCCTCCTATTGCCAGCCCTCCACTAAATATTGCTGAGGAAGTTAATGAAAATGAGTCTTCTGCAGATATGTCACATCTGACTGAGGCAGAACTATTCTTAGTCACCTTTCCCCCCATTATTAATGCTCATGATAACCACCAGGAAAAAACACATTATCCAGCAGTGAGTACCATGTATTCTGTACGACATGAACCTTCCAGCACTGCAAAAAGTCTGTACAAGGTGGAATCATCTATCACAAATGATAATCAGTTTTCTCAAAATGGACAGACCCAGACTTGGGATCACAGTGAAGTGAAGACAGATCAGGAAGAATCAGCAGAACTGGAAATCATAGATGATTTTACTTCAGATGAAGAAACTATAACCAGCTTGCCTTATATTCAAAGCCCTTTCATAACAATAGGTAGTGGAGATACAACTACACAGAATAAATTCTCTTTAGATTTATCATCAGTACCATCTTCCCTTGCAAAAGCCCATGTCTCTGAAAGCTCAGAAACATATTTCCAACAAAAGAAAATAAATGAACTAGATAACACTGCAATCTCTGTACAGTCACCCGTTAATGATGTTAATTTGAAAGCCACTACGACCTTACTTACTTCTGCCGCTCCAGTGATAGAGTCTGTTCTTAAAGAAAGTAGTAAAATAGATCATCAGCAAGTAAGAATTTCTTCAGATCCATTTGGGGTTTCTGAAAATCCAATCCTTGAAAATGCAAATGCTCAAAAACCAGAATCCACTTTTACTCTAGAAAGAACGACCAGTCCATTCAAAAAGAAAGAATGGATAATGGCTACCATTGCTACTGACAAGGTGACCACTGTCTCCAATATTACAGCATCTGAAAGAAAAATGACTGTTTCTGAATCACAGGTTATTCAGCATCCCCGAAGGCGAACATATGGGAGAAAGAGATTTAGACCAAATAGATTCAGGAGACCAAAGCTTATCCTCCCTACTGCCATTACTGTCAAGGAAATACCTTTAATTCAAAAAATGTCTAAAGTAGAAGCTGTAACACAAAGTGCACAACGTTCCACTTTTAGGGACCATCAGAAACTTGATGGTGAAACACAACAAGCAAATAAATATGAACCTTTAGAAGTCAGTTCTTCATTAACTACAACTGTTACTTCTTTACAAAGGTCCACCGAGGCCCGAGACACTGAAGCACCTTCAGTTCAGCACCTTTTTGCTTCATTGCCTAACATACCTGTAACTCTTTCTAATGGTGTCAAGGACCCAAATAGTCACCTCATGGTAACAACACAGGATCCTACAACTACAACACCCATGAAAGAATTATATTTATTTCATCACTCAGAGAAGGTGCTTACAACACCTACAAACAATGAATTAATCAAAGTTTTGGAAGATAATACTATTAGAACAAATAGTGAAATCATGAAGGCACATAAAACAAGAACTTCAGCACCTATACAGAGTTTCACTAGCTCATTGTCACCTTCTGACTTGAGTCCCTCAATGATTCCAAAATTTGCTGAAGAGTCTCTTCCTTTTGGCTCATCAGATAATGTATTTAATCCAAGAGTAGCTCTGTCAAAACCTCCTACTGTACAATACATGACTACAATTAAGAGCACAGAGGAGTACCTTAAGACTCCTCCAAATGCAGGTGAAGTGCATAATGTTTCAGAAATTCCACCAGTGACTACATTTGAAACATCTCATCAGAGAGAAACAATAACTTTATCTCATTATAGTACTATGGATGATCACTTTTTCACACCTACTGAAATGAAAGAAATCATTAATCCTTGGCAAAGCAGAATATCAATACTCCCGTCTTCAAAGGAAAGTATTACTCAGTTACATGATCATCATGATAAAACTAATGTATACAGAAATGAAACAAATGATCCCCCTGCATCTATACCTTTAGCCACTACTCATCTTCCATTAGTCCAGAGCAGTCTTACTTTGTCTGATCATTCTGCTACGAAGAAAAATTACACATCTGGCAAACCAGCACACCCAGACAACAAAGGATCTACTGCTGACAATATTACAGTCAAACTTAGCTCAAGAGAAAATGAACTTTCAACTTTCCACACAAACCACAACAGAATCACTACACAGCAAAAGAAGGGGCAATTGAAAGAACCATATGGTGGTAGATCATACAACAACCTCAGTCCAAATATTCCTAGACAGCCAATTGGAATGATACCCATTTTGAATCAGCCACCTGTTTATGTACCTCCAAAACATATTCCTGCAAGGGGAACCATGAAAGCTCCGTATCTTATGGTGCCAGGCCTATTTCACCATTTTGTGACTCAGCAGGTCCCTCTTCGCTACACCAATAAACCTGAGATTACAGCATATGCAGCACAAACCACACAGGACAGAAAAAACTCTTCATACACAGAGACATTCCCCACCACAACAGCTGCACTGTTATACAGACCTAAGGTGCATACTCCAAGCAGATATGGCAACCAGGGTGAAAGCCGATACACTATTCACTCTAGGGTTTTTGCCAGTAACTATCTTCCTGAAATCAAAGATAAGCCTGGAAGAACAATAAATCAAGCTGTGCCACACTTTTCCAATTCCAGAATGCCATTCTTGATTAATAGGACCAGGGTGTTCCAACACTTAGGAGTAAACTCTAAACCAGTGGTTCCTAATATGCGTGCCACAGTGAGCACCACTGAGAAGAAATTTCTCCCACCAACCAGGACTATAACACAGAATACTCCTCTAAAAGTCACAGCAATGCCAGCACCTCCCATTTCCTTGGTTACTGTGCTATCAACTGCAGTTGTCACACCTCCATTCCTCACTCCGAGCACTAGATCTCAGACAACTTCAAGCACACCATCTTCCAGAACCATTCATCATCATAATCCAAATGTATTGTTTGTGCCTAAACTGGGAGGAGTTAGACCACTGAATTCCAGCATCATACAACCTTCCACACAATTCAGAACACAAGGAGAAAAACCTAAGATAATAACCAAAAAGGCAAGCACTTTATCCATCCTTGCTGAATCAGATGCTATTATCCCATGTGATGCCACAGGAGATCCCAAGCCACTCCTCTCCTGGACAAAAATCTCTACAGGTTGGTTTTTTTTAATGCAGACACAGTAGGACATAAAGGTCATCTCTTATGTTCCTTTCTCCACTCCTGCAAAGACAATGTGCTTTATTTAAAATAAACCCTGTACAGGAAGTACAGTGCTTATTTTCTTATTATATTTGGTGTGCACTGATTTCTTTTAACGTAATCTTGGAATTTAACGATTTATTCTGTCACAGCTCTTCATTAATCCAGGAAGAGAGCCAAGCATACAAGTATCCTTTGTGTATTTCTCATGCAGAATACAGATATATATTAAGATTACCATTCCCATCTGTACTGTGATGCTTACTTAAGCCCTGGCAAATAGTTGAGCAAGGGGTAGGCAACCTGGCACCCTTTAGATCAGGGTTCGGCAGCCTACGGACCCCGGGCTGGTTCTGGCCCAGGTCGCCGGACTTACCAGCCCAGGCAGACCCCTGCCGCCGCTGCCGCCGCCGCCCAGTTCGGTCGCCGCACAGGCACGCATGTTGCGACCGCCATTTTGTTCTCCAAAATGGCGGCCACCGTGTTTGCGCAAGCGCAGGATTACTGCACATGCGCAAACGTGTCACGACCACCATTTTGGAGAACAAAATGGCGGCCGCGGCGCCGGCAGCACGCGCGGCACCCGGGAGGAGGCCTGTCGCCGCCGAGGGAATCCTCCCCGGGGGGACCCTCGGTGGCAACGGGCTTCCAGGGTGAATTTGCCCAAGGATCGGGGCGGGGGGGCCTTGGAGCGACCTTTCAAGGTCCTCCAAGGTGCCTTCGCTCGATCCTGAGGTGAATTCGCCAAAGGATCAGGGTGTGGGGGGCTTGGAACGGCCCCATGGTGGCTGTGAGGGGTGGGCGGGCGTGCGCACACCCCCAACTCCCGTACAACCGGCCCCCACACCATTTCCCCCCCTCCCCCGGCCCCCCGGCAAGAAAGGCCGCGGCGGCAGCGTGTGCGGGGGGGGGTCGCACACGGCGGCAGAGTGTGTGTGCGCGCGTGAGCACGCGTGCCGCCATTCCCCCCACCACCATCTCAGCCCAGCCAAGACCTGGGCTATGGAAGACCGGCCCAGGTCTCAAAAAGGTTGCCTGTCCCTGCTTTAGATGTTATGGACTGAAGTTTCCCTAAGCCCCAGCCAGCATGGCTAATAGTCAGAAGATAATCCTCATTAGGTAGATAAAGAACTTGTTTCAAGTAAGCTCTCGGGGACACACACACATACTGGCTGAGAGTTGCAGTGTTTTGAAGGCTCCACATTTGTTTTTCCTGAAACCACTGAAAATCCCACTGTTAATAGATGGGGCCAGCCTACTGACAGCCAGAATGTGTTACTGCTATTTCCCTCCATCAAGGGGTAGAGGGAGGAACTTTGTTGACACTTTTTTTTTTGTCTCAGCTGAGGGTTTGTTTTTTTTTTATGTCATTATACATGTCAAGTGACTGACAGTAAGGGCATTTTTAATAACATTACAAGTTAAAATGCCATGAAATGTTTACCTTGTGGGTCTAGTTCTTTGTTAATTTTTCAGCAAAACATGATTATTGGGGGGGGGGGG
>JAIPUX010001232.1:72649239-72661365 GCA_020142125.1 Phrynosoma platyrhinos | reverse complement strand
CCCCCCTCCCCCCATCTGTTGAATCTCGCAGGAGCGTTGATGACAGCCAACACAAGGATACAACGTTTTGAAGTCCTGAAAAATGGTACATTCATTATCCGCAATGTTCAGCTTCAGGACCGTGGACAGTATTTGTGCACTGCTCAGAACCTGCATGGCACTGATAAAATGATTGTCTTACTGACTGTCTTAGCCCAGCAGCCCAAAATGCTGGGTCCACGCTTCAGAGATGTAACTGTTTATTTTGGAGAAAAAGTGACCATGGATTGCCAAGCCAATGGAATCCCAAACCCACACATTTCTTGGATTTTTCCAGACAGGAAAATATTACAGACTGTGAGTACCACTGAGGGAAGAGTGATGTTATATGAAAACCGAACCTTGTCTCTCAAAGACACCAACTTCTCAGATCGGGGAGTTTACAAGTGCATAGCCAGCAACGCTGCAGGAGCTGACAGTATTGCTGTAAGGCTTCACATAGCTGCTTTGCCACCAATTATTCAGCAGGAGAAAGTGGAAAACATTTCCCTCAGTGTGGGGGCGAATATTAACATTCACTGTAGTGCCAAAGCAGCTCCTTTGCCTGCCATCCGTTGGGTGCTTTTTGATGGAACACAGATCCGAACCTCCCAATTCGTCCATGGCAATCTGTTTGTTTTTCCAAATGGAACCCTTTACATACGCAATGTCTCACCCAAAGACAGCGGGAGCTACGAATGCATTGCAGCCAATATGGTTGGTGCTGCCAGGAGAACTGTATGGCTGGATGTCAAAAAACAGTCCACAAATGCCAAGATCACTGGGAGTTCTCCACAGAGAACAGATGTGACATATGGCAGTGCCCTGCGACTGGACTGCAGTGCATCTGGAGACCCCTGGCCACGAATACTCTGGAGGCTTCCTTCAAAAAAGATGGTGGATTCTCTACATAGGTGAGAGAAATTTTTAAAAAATTGAATCTATGAAAGTAACTCTGTTGTAATATAGCTTCCAGAATCCCCCAGCCAGCTTTGCCAATGTCCCAGCTGGATTATTCTGGATGACGCAATGGGGACAAAAAGGTAATTTTTCCAAGCTCTGGGAGAAAAAAAATTACTATTGCTTATCAGCATGCCATACCTGTGTTATTTAAAATTTTACACAGCTCTACATGTTTGCATAATCCCTTGTCATTCCAAATATATTTGATTCATGCTCTTTGATTAGAAAATAATGGACAGTTCAATGTCTGTGTGTGTGTGTTCATGCATGAATGTGTGTGGCCACAGGTGTAACAGTTTCAGAATGAAAATTCAACAGCACTAATAGTATTACACTTCTTGTAGCATTTCACTTTCCTTCCATATGGCATTGCAGTGGCACGTTTAGGCTTCAGTGTTTGATATTCTACCCATGTTTCTTTAAAATTAAGTCCCAAGGAGGAAGGTGGTCTAGCAAGAATTATATAATTACAGCTGAATACTATTTGTTTGCTTATTTGTAGTTTGCCAAAGAATCTTAGGGTTTCTTATATGGTTATCAGAGATTTCCCTCTTAGAAGATTAGTAATAGTGAAAAATATCCCTGAATGACCGTTACCTCACCATTATTTCTCTTCTATGTACATTCGTGGGATTGTGTTTGTTGGGTTATACAGAATGCTGTTTCTGAAGCAACTCTTAAGACTTAAGATGACATGCTAACTATGCACCCTATGAAATAAATATGTAGGAATGCACTACAATGCAAAGCACTACATAGAACCAGAGCAATGTGGAAACAGTTGCCTAAAAACAGAGAATTTGAAAATGGCAATACTGACCAGTATATATCTCAAAGTAAGCCCTGTGAAGGTCAAAGATTGTTAATTCAAAGCAAATATGTGGAATAATACTAATGAAGAAATTAGAGAGGAGATAAAATTTACACACATATCTTAACTATATAGATAAACCAACACAATAAAAATCATCGTAAGGCCAAATCTTCTTCTGTGTGACCAACTCTCCCTGAGTTAATTGTCCTATTGGTTACAGGGAAGGTAGCTATGAACTGCACACTTACAATGTGGCGCATTAAACCTGATTTGTGTTAGTTGGATTGTGACCACATTTTCTGGAGTGGCAGTATGTGCTTTGTTATGTGTGCATGTATATATTTAGCTAAATGCCTGGGTTTCTATTAAAGTGACTATTTTTATTAGTAATATAAATATAATAATGTATTGTATTCCAAGATGTTCAAGTGTTCCAAGAGGTTTGGCTTTGATTTGTTTATGCAGTGCTAAGGTTTCTTTACATTATGTAGGACCTGGCAATGCTCTTTAAAAACATATGTTGTCTTATGTAAAAGTAATTCACCTTTAGTAATGACAATACATTTACTAATATAAGGTGAACAATTTGTAGGGGGAAAAAATAAGTTAGTTATTAAGTACTGTACATTGTGTTTTATGGATAAAGCCAGTTGATTATATACTTGCAGTCATTTAATGGCTGGCATCCTGAATGGCTCAGGATAGCATAGTACTTCATCATGTGGAACTACACTACAGATGGCCATTCATTGCCCCCTGGCTGGTATTCCCTGGACTATGGTTCACCCCCTCTGTAAATCCACTGCAACCCCCCCCCCAATGGTCATTGTGTGTCTGTTGGAGAGCAAGGAGAGATTAATCTGGCTATGTCCCTGTAGCTAGATGCAAACGGGGGGGCCTCCTGAGGTTTCAGTGAATGGTATAATCATTGCACATCTGGCTTCAGGAACAGACATAGACACTTCTTCAATCTCCTCTGACAATCCACCATGCCTAAGGCTAGAGGAAGAAAGCCATTCACCTCCTCATTGACAACAACAACAAAAAATGTATATGCAGGTATAATGTACACTTATGTCTGTGTATACTGCTAAGAGGATAGCCCTTTGTCTTACAAAATATCTAAATTTTAGACTGTTAGGCCATGCCCCCTTCTTGTAAAGTTCAAAATGCAGGCTGTTGTCTTGATATTATGTAAGTATATGTGCATGCATACATATGCACACAGACAGAGTGCATGAGTGCATCAGTACACAGCATAATGCCAATTTATTAGCATGATCTCACTATCATAGAATGGCTAACTGTTAAAAGAGAGTGTAGTGGTTAGCTGGAGAGACCAGAAATTACATTGGAAATAGGCACAGAGGAACACAGTAAACCGACAAGCAGGACCACTAATATAGGAGTTTTCAAGAATCCCTTTCCCCCTGGACAGAGTGGTTCAGGAAATAAACTATAACTCAGAGTGCATCTGCACTGTAGAAATAATGCAGTTTGACGCCAATTTCATTGTCATGGCTCCATCCTACAGAATCCTGGGATTTGTAGTTTTGTGAAGCACCAGGATGCTTTGGCAGAGAAGGCTAAAGACCTTGTAAAATTACAAATCTTGGGATTCCAGAGACTGGACTTATAACACTTAAAGTGGTGTCAAACTGTTTTATCTCTATAGTGTAGCTGCACCTTCAAAGTCATCAATCCAATTCCAGAGTTTTTATTTCACACAGGAGCAGGTCTTTTGTCTACTGTCTCTCATGTCACTGTGATGTTGAAGGTAGCCTGTGTTTTTGTCCACACTTTAAAAATGAAATCCAGCATGCTAAACCTATTTTAGGAATAAAGTCCCACAATATGGATACCTCCTTCAGTTGAAACTAAAAGTTTATTCATTGCCCCTTAGAATGGAAGCCACTGAATGGGTCTTGTTTATTCAAGTCTAAGCCATCCGAACATTACAACAGGGATAGTTCAGAACAATACAGTAGACCCTCCATGTTTGCTGTGGTTACTGATGCAGTAAAAGTGAAAAAAATGCAAATAAAAAAACACTTTTATTTACCTGAGAGAACACCTCTCAAGGCATCCCTAGGTCCTCCAGTATGACTCTATGGTCAACTTCCTATAGAGCAGGGGTCCCCAAACTATAGCCCGTGGGCCGGACTCAGCCCATCAAGGCCTCCTGCCACCGCCGCTGCTCGTGCACGCCGCCAAACACCATTTTGTATTCCAAAATGGCATCCGGAGTCGTGTGCATGTGCCTAGCATCGCGCACGCATGCACACAACTCCAGGCACCATTTTGCCAAACAAAATGGCACCTGAGTCGTGTGCATACACGCGCGTGACCAGCCTCCCAGAAGATCTGGGGACCAGCAAACTGGCCCTCGGATGAAAAAGTTCGGGGACCCCTACTATAGAGTCACACTGGAGGACCCAGAGATTCTTGTAGAGAACATATTAATCAAACCTGCAAATAATACCTTTCTACCAAAAGGTAGGTGTTTGAGGAAAAGTGGTGTCACCCCCCTTAGGATGTCACCTGGTGCAGTCTGCAACCCCTAGTGATGCCACTGCTAGGAGGTGGGAGCAATGTGTTATAGGGAAAGCTGTTGGCCATGGGGGATGCTATACATCTCATAAGAGAGCCTCTGTTTTTGGTTACAGAAGGGTATATTGTCCCTTTCTCAGTGCTGAAGAAAATCCAATTGCCAGTCAAGATGGCTTTTTAAATATGGAATTGTAGGTGACATGTCCTCCTTTGCTTCTGTCACCAAAATGTGACAGCCTTATCCATAATTCCTAATGGACCATGTGCTTTAGGTGCAGATGGTCCCATGCTCACTAGATAGCATCTCCAAGATAATAGAATCCTGGAGTCAGGGCCAGGAAAGATATTTTCCTAAAGCCTTAGAGAAATACTGTCAGCTAGAGACCAAATACACAGATCAAATACACCTTCACTTCTACATTTGGCTAGCTGTGCCTTATTGTACATTTGAAGGGGAACATATGAAGGGTATGGGTGTGGAGTTTTCCAAAGTATGGAACATTGGTTTTGTTCTCCCACATCTGAAAATAATGGGAAGAGAAGTGGTTCCAAGTTCAGAGATGGCTTGAGTGGACAGATATTCTTACATGATCAACATCCAAGGCAAACATCTCATTTGCCAAAAGGGCAGAACAACCTTACATAATGGCATTGGGTGTTTATAATCATTTAAAACAGATTGATCATACAGTTTATTGTTGCAGAGGAAATTATACCATCTTCCATTAAGTACTTCGGCTGTGTAAACTTTTTAAATTAGTTCATGTAAATATGTCACAGTGGAAGTAGAACATTCATTTTCTTTTCTCAAAGATGTCATGATCCATTGTTAGGTTATTTTCAGTTCAATTCAATATATGTTTACTCAAATGTAGATCCTATGGAGTTCAACATCCAGGTAAGCATGCATCTCAGTGTAGTCTGACTATGGTTAATATATACAAATACGTTCCCTGTTTAATAAGAGAGGAAAAACTGGATTGCTTATAACCAAAGCAATGTTATTCTCTGTGGAATAACATTTCATCATTAATAAATGTGTGTGTATCTTGTCATATGGAATATATTGTCAATATCCTGCTCATCTTATAAACATATCTACCCAAGCTCATAAGCATAGTAGTTCTCTATGAAATGTGTATATATATATGAGGATTTATTTAATTTTTTGCAGTCCCATGTCTGACTGTAGTGTAGATTTCTGTAAATAAAATCTAGAACTTCAGAAGAGAAGCATAAAGCAAACAAAAACATCCTTCCATTAAAGAAAGTTAATTTCAGAATGCAATTGTTTGTCTGGAAATGAAGATAATTATTTCTGTTTGTTTTTTGGCTCAAAGTATGACTTATGAACATAAACTTACAGCATATGTTTTGTTTTATTTTTCCCTCCCCTAAATTAGTTTGGACAGCAGAATCAAGGTATTTGGAAATGGAACTTTGGTTGTCCATTCTGTCACTGACAAAGATGCAGGAGACTATTTGTGTGTGGCCCGCAATAAGATCGGTGATGACTATGTAGTTCTCAAAGTAAATGTGATGATGAAACCTGCCAAAATAGAACACAAGAATGAAAATAATCACAAAGTGCTCTATGGAGGAGACCTGAAAGTTGACTGTGTGGCCACAGGCCTACCAAACCCTGAGATCTCCTGGAGTCTTCCAGATGGCAGCATGATCAACACCTTCATGCAGTCAGATGATAGTGGAAGCCGAACAAAGAGATATGTGGTGTTTAACAATGGGACACTTTACTTTAATGATGTAGGGCTGAGAGAAGAAGGAGACTACACCTGTTATGCTGAGAACCAGATAGGTAAAGATGAGATGAAAGTGCGAGTCAAAGTCGTGGCTGAACCTGCCATAATAAAGAATAAAACCTACACAGTGCTCAACATCCCTTATGGGGATGTGGTATCTGTTGAATGTGAAGCCAAAGGAGAGCCCACACCAAAAGTGATCTGGTTGTCTCCAAGCAACAGGCCTATCCCACTTCTCTCAGATAAATATCAGGTGTACAGAGATGGGACACTTCTCATACAAAAAGTCCAAAGATCTGACAGTGGCAACTATACATGTGTAGCCCGGAACAGTGCTGGAGAAGATCGGAAAGTTGTCTGGCTCCATGTCAATGTTCAGCCTCCCAGAATCAACGGGCATCTCAGCACAATCATTTCTATTAAAGAAATGGCTCTGAGAGACAGCCGAAAACTAATTGACTGTAAAGCAGAAGGTATCCCATCTCCACGGGTCATGTGGGCTTTCCCAGAAGGAGTCATCCTGCCTGCCCCTTATTATGGGAACAGAATCACTGTGCACCGCAATGGCACACTGGATATCCGTGGTGTGAGACAGACAGATTCAGTGCAGCTAGTGTGCATTGGCAGGAATGAAGGGGGAGAGGCCAGGCTGATTGTGCAGCTTCAGGTCATGGACCATGTGGAGAAACCCACCTTCAGGGATCCTACCACTGAAAGGATCACTGCTGCAGCAGGTCACAGCATCAACCTGAACTGCTCAGTCCAAGGGAATCCTCATCCTAGCACAACCTGGATCCTTCCCAATGGCACTGAACTGCAGAAGGGCAGCCATTTACAGAGGTTTTACCACAAAAGGGATGGCATCCTGCACATCAGTGCCTTGTCTGCAGCAGATGCTGGGACTTACCGCTGCACAGCTCAGAACTCTGGGGGGTATGTTGAGAGGGTGGTCTTCCTCAAAGTGGGGCTGAAACCAGAAATCAGCAATCAATATAACAACCTGGTGAGCATCATTAATGGGGAGACCCTGCAGCTTCATTGTATCACTCAACCCAGTCAGCAGGCTCGCATCACCTGGACTCTGCCCAATGGGATGGTGTTGGATGGTCCCCAGACTCTTGGTAGGTTCTCCCTATCAGAGAATGGCTCTCTTACTGTGCGTGAGGCATCTGTCTTTGACCGAGGAACTTACCTGTGCAAGGTGGTGACTGAATACGGCTCTTCCCTGATGAATGTTCCAGTGATTGTGATAGCCTACCCACCCAGAATCACAAGTGAACCAGCCCCTGTCATTTATGCAAGGCCAGGCAACACTGTGAAACTGAACTGTATGGCCATTGGGATCCCTAAAGCAGAAATAACATGGGAAATCCCAGACAAATCACATCTGACAACAGGAGCTCAGTCCCGTTTGTATGGAAACAAATTCCTTCACCCTCAGGGCTCATTAATCATCCAACAGGCTACACAAAGGGATGCAGGCTTCTACAAATGCACTGCTAAAAATATACTAGGCAGTGATTCAAAAGCAACCTACATACACATATTCTGAAGTTCAAACAATCGCCTTTAAATACACGTAAATATCTAAAGCCCCTGCCAAGTGAGCACAGTTAGGGAAATACAGTTGCTAAATAAAACCAGTTGCATCAAGGTGATAGTAGATCAATTGTGCCAAAAATGAAGGGAGCACACAGTTGCCAAAAATGAAGGGAGCACAGATGTTGTCTTGCCCATTTTTCTGTAGAACTTGAGACTAGAACATGAGAAAGGAGACAGGAGCACAACAGTCCAGCAAGTTTTCAGGACAACTGTGAAGCTTTAATATTTTCACATTTTGCTTCTGAAACTTGATTTTATGGGGTGCATGTGTAAACAATTCAACCAAGCCAAAATTAAACCATTAAGAACTAGCCTAAGTGGTCCTGATTGTGCCCCATCACCTTAAAGTCACTCTCCTATGGCATCTTCATGATATAGTAGCAGCACATGGTGTTTCTCAGCCCATACTCTGTATCATTGGGTGCCACAAATGGTTGTGCTAGAACTCAAAATCTCCAGGTCTAGGGAACCTGTGGTTTTCCAGATGCAACTCAGTTATTTCAGCTATCATGCCTAACCATTGTCTAGGCTACAACGTTTGGTGGTAGTTGGAGTCCAAAAATGTCCAAAGAGCCCCAGGTTTCTCAGATTGTACTATGGGGTAAATTACTAGGGACATTAGGGGAACTTTATTCAGGACAGCAATTTTCAATAACACTAGCAACCATGTAGGCTAAATCTAGCCAGTTCATAAACTTAAATATTATATTGACAAATTAATTCTTGCACATCTTGTGCTATGTAAGACCTTTATGGCTTCCACAGCTGAAATGTTAGTGGAAGAGGGGAGAGGCAAATTAGAATATAAATTTGTATATGTATATGTTTGCAAGCAAATCCAGACACGACAAATTTTGACTTCTCTTTGCCCCTGTACATTTTGGTGATGCATGCAGCAGTGGAGTACTCAGCCCACAGATGTTGTTGTGTGTCTTCACATAATTTCTGATTTATGATGACCCCAAGGTGACCCTATTATGGGGTTTTCTTGGAAGTTTCTTCAGAAGTGGTTTTCCATTGCGATCCTGTGAGACTGAGAGTGTGACATGCCCAAGTTCACCCAGTGGGTTTATCTCGCTAAGATGGGATTCAAATCTTGGTCTCCAGAGTCCTAGTCCAGTGCTCAGACCACACCATCATATCCATTATTTTATGCAACAAGCACCTTAAAACAAACCAAAATGGTATTAAATCTTACAGAAGAGTAGACCTTTGAGAAGTTCATAATCCCCTCAAACTTGAGACTAGACAACTCCACAATTATGATTGCTAATTACTTTCTGTCCATTCTTCTGTTGTGCTAGAACTCCCCAGGATTAACTGCTCACTTTACATTTTAAAATAAAAAGAAAGGAAAGGAAAACCCTGATCTTATTCCAGCACAATTTAGCAATAATTACTGTAGCAATGCAAATGCCTCACAGCAGTGGAATCCCTGGCTGACTTCAATCATTCTTTTTGTCATGTGTGTGTGTGTATGTGTGTGTGCGTTTTCAGACTATGAGACTGGAAGAATAACAGTGACCTGTGTCTCAGTGTATAAATTATTGGTCTTTACAAGACTCTGATATTTCTACTGTGTTTTATATAATATTAAGATCAGTATACTGTATGTTTTATAATAAAAATATTTTCCACAAATTATTTTTGTCACAGTGATTCCTCCTGATAATAAAACTGTTCCATATGCCAACCCCTTCAAAGAGTGCCTGGAAAAAATAAAAACTACTTTCAGGATTACAATACCTAGAATCCCTTAGTGTCCATGCTGGCTAGGCAATTCTGAGAAATGTAGTCCATTTTCCCCCCAAGCTTTGATTATAAGTTGGGAAATAGACACTTGGAAATTATGATTTGATCAAAGCCACCAAATTTATTTGATCCAGACAGTAAACTTAGAGTAAACTCTGTGACTAACTGGATTTCAGTGTGTCCTATAGACTTCAGTGGATCTCTTCTGACCACATTTGAGTCAATAACAGAAATGGGACTCTTGGTATGATTTTGGATCAATGAATATGTATATATGTATATGTATGCATAATCTTGGAACAATGCTAAAGGTTGGGGTATGATGGAAAGTTATTCTTTCCTGTTAGGACATTCTTAGAGAAATTGCTCATAACAATTTGCAAGCTGGAATAAAGTCTTATCTCACTGTTTGGCAAATTTAATTTCAAATAACCAGCATAATAATTTGGAAAAAATAGTATTGTCCAAAAGTTTATATGTATAATCATTTGAGGCTCTATGAAATATTTTTGGTTATTTTCCACTCCTTTTTTCCCTAGTTCTTTGATAACTACTTCAGGAACATAATATTAAAAGCCTACTTTGGTTTAAAAGATATGATTGCATGTTAAAGCTAATTGCAGACTTTACTATCATGCTAAATTGCCACCTCAATTTCTTATGAGACAGTCAAGAAATTCATTAATGATTAGCCTGCTTAGAAAGAAAGAAAGAAAGAAAGAAAGGTTAATTTTAACCAGTTCTGCATAATGTGGATCCTTGAGCATGAACTGGTCATCTGAGTACCATGTGGTGAGTACTCATATTTTCCACACAAATTATATTCTGCAATAATATAGTAACTCAGGACACATAAGAATACTTATATGTAAGATACAGGGAGATTTGCTGCAAAGGCTTAGTAAAGCACTTGGTGAGAGGTGGATGGGGTGGGATGCCAATAGTAAATTCCACATAATAAGGTAGTGTACATGCCCCATGATAAGGTGTTATACGATGTTTTCATAGTAATTTTTAAGGGAGTTTTTGCCCCTTTAAGGGTAGAGAGAAGAGTCTGTAGTGGTCCATTGAAGTCAACATCTTATTTAATGAGATGCCAGGCAAGTTGGCAGCATTCACACTGGGCAATCTGACAATCAAGCAACCATACACTTTACCATTTTCAGCTGTTTTTGAAAATTTATCCAGAAACTCCATACATCTATATACAGCAAATCATAGGCAGATACTGGATACATAGTAGTTGATCATTAAACAGTAGTCATTAAGCCATGATGGGAAATTACTAAGCAGGCACCAAGCAAAAACCATTCATGTTGAAACTATCCCTTACATTTCAGATTATTATTATTGTCATTACTAGAATTTGTCAGTCAGAATGCTCTGGAAATGTTTAATCAGCTTTCCCTGGAGACTTCAAGCCTCGTAATTCTGTAGCTTGGAAAAAATTACCTTGTTGATGACATTTTTATTCATCTCAGTTTTATCTTAGTTTGGTCTTAGGCTAATCCTCTGACCTTCCCCCTTTATATCTCAAACAAGCATTGGGATCTGGGCATTTGGGGGATGGTTTCATCAATATTTATCCATCCCTGAATTGTTTGGGGGGGACATTTTCTAACCAAGCTACAGAAATTATAATACATTATGCTGTTGTTTTTATGCACCCCATCTTACACTGGACCTCTTGCACCCTCAACATGAGACGGTTGGCCTGATATGGCACTTAACCTGTTCTTGATAGATGGAAGTTGTTTGATTCTTCCTGCCCCATAGTTTCCAACTTCTTCCTCTCCTCCTATGCCCAGTCTGGTGGTTGTTGTTTATACTCACTACCGCTGTCACTTTTGGATCCAGAAGGAAAGCAGGGGTAGAGGTTGGCAGAGGGTATAGAGCTGAGAGTAGTAAGTAAGAATGAGGGCATTGCTCCGCCAAATAAGAATTCTGCCCCCAAATGAAACTTTCCTTCAGTTTCCAAATTTCTAGCATTATAGTAACTTAAAACTACAGTTGAGCATTTACAAATACAGTTTACTCATTCAAAGAGGCAGCGTTTTCAAGGAAATGCTAACACAGGAAATAAAAAGGAAGAGAAAGGGGGAGGAAAAAAAGAAAAGAAAAAAATGTGGCAGCACCTTTAAGACTTACTGGTTTTTACTTCTCCACGAACTTCCATAGATGTAAACCCACTTCTTCGGATTCAGTAGAGAGTGATAATAATGCCTCCCCTTCCTCCTTGTTATGCTGCAAGAGAATAACACAGCTACTTCTTTGAACAACAAACAAAAGAGTTCTGGTTGTGAGTGATTTTCAGTTTCTCACACTCTCCAATGCTAAACATTTGGGGACTGAAGAAAAAAAATCATTTGGATGTGCAGAATTGTTATGGGAAGGGTTTGATGCCCTCATTTTGCCTGCTCCCCTGTAGTTGCATTCCTGGTCAGGAAGACTGACAGTAAACATCATTGCCTGGTTTGGATCATAGAAAGAGAAACACAGGGCTTTGGTGAGGGAGTTAGGAAACAATGATAAAAAGAAGGAAGATTGGCTGCAACCTTTGCTTTCCAGAAGCAACTTCAGGAGACTGTGAATAGTGGCACCTTTCTCCTAAGGCAAATGATATAGCTCCTGCCATTAGAGCCTATATGTAAACCAGCAGATGTATGG
>JAIPUX010001232.1:72607984-72637938 GCA_020142125.1 Phrynosoma platyrhinos | reverse complement strand
TGGGTATGTGGACCTGGTAAAAGAAGATCTGAAGGATTTTTTTTCCCATAAGAAGAGATCAGAAATGATCAAGAAAGACAGGGGCTGAACAGATGGCCTCGATCTGATGTTTTGCTGCTCTACAAAGAGCTGGCAAATGCCGTTCCTCTTTAGAGTGTCAAAAAGCCACCCTTGCCACCACCATGGTGGCTTTTCAGCGCTCCTTTGGCACAGCATGTGTGAACGCTGCACCAAGTAAGTGCCCTGATGCCACCCACTGTCTGGTTGGGTGGGCAGCATGACGGCAGCATCAGAGCAGAGTCAGAGTGGTTGGCGTGCAGTCGCCATACCTCCGCTCCACCCCCAGGCCAGCCCTTTTGGCCGATCTGTACAGCCCCTTAGTTGAAGAAGTAAAAGATAGTGATTATATTGTTTGAAACATTTCTATCTTTTCCTTTTACTAAAGAAGCTCTCAGTTTATGCTTTAGGCTTGCAATCTAAATAAAGCATGGCACACAAAAGGAAAGGAATTGGGGCAGGAGAGAGAAAATTAAGTTCAGCAGCCCCTAAGTCCCAGCATGATGGATCTATGCCTGGCTGTTCTTCTTTCTGTTCTTTTAGAGGCCAGGGCAGTTGGACCAGACATGATGGAAATGAGATGAAGAAGCTATATGGTATGCATGAAGAGGCTTGGTGGAAATAAAACAAGCTCAATATCAGCAACAAATGAATGAGACTGCAGGAAAGGCAATGCTGCATCTGACTAAAGCATTCTGTTGACATCATGGACAAACAGATATCTCTGGGAAGCCCAATAAGTGGCCATGCATACTTTACTATTCACATTCCCTAACAAGTAGAACACAGAGACATGCTTTCTTTGGTAACATAGGAAATCATGAGACCAGTAGTCACTGCTAGCTTATTTTCCATTAGTAAGAAGATATTTTGATGACATGGATAATCTTGAAACTATATATGTTTCTGAGACAATTTCTAGGGTATCCAGTAAAATCTAGTGAGTAGTTACAACTGTACTTATTATATCTAATCAAGCCTACCGATTCAATCAAAACATTAATATCTTCCACATAGACAAAAAGAGAACTGCACAAAAGCAGAAAAGCCTACATTTTAGGAGGGCATTGCCTTTAATTACAAAACTCTTGGTGCCAGAGCACGAGTCCAGCTCACAGCAAGAGCAAATGGGAAACATATGAATCATTCACTACTTTTGGCTCTGCTTTAAGAATTGCACTACTGTAGCTGGCAGAGTATCATGTATGTAATAATGAAAAATCAACACTACAATTGTCAGAATATGAAAGGCAACACAAAAAGCAAGTCTGATACTCTCTGCGTAATTTACAAGTGACTCTCAAAACATTTGAGCTTTATGCTTGAATAGTGCTAATGCCAGTTAAAAGCAAAATTAAATGGATTTAAGAGCAAACAGACAACTGTAAACTATAATGTAACTTGTAAGAGATTATCACATGAAGCTTTCAAAGTGGAATTAGAACAGGATAGTAGTGTCCGTGTCCATTACTTACTGCACAACTTCATTTCTGTCCTGTAGTGGCTTTATATGCCAACCATTCCTGAAACACTTCTTTTTATCGATTTTTTTTTAAAAAAAAATTGAACCCATCAATGCCTGCCAATCACATTGCTCTTCCACAATGGATTTATGAGCAAAAAGATTCATCCACTGCAGTTCCACTTTTCAGGCAGTCATACGACGTGAGTGGCAGTGATTCCCCTCTTGCTCTCTTCTTCACTTATCTTTTTTCTTTTTGTTTTTGTCCATTTTCATTTTTTTTTTGCTTTTTATTTTATAGTTTTTTTAAAAAATGTGGTTTTTTTATCATTCATATTTTAAAAAAAAATAAGAGTCTTCCCATGAGTAAGGACTCTCATTTCTTTTTTGGTGGGTGCAGAGCAGTGCAGTCAGCTTCTCCCCATCTCCCACTCCACCAAAGAAGAAATTACAGTCCTCTCCCCACAACTGTCAGTGTCCTGAAGGCATTTGAGAATATTGGGGGTAGAGAAAACAGCCTTGAGTCCACATGTATTCCTGTTTGTGGAGGATAACTAATTGATCTTTTCACCTGCCTTCCGAGCCACTATATAGTTTCTATGTAAGTCAGTTACCAATCTGCCTATAGTGGAATGATACTGCTTGCTGGTCAAACTGCATTTTCTGTTCATCCAGAGTTTGGAAAGTTATGTTTAAAAGTAATTGTGTTTCAGTTTCAAGGTGCCTCAAGATAGTTTGTTAATAATGTAGTTACATTTTACAGTAATTCCCATTATCCAAAGGTAACTAGAACAGTTACTTTTGAAGTACTTTAATTAAACTGTCTGACTACAAGTCACTAACCTTTATTATACAAAGCACATTTTGCTCCTCAAACAGAACACAACCTTGCCCTTAAATCATGTGCGATTCTTCCTCCATCCCTCATTGACGCCATATATTTTTAACTGTGAGGTAACTGAAATGCTACAGTTACACCACAGACATCGTACAACTATCACTTCATTTCATTTCATTACAATAATGAAGTAATGCACTTAAACCTTGGTTGTTGGGGAAAGGAATGAATTGGTACTAAACAGTTATTTCTAAATAGCTAGGTACAGGCTCTGTTTGTAGCAGACACTTGTTTAATATTTCTCTATTAGCAGTTTAAGCTTAACACAGCCAAGGAGAAGAGTTGTTCTTTTGGATTACAACTCCCTTGTTTACCCAACTAGCATAGTCATGGGGTATTCTGGAAATCATATCATTTAAAAGTAACTTTTGCAGGCTTTGTCAAGAAGCAAGGCTACTATTGTTATTCAAACAAATTTTTGTCTATTCACTCTACTTGGCATGCTATATCTCAATGAGTCTTTAGGGCAAACCCTGTTAAGTTACCAACATACTTTCTATCAGTTACCACTGTTGCTCCCATCTGAAATGTGTGTGTATGGGGGGGGGGGAGAGAGATTGGAATGAGATGAGCTACCCTCAAGCTGAGATCTCCCTGTGATCCTTAAAGCATTTATTTTTAAGTTTATATTGCCCAGCTTCCTGTGAACTCACCATCCTGAAAGAACAGCCCTGCTGTCAGCAATTTTGAAGTAGATGTTATTTTACTCGCTCTGAACCCTTTGTGTTCATCATCTATTTATTCTCAGCTGAGAGCTTCATCAGAGCCTGTCTTTGAAATTTGTTTGGATTTCTCTTTCCATGGCCCCCTGGAACTTGTATTCTCTTTAGGTGGCCAATGTTTCATTTATATTGTTTCAAAATTGCCTTGGGTGTCAAATGCCAAGTAACTTGTATGCAGGATTTCATACCAGAGGAATCTTCCAGCCTTTGTTTGATTGTTAAGGTTGTCCTTTTTAGCCAACATATAATTTAAAATCAAGTACAAATCAGAGTTTTCACAGAGAGAATGCAAGTGATGTGAAATAATGTTATTAATACTAATACTAATACTGATATTAACAACAACAGTGATGATGATGGTAATGAAGATTCATCTTCTAGGAGAGCTATTTAAAATGTGGTGGAAATATTTCTTTAAAAGAGACTATCTGAACTGTCACATTCAGATAGTTACACCAAAGCTTCTACTCCCTCTCAGAAAAGCCAAAAGTGAAGCCCAGACTATCTCACAAAAATGGATATTTCCACACTTTCCTGTTCTATCTCTCTAAAATGTTGCTGATCTTGAATCATGGGTTGAAAATTTTCAGCTTCCATTAAGGTAGATAAATGGAAAACAGCTTTTTCTAAAGGGAAGCTACTGTCTCTGAAATATCAACACATAACATCCATTCATGAATTTATGTGGATGACCCAAAAGATTAGTAATGTTGTAACAGTTTCTTTCTTTTCATAATGGGGATAATAGTGTGATCAAGCTTGTTTTAGTCTAGATTATTTTTATGAGTTGGACTTTATTTCTCTATAGTGAGTGTGGAGAATGTGTGGCCTTCTAAATGTTGTTAGGCTGCAGCTCCCATTAGCCTTAGCCAATGGTGAGAAAATGAGAGCTGCAGTCCTGTAGCAACTCTGGAGGGATGCACATTCCTCATCCTTTTTCTATAGCCTGAATGCTTGTTGAAAAATAAGGAGTCCAGGAACTAATGATTTCCTATCTACAGCAGTTGTTAGGAGACTTCAGATTTCATGCCAGGTTTTTATCTAAAGTGTGAGGGTGTTTTTCCCCCAGTTCTTTTTTCCTTTTAAAATGTGGAACTTGGATCTAACAACTACCAGCCTCCATTTCCTAAAGATTCAAAGTTATTATTGTTGTTGAATGTGGACTTGCTTTGAACCAAGCCCTTACATTAGGCAGTCAATTGACTTATGATACTGTAGAGCGCAAAGTGGTATATCTTCCAACTGTCTCAATTTAGCAGAGACAGGGGGGTTGCAGACTGCCAGAAATAGTGTGAATTCAGTCCACTTTTAGGGTTAGGGTTAGTGCTAGGGAATCATGGGAATTGTTATTTTTCTGAGACATTGAGCCTTCTTTGTCAGAGAACTCTAGTGCCACAATAAAATTCAGTTCCCATGATTCCCTAACCTTAACCCTAACCCTAAAAGTGGACTGAATTCACACTATTTTTGACAGTCTGCAACCCCCCACAGTTGACCTTTTTGAGATGCCTTCCAAATGTCCCAGCTTTTCTCATCCTCTTACTTCCCCCCTTTGTTTTCAACTTATTTCATTTGCTGTAGACTGAATTCAGAGTAAAAAAGAAGTTTGCACTCAATTTACTCAGTGGTGGAGAGGAAAAGAGGAAGAGACATCTTGCCCTTGTCAGTAGGCTCAGCCAAAAGTAAACTGCTACATCTCTCCTAGTTTTTCTGTTCCTCCTCATTAATGGCCATCTTGACCACTCTGTGACCAGGTTTTCCTATGTGAAATATTTGAGGGTATGGAAGGTGGTAAAATATTAGAAGGCAAAACTGTGTGAAACTTGGCCTGTCTTGCTGCCCTCCTCCCCCACATACTGCCTGCCAAGCTAGTCTGCTGTCTTAAGGTGTGGTTGAAGAAACTGTCACTAGGACTCACATTATATTCAATGGTCATATTATTTGCTTTCTGTACAGAGTAGACCTTAAGCCAGGGGTAGGCAACCTTTCCCCTTTAAGGGCCGAGGGACTTCAGCTCCCAGAAGCCTCAGCCATGTTGGCCAATAGTCCCATGTTGGCCAATAGCTCTTGGGATTCTGGGAGCTGAAGTCCCTCGGCCCTTAAAGGGGAAAGGTTGCCTACCCCTGCCTTAAGCCATGGCGGAGAAGTCTGGCTATTCCAATTGTTCCTCTGGCTTTTGTTCCCACAGAAGGGATAAACATTTATAGTTACATATGTATGGCTTCAACAAATGGTTGTGGAGGAGTAATATCACATGGAGGAGTAATGTCACATGGTTTAGTGAGGCTCACACCATGGGTTCTGCAGATGCTTTACAATGTTTTAAGTATCTATAGGTCTCTATTTGAGTTACCTTTGAGAAAAGGGAAAATAGAGTTAATTTTAAATGTAATTATAACAGTATCAAAATACTTTTGAGCCCCTGGGATTATGATGATGAGTTCTGAGCACCACAAATGTGAAGGATTCCATGTTGACCATAAGACAAAATTCAAAGCCTACATTGTGGCAATGCCACCATCAAGCCAATCAAAAAGCAGAACATTGTGGAAGCTTTCCAAATGCAGACATTTCCTCATCAGACAAAAATGTTTTTTTTTTTAAAGAAGAAGAAGAAGAAGAATGCAGGAGGTGTAGGGGAAAGTAATAAAGTTGCAATGCCATGGTCTGCATGTAGTTTTGAAATGGTATGAGAGGAAGACAGTGCAGATTATCAAAGGGGGGTTGCAGACTGCTAGAAATAGTGCAAATTGAGTCCACTTTTAGGGTTAGGGTTAGAGTTAGGGAATCATGGGAAATGTAGTTTATTGTGGCACCAGAGCTCTCTGACAGAGAAGGCTCAATGTCTCAGGGGGGAAAAAACAACTCCCATGATTCACTAGCACTAACCCTAACCGTGGATTCAATTTGCACTATTTCTGGCAGTCTGCAACCCCCCAAAGTTGTCTCATTATAGCTGTGGCACACACTACTGCCACCTTTCTCCTTTTACACTTTAATTCTAGCTGGCAGTCCTGTGGGAACTTGTTATCCCGCCCTTGGCTAACAATATCTATCTGGAGAGAACACCGCAGCAACTCTCTTCTTTAGAGCTCTCTGAGTATTCGGAGTCTCTCCTTTCTAGACTCTAACTCCCCAAAATACAGTTCTCTCAGGAGCATCCTAAAACACAGTGCTCTCTCTGGCTTAACGTTCTCAACACTCTCCTCATCTTAACTCTGGGGGGTTGCAGACTGCCAGAAATAGTGCAAATTGAGTCCACTTTTAAGGTTAGGGTTAGTGCTAGGGAATCATGGGAATTGTTTTTTTTTTCCCGAGACATTGAGCCTTCTCTGTCAGAGAGCTCTGGTGCCACAATAAAATACAGTTCCCGTGATTCCCTAACCCTAACCTCAAGCTGGAAGCCCTTTCACACTACATATTTATAGCACTATGGTTGCACTTTAACTGACATGGCTTCATCTTATGGAATCTGGGATTTGCTATTGGGAGAGGGTATCTAGAATCTCAGCCAGAGTTCTAATGGCTCAACAAAGTACAAAGCCACAGGATGTTGTTGCAATAGTTAAAATGGAATCATAATGCTCCAACTGTGTAGTGTAAAAAGATCCTTGCTGATCTTGATGAGTTCAAATCTGGAATTTTCCTGAACACTGACTCAGTAACATCCTGATAAAACAAAATAAAAATGGATGCTAGAGATTGTCAGCCTCCAGCAAAAATAAATCCTTTAGAAACTTTTGCCACAATTGGCCACAGTTCTGTATTGCAGTCTATGGAGTTTACCACATGGAGGAAAATTGCTTAAATCCCGTGCAGAAATGGGATTTAATTTAAAAAAAAAACAACCACAAAAGCAGGTTGTTTTTCAGATGTGTTTGTCTAAAGGAGAAATAATGCGACATTAATCTGAATAGAAAGTCACCAAAACCCTCTCCTTTTTACTTTTGAAAGTTTCTGTTCGGATTAATGATGCATTACTTCTCCTTGACACTACCGTTGTGTGAAAAACAACCTGCTTTTGTGGGTTATTTCTACTTTCTGTTTTGTTTAACCCTGAGCATTATGTGAAAAAACAGCCTGCTTTTGTGGATTGTTTTCACTTTAAATCCAGTTTTTGCATGGGATCCATCCTGTGTGATAAAATGGATGTTTGACATTGTTAGCTTCCAGCCAAAATGAATCCTATAGAAACTTTTGCCACAACTGGCCACAATTCTATATTACAGTCTATGTTGTGTTACTTTGAGCAGACTTACACAGCAGAGGTACTCTGTCACCTCCTAGTGAATTGCAAAGATGTGTATCAGGGTACCAACATGATTCATTATGCCACTACTTCATATTAGCAAGAGTGTCCCAATGTGCATTGGGCTCTACCAAGGAAGTCACTTGCTGTTGTCTGGATGGGCATCAGGAGCACCTAATGTTGCCTGTTGCCTGTTGCATATCGCTTTTGTTACACATCAGCCCCAAAGTGCAATGGTTACTTTGCTGGCTTCCTGATGTAGTAATGCCACAGAAACTGAATACGGATGTAGATAAATATAGATGTGAAACTGCTGAGGCCTATTTACCACCGATGTAAGTCCACTTAAGTAGATGCAAGTCCCATACTGAATTCCAGCCATGGACCCTTCTCCTCATGAAAGCATTACTTTGCTGACCAGAAAACCATCAGTGGTCCATGAGTCATTATATTTCATCGCTGCTGGCCACAATACTTTAAAAACTGTTTCCTTTCATAATGCCACTACCTCCTACAGGTGCATTTAAAAGCTTTGATGTATTTCCAAACACTGATGTTATCTGCATGTCTGAGAAAGGCTGTACTTTGCCCAGTGTAAAAGGTTATGTTGATTACAATTATTTTTTTTTAGTACAAAACTCAAAATATGTGAAAACATCTGGCAAGCACTGCCTAAGTAACATTTTGTAACCTTTGATGTTTAGAACAAGTAAACATGCCCATGCATTTTTGTTCCCTTTGTTATAACCTAAAAAGCATGACACTGATATCAGACATGCAAGAGTTTCTTTGCCCCACGTATATAAGTAAGTGCTACCTTTACTGGCCAACCAAAAGGCACAAGTTTCCAAGCTTTTGAAGCTCCATGGGCTTCTTCATCAGGCAAGATGTTACAAACCAAACAGGAGAAAAACAACTGGAGATGTTAGTCAGATGCCTACATGTTGTTTCAGTCTTTAGTTAAGATGGTATATGGTGGGGAGGATATCTTTTGTAGGCAGGCTCCTCCTCCTTCTAGCCCTGTGGCTATAGGGAGATTTGCAAAGTCCAGGAAATTTAAAATCCACTTGCATCTCAATAGGAATCCCTCTTTTGCAATCCAATGTGTTTTAGATTTTGCAATCCAATGTGTTTTGGATTATGTTGCAAACATATTGGATTGCAAAAGAAGGGCCCTTGTTGAGATGCAAGTGAATTCTGAATTTCATGGACTTTGCAAATCTCCCTATACCCACAGAACTAGAAGGAGGAGGAGCCTGCGTACAAAAAATAGTGTCCCCACCATATACCATCTTAACTATAAACTGAAATGACATGTAGGCATCTGACTAACATCTCTAATTGTTTTTCTCCTGTTTGGTTTGTAACATCTTGCCTGATGAAGAAGCCCATGGAGCTTTAAAAGCTTGCGACAAGTATATTGGGCATTTTTGTTGGCCAATAAAGGTATCACTGATGGATTTTTGTTTGAATTTGCTAAATGGCCAACACAGCTCCCCCTGAATGTTTTATAGAAGTGAGGTTATTCATTATCTTTATAGTCACTTCTGCAGAAGTTTCCAACCTTGGGTCCCCAGATGTTGTTGGACTATAATTCCCATCACTCATGACCATTTACCTTATTGTCTGTGGAGGATAGACACTGCCATCCATCTGGAGACCAAAAGTAGGGAATCACTTTTCTAGGTACTCTAAAGAAATGTCTTGAGAAGGCTTTGTAGTTCACTGGGATTGAAAGCAATTTTAATATAGATGTCATTATCCAGGAGTCTTTTTTCTAATAGGGACACATATTAATTAATGAATTAATGCCCCACACACAAAAAAGAAGTGAGTTAAGGTTGTTCAGTTCATGCATAAACCTGCTTATTTGCAAGTGTGCCAAAACTGAGTTTGAAAGCAGCTCCACATGTCATGTTATTTATGCAATGCTATTTTATATGCAAGTGATGGGATTCTAAGGAGCCCAACACAAAAATTAAATATTTAAAAAGATATGTATATTTTTAGAATGATCTGATGTGTTTGTTTGTTTATGGCATTTCTCTATTTATGGTACTTTATACTTGCTTCGAGAGCTATACAGCTCACTTGAAACATACACTGCAAAATGAATAAAGGAAAATAAAACAAGTTAAAAAAGAACCCTAACATACACAATTGAACAATCCAATCCAAAACCAAATATAAAATCACTGAAGAGTGGCAACAGCAAAAATGTTTTCATTTAAAAGCCTGTACTAAGTTCATATTAATTGAGTAAATGCAGATGTGAACAATCAGACCTTTAAATGCCTTGGAAACAGAGAGGGAAGTATAAGCAATTTTCCCATGGAAGGAAATTCTTTTAAAATTGACTTGTGGAAAAGGAAAATAACTCAAATGGATGTCTGGGAATAAATTTACAGGTAGATATTCTAACCTTTTGTGACCACTGATTTCAATACATGCTGTGATGCATACAGGGGCCTACCACATACACATACAGAGAGAGAGAGAGAGAGAAATGCTTCAGACCAAAAGTGTTTCAGATTTTGGATTTTAAGATTTTTTTTAATGATTTTGGAATATTTGTATATACATGAGAAAATATCTTGGAGGTGAAACTCAAGTCTAAACACGCAATTCATTTATGTTTCATATTCACTTTATATACCCCAAAGGTAAGTTTATACATAATAGTTTTAATAATTTTGTGCATGAAAAAAATTGTGTACACTGAACCATGAGAAAGCAAAGGTGTCACTGTTTCAGCTACCCATGTGGACAATTTTGGAGTATAGAGTTTTTTGGATTTTGTAATTCTGGATAAGAAATACCAAATGTGTGTGTGTGTGTGTGTGTATACACTCACATACACAAAGACTTGTCCCTACAGATCTGTTTTCTTGTCACAACTGAAGAGTGAAACAATGGGAAGTTAGGAACCTGTGTAAACTGAGACAGGTTTCTGGATTGTTTTTAAAATGATTTTTAAAAATAAATAAATAAAAAATAAATAAATAAGCATTGTCTATAACAATCTCACTACAGAAATATATCCTCACAATACCTCCGCTTCATAACAACCTTGTAAGGTGGGCATTTGCCCATCCACTGAATTTTGTACTCTTTCAGACTTCCATTTACCTTGTCATCACAAGTTATTCATTTCACCTTTGAAATGTTCCTTTTTATCTCTTTCTACTTCCCCTTGAGGTATTTCTTTCTTCTTTTATCAATGCCAAGATTAGTTGTCAAAATAAATCTCCCATCAGGCCAAAACAAATCTTTAAAAGAACATGAAAAGTATTATTTAGAAGTGTTCTCCCTGGCTAAGAACCAACTCATATTGCACAATGAAGGTTTTTATGTATTAGTCACTGTGTAATTTTTGTTCTTATATCCCTGTAACAAAAAGTGCAGCAGTTTCATCAGAATATAATTTGTCTGTGTTTTTATTCATTACTTATTTGAAATTTGCACACACACATACCAATAAAGACACTCAGACTTTTAAAAAGCAGCTTATTTTGCATGTACAGAGGTAGGATGAAGAATGTTTCCCATCTCAAGGACCAAATTTCAGTTTGGGAAAGATCTCGGGGGCCCATTCCAACAGTGGTTGAAGCCTTAAAGCAGGGCCAATGCAAAGTGGGTGCAACCAGACATCATTCTAGCTAATTTTGACATATTCCCATCAAGTTTATAAAACACAATTCCATTCTGTGCATGTCTGCAAGAAAAAAGAACCAGTGTGAGAGCTAGGCTGAAAACCAGAGCTGAGTTCCATGCAACACTTTCTTCTCACATTTATTTATATCCTACCTACATTGACATATATTTTGTTGCTTTATGAATGCATATTAAAAGGATTAAGGCTCTGCCATCTTAATGGTTAGCTGGTATGAGCTGGTGGCATATAATTTTTAGTACAAATAAAGCAATAAAATATGTACAGGTAGAGAGGATTTAATAAACATGAGAAGAAAGTGTTGCATACAGCTCAGCTCTTGTTTATAGCAGTTCTGTTACTAGTAAAAGCAGTGATGAGGAAATGCAATAACTAATCAACATGAATAGAGATGATGCTGCTAGAGTAATTAAACTAGTGAACTGAAATCATTCACAGATGTTCAGTGCAACTGTGGGAGCTCCTAGAACTATCCACCTCTAGTGAGTAAGCAAAAAATCATATAACTATAGAATCATAGAATTGGAAGAGACCACAAGGGCCATCCAGTCCAACCTCCTGCCATGCAAGAACTCAAAATCAAAGCAACCTCGACACATGGCCACCCAGCCTCTGTTTAAAGACCTCCAAAGAAGGAGACTCCACCACACTCCGAGAGAGTGTGTTCAACTATTGAACAGCTCTTACTATCAGGAAGTTCCTCTTGATGTTGAGATGGAATCTTTTTTCCTGCAGCTTGCATCCATTGTTCCATGTTCTAGTCTCTGAAGCAGCAGAAAACAAGCTTGCTCCATCCTCAATGTAACACCCCTTCAAATCCTTTAACAGGGCCTAAACAGGGCTATCGTATCTCTTAACCATCTCTTCTCCAAGCTAAACATACCTAGATCCCTAAGTATTTCTTCGTAAGGCATAGTTTCCAGACCCTTCACCATTTTGGTCACCTTGCTTTGGACACATTCCAGTTTCTCAACATCCTTTTTGAATTGTGGTGCCTAGAACTGGATACAGTATTCCAGGTGAGACCTGACCAAAGCAGAATACAGTGGCACTATTACTTCCCTTGATCTAGATAGTATAGTTCTATTGATGGAGCCTGAAATCTCATTGGCCTTTTTAGATGCCGCATCACACTGTTGACTCATGTTCAACTTGTGGTCTACTAGGACTCCCAGATCCCTTTCACAAGTAGTCTCATTAAGACAGGTGTCCCCCATCCTATATCTATGCATTTCATTTTTCCACCCTAAGTGCACAGTACCTTACATTTCTCCATGTTGAAATTCATTTTGTTAGATTTGGCCCAGCTTTCTAATCTATTAAAGTCTTCTTGAATTTTGACCATGTCCTCAGGGGTATTAGCTACTCCTCCTAATTTGGTGTCGTCTACAAATTTGAGAAGCATGCCCCCTATTCCTTCATCCAAGTAATTGATAAAGATGTTGAATAGCACTGGGCCCAGGACAGAACCCTCCGTCACCCCACTGGTCACTTCTTTCCAGGAAGAAGAAGAAACATTGCTAAGCACCTTTTAGGTTTGGCAGGTCAACCAATTACAAATCCATGTAACAGTTGCCTTGTCTAGCCCACATTTTACAAGCTTGTTTGCCAAAATATCATGGGGAATCTTGTCAAAGGCCTTACTGAAATCAAGATATGCTATATCTACAGCATTCCTTTTGTTTACCAAGCTGGTGATTTTATCAAAAAAGATCAGATTAGTCTGCATGACTTTTTTTCTCAGAAACCCATGTTGACTTTTGTGATAATGGCATTGCTTTCTAAATGTTCACAGACTCTCTTTAATTATCTGCTCTAGAATCTTTCCTGGTGTTGATGTCAGGCTAACTGGATGATAATTGTTGGGGTCCTCTTTTTTCCCCTTTTTGAAGATAGGGACAATGTTTGCCCTCCTCCAGTCTGCTGGAACTTCTCCTGTTCTCCAGGAGTTCTCAAAGATTATTGCCAATAACTCTGAGATTACAGTTTCCAGTTCTTTTAGTGCCCTTAGATGTCGTTCATCTGGTCCTGGAGACTTAAATTCATTTAGATTAACCAGTTATTTCTCTTTACTTATTCTGTGCTACACTTGTCCTATTGTGTCCTCTGGTCCATTTTCCTCATTTTGAACACCCTTTTCCTTTTCTGAGAACACTGAGGGAAAGACGTGTCCCCTGTTAACATTTCACCATCTTCTTCATATAGTTGCCCAACCATTTCCTTCTTCTTCCTTTGCTATGGACATTCCCCAAAAGTCCTTTTTATTGTTCTTAACCTTTCTAGCAAGCCTGAGTTTGTTCTGTGCTTTTGCACAAAAAATTCAGAGGCATTTTTTTTTGTATTTGTTATCTTCAAATAATCCTGTAATCAAACTGTTAATAGAACAGACCATTGTACAAGTGCTTTCATAGTTCCATTGCTCAGACAGGTAGGTATCCCAAACCTCCCTCAACAAGGAGAAGAAAAGTGGCAGCAGATGCAAACAACAATCCGAGAAGGCAAGCACACAATGCTCATCTCTGGCTGGAAACTGGATTTTTCTAGAAGAACCTATTACTTCAGCTCTCAGGTCATTTGCCAAGGGGGGTGGGTGGGTGGGTGACTAGGGAAATCTCCCACCAAAAATGCACTGAAGAGTTCGAAGCCATTTCTCATAATGCCTTGAGTCTTGAGAACCTCAGGATCCCAACTACTACAGAAATGGGCACTCTGGCTTACTAACAAAGCTAGGCATTTCACTCTATCAGAACTTAATAAAATATCATCCTAACTTTGAGCATGTATACCATGTCATTTCTTCAATAAGCTTAAGATAGTATATAAATTTTTTCTTCCCATGCAACACCTTGCATCCTTGGGATGTCAATGATTTGCAGTGTTCATTGTGAAATTTAATCTGAGTTTAATCTTCTAACCTCTACACAGGGGTAGGCAACCTTTCCCCTTTAAGGGCCGAGGGACTTCAGCTCCCAGAATCCCAGGAGCTACTGGCCAACATGGGACTATTGGCCAACATGGCTGAGGCTTCTGGGAACTGAAGTCCCTCGGCCCTTAAAGGGAAAAGGTTGCCTACCCCTGCTCTACGCCATGCTAACTATGCTTTCTAAATCCTATATGTCCATACCGATTTCAATATGTAATTCTGGAAATTAGATTCTGAATGCAAGAATTTTCTCCTTACAGTTCAAAGTGGCAGAAGGTTTTAAGACAGAGATTTTTTTCCCCAGCTGAAGGGTGCAGTCTTTTTCCAACACCATTTCCATACATTCAAAGTAGACTATGGACTCCCTTCTCAGAAGAGCCCAGTAGAATCTTCTTTCATTTGTTGTTTCAGATAGGCCACCTCTATGTCTCTAGTACACCAGATTCTTGGTTACACACCAGGCACTTTCCTTCATTTGCATAGGGTTAAGTAACAACCTACATAACCTAAAGACCTTGACCCATCTGATGCTGCTCTCAGCAGAAGCAAGAGTTAAACCATGTACACAAATCATTAAGCCATACATCCAAATACAGACTTGTCCTATGCAAATGCCTCCAGCATGAGATAAAGCACTTGGCTCTAAGGCCATGGAAAGACAAGATTGAAGCTCACCTGACATAGCACTGGCAGGATATGTCATTCCAATGCATGTACACAGGTGCTAGACTGAATATGATTCTATTAGAAGGGTTGCATCTAATGATATAATTCAACTGAAAAAATTGCATCCATCCATGGAAATGGGTGCTGTGGAGGGCTAATCCCCCTCGTCCTGCAGCATCTCACACATCCTCTGAATCCACTCTGGAGGTCTATGAATCCTTCCAGAGGACATTTTCACACGGCACACAGGAATGTAGGGAGAGGAGAGGAAAAATTCTCATTGCACCAGTAGTGTCCATTGTGGTATTGGATTTATGCCCGATACTATAATCCTAAACACACATATAAGAGATCAAGCCCCATTGAACTCATTCAGATTTATTTCTAAGTAAGTTAAATGCTTGTAAAAATTTACACTGCTGTGCTTTTCATACAATGCCTCATAATCCATTGTTTTTTCTATACATGCAAGAAAACACAATGCCAATAAAAAGCCAGAAAGAAATTAACCATGTACCCCTGTTTAGTACTGAGCCCCTCACTGCCCAAATTCCCACTATGGGGATATGCATCTGAACTCTACTTTCCCAGAAGATAAATGCTCCCTAACATTCAAAATGCCAACAACTAACCTGGCACATCAACTCTTCCCCTTATTTGAAGAGCTTCATACTTGAAAGAGCTACAATAAATTAAAAATGCTGCTAACCAACGGGTGATTACGTGCCCCTCTCTTGAAAGGAAATTTTTGCTGTGATTTGTGACATTTGCCAAGAAATACACATATATCAAATTGTGCATGTGCATTAATTAGATGCAGGGCTTGTCTCCAGAGAACATAGGAAAATATATGTGGCCCATTTTTTTGAAACTCAGCTTTCAGTTTTGAAGGGTGAGTTGGTTTTTGGTTAGAAGAAAAATACAGTAGAAGAGAATCAGCAAATAGAAAATAAAGCAGGAGCTTTTTCATATGAAAAAAAAAAAAGACAACTCTTTATATCCCTGCAATGCACACATATGGTGATGTGTATACAGCCCTTTAGGGGCTGTAGAAATAAAGCTAAGTGTGGTTGAAGTCACTGAAGTATAGTTAGGACTTCCTGCCATTAAAACATGAGAATCTGAAAAGTTAAGATTCCATCTGCTGACCTGCTGCCTTTCGTTGTCAAATTCTCCTCCCAACAGGCTAAAATCAGAACATATTTTTCTCTAAACTGGGGCTGGGAATCATGCAGTCCTCCAAATATCAGTGAACTGAAACTCTCAGCATTCCTCACCTTTGCCTATGCTGACAAGGACTGCTGGAGCTTGCAGTCTGACAACATCTAAAGGGCCTCATGATTCCCACTCCTGCCTACACTGTAGAAATAATGCAATTTGGCACCACTTTAACTGCCACAGCTCAATCCCACACAGATGTAGCTTTGTGAGGCACTAGCAATCTTTGGCAGACAAGGCCAAAGACCTTGTAAAACTCAAATCCCAGGATTCCATAGGATGGCATACAACACTTAAAGTGGTGTCAAACTTCATTATTCCTACAGTGTAGACACACCCTAACCCATTCAAAAAGTAAATGTAGCTCCAGGTAGTCATAAAAAAGGGGGGGCATCTAAAATTGATTATAGGCCAAACAAAGGGGCTCAAAAATACAAAAATAAAAACATTTTTAAACAAAAGGGCTCAAAGATGTGTGCAAGTTTTCAAGCCCCATTGACAAATGAAAGTATTGCACTTTCAAGGACTAGGGGATATCTGGTTCTGTTCCACACTTTTTCCACTCAGAGGCCCAATTAATCCCAACTTTGGTTTCATCTAGGCAAAAAGTGAAAACTTGGCTGTTCACCAAAACCTTTGAACACCACTGCTTTATCTTAAAGGCTAATGCACATAATTTTAAACTCTTTTAAACTGTTTTAACTTATTAATTATGATAAGTATGCATTACATACATTTAAATTATTACTGTTTAAATTGTTTTAACTTATTCACTTATATATCTATACCTTCCTGTGATCTTTTAATATAGGGTGGGAAAGAAATAGTTTAACAAATAAATGCAAATGAATAGAATTAGACTTTGGAAATAATGGAGAACATTTTGTGCTGATACCTCATGTTAGTCCCAACTGACATTAGACCCATTGATTCAGTAAAAGCCTGGAAAGCCAATGTTCCATTGATTCAAAGGGTCTGCTCAGTTTAGAACTAAAAAATGATTTAAGATTATGTGTTCTTCATTTTGTCTATTATTTCAAAAGTCTAACTCTAGATAGATGCTGATTCCGAGCACACTAAACATTTATGTTTAGATGCCCACTGGCTTTAGTGGGAGATGCACACACTTAACTCTCTCTCCAAAGGGGGTGTGGGTGTAGATTGCTCCACTATGCACCTAGCCCCAGAAGCAGATGAAAAGTCCTCCATTTCAACTGTCAGCACCTTGGCCTCAGAGGGGAGTATTTCCTAGACTTGATCCCCTTCCCCACTGCCATACTCTTCTCCTTTCATGTCATGCCTTTTTTAGATTGTAAACCTGAATTAGCAATCTGTAAACTGCTCTGGGAGCCTTTGTGTCAAAAGAGCATACATATATACTCTGAATGAAATGAATGAATGAAATAAGAAAGACTCTGATAGTTGTATCAGTTATTATGATGCAATTTTCACATACAGCCAATCAAACTTGCCCTCACTCCTGTCCCTCACAGCTGTAGTATAAACACTTGCTTGCTAATTAAAAATTAGAATATTATAATTAAACAGTCAGCGAAACTCCAACATCTAAATCCATGACATTCTACACTCACCATAGGAAGAGAAACACTTCAAAGCACTTCATCACAAGGATGTACTTCACCTTGATCCTTGAGAGTTAAGTCACTCAGTCTTTGGAAAGCACATTTAAGGTTGACTCTCTGAGCTTTCTGTCTATGGCTTCTGGAGCTCCCTAGCAACAGTGGACCCTGATCCCAGAAGTACTGGATGCATCTTAGCTACCTGTGGTTCATATATTGAGATTTAATAATTTTGTTTCTTAAAAAAATAGTCTTTATGGAATATCATTTATCATCATGATAATGTAACTAAATATTTTGCAGGCAGACTTGAATTTTCCTCTCAGCTTAGAAATTAAGCCCCAATATTATCTTCAGAATAGTAGCATGAAAATCAGACAACATTAATCCAAGTGTGTAGTCTCACTGATATTTACTTGAATTGTGTAATTATATACATGATTGGACTTTATGAGTGTTCTCAGAGCCTGTTTTCACAACTGTTTTTTTTTTTCTTAGAATAGGGTTCCCCTCCCCTTGATGGAATTACTTTCTGTTTATATTCTCTATATAATGAAATGCTTAGGTATAACTTCCTTGACAGACTGAGGTAACCATCTGAGCTTGCCACAGCAAACCTGCCTAAACTGATGCCACTTTTCAAGTTTTTGCTCCAAAAATTTTGCAAAAGATATTGAGGGTGGAGAAACTAGCATTACTAAATCTATCTATCTAATGATCATCCAGATAAGATTATCACCTGCTTGCTGACATTTATGGACTTTTAAGTGCAGCAAACTATATTTCTGAACAACCTAATCAAAGAGAGTATCTTTGGTGGGAAATAAAGTGAGACACCTTCCTCACTGTATACCTACACTAAATGTTTTGGCTGAATCAGAGGAAACATCTGGATTAAAACATAATTCCCAAATTAGATCACTACCAATCAGTAGTGGATGAAAGACGGTGTCTTTTTCAGTAGCTAAATGACATAATTGTTTCCAGAAAGTGCCATAAAGGAACAATCTTGTTTCATACAAATGGAATGTCTTGCATTAACTTGCTTTATTTGTATGTGTTACTTTTCTCTATGTTTTGGTTTGGATCAAAAGCATAGTTTCATGCATCATATTGTATCAGGTCATTTAAATGTGTGACTGAAAGACTCAGCCATTGACTGAGAACAGGCTTAAAAACAAAACTTCTAACTATAAAGCCTACTTGTTCACATGAGACTTTTCCCAGCCTCCAACTGCCTCTGGAGGGAAAGCTGGGGGCCAGAAAAGCTCGGGGTAGGAGAAGCAACTGGCATGTGCCTGTTGCTTCTCCTCCTGGACCTTGCCTGGCTTCTAGCTGTCAGAGATGGCTGGAGGTTGGGAGAAGGGCAGTGGGAAGAGGGGCGACCAGTGTGTGCCTGTTGCCCCCCCCTCCTGGACCTTCCCCAGCTTCTAGCTGTTTTTCAGAGACACGTGGAGGCCGAGGAAAGGGCAGCAGAAGTCGTGCCCTGGCAGTCCTGTCACTGGAGGGTGGAAGAATTTACTTGAGGCATGCGGCCCCAAAAAGATTCACCATCACTGGGCTAGGATGTAGACAGAAAATATTCTCCTAAAGCCTCTATGGCAAGGGCTAGCCCAGGGGTAGGCAACCTTTCCCCTTTAAGGGCCGAGGGACTTCAGCTCCCAGAATCCCAGGAGCTATTGGCCAACATGGGACTATTGGCCAACATGGCTGAGGCTTCTGGGAGCTGAAGTCCCTCGGCCCTTAAAGGGGAAAGGTTGCCTACCCCTGGGCTAGCAGAATGAAGATCAAGATTACTTCAGTTAGCCTTCTGTATCCATGGATTTTTTTCTCCATGGATTCAACCATCCACAGCTTGAAAATATAAATGAAGGTATACATTTCTTTTGTAGAATACAACAACACATTTCTGTGAAAACAGGGATATTATTTTTTTTGGCAGCTTTCCTGACATGGTTGCTACATGAACAGTTGAAGAGACTTTGGAATGGATCCTGTTGGAATATTATCTAAATGATGTGTGTTAACCTGTCAAAATGGTCCAAGGATAATAGAATAAACTAGCTTTCCTGTCAAATATCCCTCTTAATTGAGATTATCATAATTAAATTTTGTTGCTGCTGGGCCAACTGAAAATCATATGTGCAAATTTGTCAGTGATGTACTGGATACTTTCCAAAAATTTGCCTATTTTTTCCAACATCTTATATACTCATCTTAAAAAGACTGAATAGAATATATTGGTTTAGGAGTACAATGGTTGTAAAACTTGTTAGTTTGTTACCAACATAACTTTGCAAAGTTAGGGGCTGATTTCTAGTATACCCAAACTGGATTTATTGCTTTTAGCACTTTTTGACAGGGATCACTGAACATATAGACTGAGATGAACATGTTTATAAATGTATACATTTCATAGATATTTATAAAGCTCTTGTGATCTCCTTGTAGAACCTGGAAAATTCACTTTTTGGGTTACAGCATCCAGAAGCTATTAGACACTGTTGCAACTATTATGCCAGTAGGTTTGCAGGGGACTGTGGGAGATTTATTCCAAAAGGTAACTTTTTCAAGCTCTGGTTCTTTCCTATTTCCAATCAGTGTTTAGAGACCTGCTTCAACAGTAATAAGGACACTTGAGGAATTTGAATATTGTGGATTCCAATCCAAAATGTATTGAACTGCACTGCTTGGATTAAGGTGCAAAGGGCAACTTCACTATCCCAAAATTTTTGCACTTTTTTGATAGTTGTGACATGCTGGCACATTTCATTTTATGTATTTTGAGAGAAAATATGCATTTACATATGCATGAAAACAGGTATTTGAATATTCATTTGGAAACTTTTTAAAAATTGCAGATTAATGGAACAGAAACATGTACAAACTTGAGGAAATGAAATGGCCCAGAAATTGAGATCTGTCCACTTCAAATTAGTAATATGCTAATCCTTAGATTAGAACTATGAAAGAATAATTAAAAAATCAGTGGAATATAAGCCATCCATGGATTTATATTAAGGGGTGAAAATTTAATTCACTTGGTTGATAGATCAGTTGAGGTAACCTTGAATCATAATAATAATCATAGACATAAATTTGTTGCTGTGTGCTTTCAAGTTGTTTCCAACTTATGGTTACCTTAAGGTAAGCCTATCATGTTATTGTTTTTTACAAGATTTGTTCAGAATGGATTTGCCTTTGCCTTCTTCTGAGGCTGAGAGAGCATGAATTCCCCAAGGTCACCCAGTGGTTTTTCATGGTTGATCAGGGATTTAAACCCTGGCCTCCAAAGTGATAGGCCGATGCTCAGACCACTACACCATGCTGGTTCTTGACATAAATAGACATGGTCAAAGTTAAGCTAAGACATTTGTTTGTTTGTTTTTTGTTTGTTTGTTTTTGAGCAGGTTTTTTCTCCAGTATTTAGTGAGGCCCCAACCTTGATCTTGAAGTCAGGTATTGCTGAGGAAATGAAGTTTCTGGCACTGAACCAGAGACTAATGGTCAGAAGTGTGTGGACCTGATTCAGGATTCTCACAGATGCCTTCCCATGAAATGAATTCACTGCAGGAGTCGAGTGCCGTTCATTTCATCATGATCACTCAGTGATACAGGAGTGTACCAAGCCAGAAGCCATAGGAAGGAGAGGTCTGGGGATTTGGGGGTGGGGGTGGGGAACAAAAACAGTCTTGGGACCATAGTGCAATCCCAAGACTACACTTTGCCTGCTCCTGGTTTAGACACACAGAATTTTGTGATGTACTACTGGTCTTGCATTCTGCCACAATATGTGAAGTCTGCAAGCCAATGAATATCTTGTGGCCATCATAATGGAATGAAGTATAAGACTTGATTAAGTAGGGACATCACTTGAGGGAACTCTAGGCTTGAAAAATTCAATAGGCTGAGATCCCATGTGATAGAGAAGCTAAATGACAATGAAGCCAAAGAGAGGAAATATGGAAGGTATAGCATAATAGAGTTCAAGCATCTGGGGTAATAAAATTTATAGAAAAGAAGGGCAGACTGCACAGGAAAATTAGAGGAACGTAGTTAAAAATCACAGATACTAACCATAGGAAAATATGTGGGAGACATAAGAAAACTGGTAATCACTATAGCAGAGGTGGGAGCTAGTGACCACCCAGATATGATTGGACTGCAACTTCCATCATCCTTCACTGTTACTTATACTGGCTAGTGAGAGATGCAGTCCAACAGCTTCAAGGGGTCCACAAGTAACCAATGGAGTACTATAGTAGAGACTAGCTTCCCGAAACTAGTGTTCTCTAGTTTTAAGCTTCAGTTGGCATGATACCTCATCATTGGCTATTTCATCTCAATCTAGTGGGAACTCCAAGCCAAAACATCTGAAATACACTCTGTTGTGGAAGCCTGGTATAGAGAATATGGATTTTTATATAATTTACCAATTACTGTATGGTAGAGTTTTATGTTTATCTGTCCTTCAGCAAATGTGCATGGGCACATGGACAGTCAGCACTTAAAGAAGATGGAGATTGCCGTGTTTTTAATTGCAAGTTACTCATACTCAAAATCTGATCAGCTTCATTCACAGAAAAATAAGGCTGGGCAGAAGGTTGCATTGATCTCAAATGCTACGTAACAATCTACTGGGCTGCCTACATGTATATGCATGCATGTACAAAGAAGGAAAAAGCAGAATTTAGCCAATGGGACTTCTACCTGACAGAGTTCCACATTCAAGATGGGTTGGAATTAGTTTATTCTACAAACATTTTTTATACTTTATTCTGAAGCAAAACTCTTTCACTAAACATTTACAGTGAGTAATTGGTCAACTGTAAGTATGAAAAATGGGAATCCAGAAAATCCAGAAAACCCACAAAACAGTTCGTGCTTAAATGTTACTTATTTCTTCACACTTCTTTTTTTGTGTCATTTCCTAGGGTTTTAGCAAAAGTCTAATGTGCCTCTTGGCCTTGTGCCTGGATAGCTGTTCATGTTCTAGGGGGTGGGGGGATTTCAAACAGATAAAAAGTTGATGGAAAGTATGCATTTCAATAAAGCAAATTGCTATTCCTATGATTGCCAAAAAATGAAGAGTGATGAGGTTATTTTTGTCTTTAATGTTGTAAACACTGGTGGACTGGAGTCATCAATTACATTTACATGAATTTTAGTTTATCAAGTGCAAGTTTGTATTTATTTATTAGAGAAGCTAACTGTTGGATTGTGATGGTCTCCAGTGGAAACCATCACAATTAATTCACCATTTATTTACTCCAATATTCTAAACAGTTGCAACTATTATGTCTCAATTAACAAAACTTTTTTTTTCAAGGCTATAATTTGCAGATACACAAATCTGCTAAATGTGTGCACTGACCTATTATGAGAGGTAGTTCTTTTCTCTAGCATGCTGAAACCGAAACACTAGGCAATCACTTTCTTGTGTTGAACAAAGAGAAAACTCTCAAGATTATATGGTTGAGGCTGAGCATGCACTGATTGGGAAGTGAAGAAGAAGATATGACTGTATCATTGTGTATTCAGCAATTCAGCTCAGGTATGAACTGTTCTGCAGCACCAAGCAAAGCTGCCTCAGTTGGGTTAAACAGTGCCCTCTTCACACATTTCAAACATGTATGAATAGGACATATAGCTGATTGTAATAGCAAACCCCACTCATCCCTAACATATACACAATCAAAGTCTATGTATGTAAGGTATCTTGTCCATGACACAGTTATACCATTTTAGTCCAAACCACACTGCAGAAATAATCCAGTTTGACACTGCTTTAACTGCACTGGCTCAATGCTAGGAAATTATGGGAACTAATTTTGTGAGACATCTAGCCTTCTCTGTCAGAGAACTCTAGTTCCACAAGAAACAATTCCCAGGATTCTCTAGCACTGAGCCAGGGCAGTTAAATCATGGATTATTTCTGCAGTGTGGACTGGACCTTTGACAGCACTTTAACTATGATGGCTACTTTCTACAGAATCCTGGGATGTGTAGTTTGGGGAGGCTAACTACAAATTAAACATCTATCTGGAAAATAGCCTGTTGGGAAAGGCTAGTATAGAGAATATGGAGTTCTTAGGATGTTGAGTTCTATGATGGAAAATGCTAAACACTTCACAAAATGACAAATTCTATGGGCCCCAAAGAAACCGTCCCAGCTGAAGCAGGATTGGGGCCATGGCAACCACACACAGCAGCCTCACTCTACCATTTTGCTGGTGCAAAAAGAAACAGCAGAAAGCCACTCCTTTTTGCACAGGCAAAACACCAGCTTTTCCACAGCTGCTGTGGTTTTTCAGCACTCCTGCAGCATGTGGCATGTAAACGCCATGCTGCCAGATTGTAGAAAAGCTGCCCCTGTGTGGGGGGTGGGTGGCTTCCCGGCAGCTTCCTGGCACCATGCATCACCCCAAACCACTATGAAGCCACTGCAAAGGGGCCATCTTTATCGCCCCTATGATTCCATGGGATGGAGCTGTAGCTGTTTAAGTGGCATCAAAGTGTTGTAACTGTATTCTGAAAGGGACCTCGTCCTGGATTGTTAGAAACAACCCTACCATGGTTATGTACTAAGTTATATCAATACAAACTGATTTAATATGTACCTGAAACAGCATTTTTGCTCCTGCCTCAGCCTTGCATGTGAAATCTTTTCAGAACAAAATAGTCTCAAGCAATGTTATTAGTCTTGTCATTATTCAGAATGCAATGTACTGTGGAAGATATAATTGTGACATGTCCTCGATTTTTGGATCTAGGACATCAAACAGCATTAACTGTTGAAATATGTTTCTTAAGCATGCCAAGTTTTTAAATAGTTCATCATTTAACACCAGTAAGTTTTGAAAAACATCTATTTAATTTGGCCTGACATTTTTTTTCAGTAATGAGAGTGGGGTGTATATTCTGGCATGGGTCCTATTAACAGTAATGAGATGAGTTTTAGCTACTGGAGCAAAGGAATTAAGTGAGTCAGTTTTGTTAACCAGGATCTTGACATCAACATCAGTTCTCATTCAATAGCTCAAGATAGAAAATAGAGGTGCAGGATTCTTTTAATTTAAAAAGTCATATTTTTTCCTTAGAAATCATCGTTTTGTGAATTATTGTGCTTTTTGATGTTTTATCATTAGTCCTCATGCATTTTGCAAGCTCATAGTCTCTATGTGCAAAGAGGAAAACTTATAGCTGTATCTGCACTACAGAAATAATGTTTGACACCACTTTAATTTCCATGGCTAAAGAATGGATGCTGGGATTTGTAGTTTTGTGAGATATTTAGCCTTCTCTGTCAGAGTGCTCTGGTGCCACAACAAACTACAAATCCCAATATTCCATAGAATGGAGCCATGGCAATTAAAGTGTTATCAAATTACATTGTTCTGCAGGGCAAATGCAGCCTCAGAATGAGTGCAATACCTTTGCCTCCCTCTATCACTGTCCTTGTCACCTTTATGCTTTGCATGATTCTGTACATTTTGAACAGGCTTTTGTTTAAAGACAATGGGTTCAACCCCCATCTCTATGTTACATATAGTAAATCAATATATTGTCAGTTCAATCCACACATAACTAAGCTTCTGAAAAACCATACTGATGCATTAACATATACATAAAGGGAAAAATATTTAACTGGTAAGTTACAACAGTGAAATCCCCACATAAGATATTTCAATGATATATGCTAAAAACAGCTTTATGTCACTTAAATGTCTCATATTTGTTTTTGTTTGTTTTAAATTACCTATTAAATCATTCTGTCACACATTTTGCTGGGTGTTACTTAAGGGGGTTGCAGACTACCAGAAATAGTGCAAATTGAGTCCACTTTTAGGGTTAGGGTTAGGGCTAGGGAATCATGGGAACTGTATTTTATTGTGGCACCAGAGCTCTCTGACAGAGAAGGCTCAATGTCTCAGAAAAAAACACAGTTCCCATGATTCCCTAGCACTAACCCTAACCCTAAAAGTGGACTCAATTTGCACTATTTCTGACAGTCTGCAACCCCTGTTAGTCTGGTTGTTATATACACTCATCCCTCCGGATTTTTGCAGATTTGATTATTCACAGATTTTATTAATATGTTCTCACTAGGAATATCTAAGTCCTCAAGATTCCTAGAGAGAACACTCCACTAGGCATTTGTAGTTCCTCCAGTGCAATTCTATGGTTAATGTCTGGCAGATGTTGACCACAGAGTTGCACTGGAGGACCTAGAGATTCCTAGAGAGGTGTTCTTTCAGGTAAAAACAATGGGTTTTGTTATTTACAGTTTTTCCACTTGCATGGGTTATCCGCTGCTGCTAACTCCAGTGAATGTGAAGGGACCAGTGTACTCACTAGCATTAATTTGTGGTCAAGAAGTTGTCTCACATATTTCTCACTATGGCTGAATATACTCTGCAGAAATAATGTAGTCTGGCAGTGTTTTAATGGCCATGGCTCCATGTTACAAAATTCTGGATTTATTTATTTAGATATTTAGGGGTGTTGCAGACTGGCCTAAAGGGCCAGTCTGGGGTGGAGTTGGGGTGGGGAAGCTGCACATCAGCTGCCCCAACCCCACCCTGACACGATTCTGACACCACGCACCCATTTTCATGGCATGTGGCATCAGGATGCCTTCCCGGCTAGCATGTAGACACACTGCACTGAAAGGGCACAGAAGAGCTGTGGCGCCAGCTCTTAGGGTGGCCTTTGTGAAGGGATGAGCTCTTTTAGGGGTGGCAAAAGGAAGGATCAGGGCCATGGCATGGGGTTGCCGGAGCCCTGATCTGCCACTAGCAGGGGTGGCCCAGAGCCGCCCATTTGCATAACCCCTTAGTCTCCTCTATCAGAAAGCTCTTATGTCACAACAAATTACAAATGCCAGCAATCCATAACATGGAGACATGGTAGTTAAAGAAGTGTCAAATTGCATTAATTCTGCAGTGCAGATTTAGCCTCACTGCTGTTAATGTTTGGTTCAGTGCTAATTAGTGGTTAGTAGTACCTTTAACTTTACCTAGGAAACATTAACACAATTGATGACCAATAGAAATCTGCTCAGTGCAATGATGAATCTATTTTGAATTTTACTTTGAACTTCTAATGGAAATACTCAGTGAGCTGAGCATATCCAGTGAATATGTTCAGCCCCTTGAATAGCTCTAGTAATATTCAGACAAAAACCCACTGGGAAGTCATCAGCCCCCAATGATTAACACTAGTGTCTCTATTAGCTATGTGAAGGGCCAAGCATTCCCCTGCCACTGGTCCATGGATACCTTATATCAGACCCTGTGGACCATTGAAGCAGAGTCCAGAAACAGATAGCAGTTTCTGCAAATTCTGCTCTCACTTCTAGTTGTTGTTTTTAGCCAGGTTTTTGGCCAAAATAAAGCACTAATTGACTTGAAGGGTTTGGGAGGAAGCCAAATGACTGTTTTCTGCATGCTGTTTTAATGTGTTTGGACTGGTTTTCAAACCAGGAACCACCTGCCCAAAATATAAAAGGGGCCTTCAGAGGCTTTGGGGAACACCCAGAGAACTTCAGGAACAGTGATTTCCTCACTCCTTATTTAAATAAAGAAATACAGCATTATCTCTTTATCAGAGCACAGTTCCCTAGGAATATTTTCATATTTGATTAAAATTACGGTAATGTAAATCATGAAAGCACACACACATACCATTCATTTTCAAGGTTGTTTCACAGGAGGTGTTTCCTCTGGATTTTTTTTATATATATATATATATATATATATATATATATATATAATATTACACCCTTTGGCTAGCCTTAGACAGAATTTTTAATTGTGCCCTACTGTGCTGTTTTTAAGCAAGGCACTGGGATTCACAGTAATTTTCAGAATCATACCAGAAATATTACTCTTCATAGTCCTGTAGCATGGCGCTTTGAATCTGGATATCAAGATCATCTCCAGTGAGCTGAAGATTAAACAAAGAGTAATGTTGATATTTTATCAAAGAGAATTTAATTTAAATAAAAAACAAAATGAAACGAAAAACAAAACCCTAACATGGCTTCTGCAAAATGAACCTGCATCAATTCCTCTCTTGAAATGGTAGCAAATTCCTGAAAAATCAGGCTAATAACTCTGGACTACAGGACTTTTAAAATCACTACAATAAACTATGGCTGGAATCCTATTGCATACTTACAAATGCATAACTGAGAATTACAAATCCATGCCTGCTTTGTACTCATGATCCCTACACATCCCCTCATGTAGGGAATGCACAGGGATCATGAAAGTCTCCCAGTTCCCGCTTACCAGTTGGCAGCCACTGCAATCAATGGAGGTCCTCACCCCACCTTTTATTTTTATTTTTTTATTAATATATTTATATGCCACCTGTATCCAAAGATCTCAGGGAGGCTTACAATAAAATCAATAACAAACAATAAATAATTATAAGTTTAAAAAAATAAAATACAGTAAATTTTAAATTTAAAAACAGACTGTTCAAAATCAGTTAAAATAATATTGCGTGATGTAACTATAAAACACAGGCAAATAAAACCAGTTTGGCCTGAAGGCTTTAATAAAAAGCCAAGTTTTAACTTGGATCAGAAATTATTCTAACATTGGTGCAAACTGGACCAGAGAGAGGGAATTCCACAACCAGAATTTTTCATCACAGAAAATATTTCCCCTACTGATGCATGCGTTATCTTTGCTTGTGAGAGCAATTTCCACTGTAAAGGGAGAATTGTGACAGGGACTCTGTTTCTGTCTGTCAAAATGGAGATTGCTCATGTGAGAAGGTGAGAACATTTGTTAGCCATTTCACAAGAGTCAAAGGAACAAATCCCTACTGATTGCAGCAGCTACTAACTGGTATGTAGGGAGTGATAAGAGTTGGGTCAGGATTCACTACATAGCTATATAAGTACCATGATTACTTAGCAAGCCAATACATAGAGGATAGTGGCCACTGGTCAATTAGTATTTTTTATGCAAAGCAGACAACTACAGTAGCAACCAAGGAAACTGTAAGCATGAATTATAAATATATCAAGCACATCATTTAAGATCATTTTAGAATTTCTTACATGGGATGCCAGCTAACTGGTTTATCACTGTATCACATTCAACTCTTTGAAATGGTTCCTTGACTCTAAAGAAAATCTTTGTATTTACTTGCCATTGCACATTGATACCAGGTATTGTTTCTCACTGGCAGGATTTTCCTATCTTTTGTCAATGGCTTTACAACTCATTTCAAGACCATTTCATTATTTCTAACATGGGGATGATTCATGGGCAGATGCTGATCTTCTTCTCCCCTCATACACACTAACAACTGCACCAGCTGCAGGTAGAAGCTGCAGTTATGCTAGTGGCCAGGTTGTGCTCATTTTGAACTACAGATAGCATTGTATTTACACAGAAGAAATAAGAGATATGTCCCTAGAAGCTCAAAAGATGGTTGTTTATTAGAAAAGTCTGATGTGTTTCAGGGTCTATGTATTCTTAGGGTCTTCTCCAAGGGGTGATTTAGAATTAAACCTCAGAAAATGTGTCTAAAAGTGCAAAAACAAGTATATTCTCAACCAACTGTATCACAGAATGGCTCTTCCACCCAATTTTGTTCATTCGTTTTTCTAGTTCTTCAGCACATTTACTTGGAAGTAAATCCCATTCATGCCTTGTCACAAATTGGCCTCCTTCAGAGGCTATTGTAAAATGAATAAAAGTACATTTATTATAGTTGTGTTATTGGGACAACATATAAATCATCTCTAAAAACATAATTTCTTAAAAATCAAATATCATCTATTATACATATTATGATATACATACCTATTACCAGAGATTTCAGGAGTTGCAGTGCACTCTCATCAAAGTGGATAGAGTGGATTTTGAAACTTAAAGCTTTAGTACCAGGAGATTTGAATGAAGATTTGGAAATACAATGTCTTATTTAAAGATTTGCAGATCTTTTGTGCCTCTTCTGGCTCAGAATGCCATGCAGCTCTTTTGCACCTCTTCTGGCACACCTCTTCTGCCAGGAGGATGTCATCAGAGCACTCACTATGTGCAATGGAGTATGTTCTGATGACATCCTCAGGAAGGGGTTGGGGTGCCCAGCGTCCGGCTGCTCCTCCCCTTCCCTGGCTCCAAGACAGTGCTTTGCACTGTCTGCAGAGCCCCTTTACGCTGTGGAAAAGAAGTATTCTGGTTTCCTTGGAGAGTTTCCATGAATACAATAGGCCCACATAAGACTTCTCCTTGGTCATTATAGAGCAGTGATGGCAAACGTTTTAGGCACCAAGTGCCCAAACTAATTGGCCTTCTGCTATTGGGTTACTCCATGCCAGAGGCAGGACTTCCAGGGGAAACAAGACTTCTGGGGCAGAACTTCCACCCTATGGAGGGTGGACTTCCCACCCAGCACCTTCTTCAGCCTTCAGCTGCCTCTCTGGGGGCAGCTGAAGGCCCAGGAGGAAGAGGAACAAATGTATGACTGTTCCTCCCCCC
>JAIPUX010001232.1:72533467-72548479 GCA_020142125.1 Phrynosoma platyrhinos | reverse complement strand
AAAAAGGCAGTAAAGATGGATCTCTTCCATCAGGCCTTCCCAGAATAATAGCTGTCTGTTGGGATATGAGTTTTTATCCTGTTGGCATAACTGATTCCTTGTTATTGTTTTATTGTTTTACGGCATAGTTACATTTTAACTTTTTCTTGGTTTAATTCTGTTTTAAGGGGTTGGGAGGGTGGATTGTGGGATGAGGGAATGTTTTAACTTTGTTTTTAAATGCTGTAATCTGCCCCGATTGCCGTGCAGAGGGGCGGGTTATAAATTAAAATTTATTATTATTATTATTATTATTATTATTATTATTATAAAAAGAAATGAGAGTGTGAGTATTTCCAAAGTAACTGTTATGTAAGTCCTAATAAAACCAATGTAACTCACTTCTGAGCAGACATGTTTGGAATTTGGAGACATTGGCTGGTACTCTACTGGGAATTTAACATTTTGAAAACCAATTTACAATTCTGCATTTTAAAACTTCAACACTGCACAACGGTCATATTCCCAGAACATCATCATAGCTGTGCCATTGGGACTATTGTACAAGCAAAGTATGTAGCATGGTCATTGCACCATGATAATAATGTGCCATTTTATTGGACAGGTACCTTTCCACAATAACAGTACATAAGGAGAGGGGCAATATCCCACAGCAGAGCTACAGGGCACTGGTAATCCAGAATAGAGGGCAGTAGAAAGTTATAGATGCCATGCACCCAGCCAGAAAAAATTGCCCAACTTTTAATTATGTCACATTGGTGCTGTTCACCATTATGCAGTGGGAGCCTCCATTCTGGAATAACACATCCTGCAATTCATATCATGTCAGTGATATAGTTCTATCACTGTAAAGTTATGCATCACAGCCCATGATGTAGTATCTCACTCTTTGCCTTTTTGGACTGGCCATAACTAACTGGAGGCTTCTGGAAATCTCAGCAGGAATAACTTTTCCAAGGTCTATTTACCCTTCAGAAAGGCCTATTCTGAAAATCGTAACACCTAGGTAGGTTGGTATGGGAAAATATAGCCCTTCCAATTTGCTGTTGCAAAATGAAGAATGTGAGAGTTCTACCATTTGAAGTGAATAGCCCTAGCTCAGTGGCAGAGTACAAAGACAGCCAATGTGGTGTAGTGGTTTGAGCTTTGGATTATGACTCTAGAGACTAGGTTCAAATTCCTTTTCAGCCATGAACACTCAATCTTGGGCTACTTCAGAAAAAGGCAAAGACAAACCCTCTCTGAACAAATCTTTATTTATTTATTTCATTTATATTATAACTTTCTCCCAGTGGGACTCAAGGCAAATCCTGCCAAGAAAGCCTTGGGATAGTGTTGCCTTAGCATCTCCATAAGTAGGAAATGACTTGAAGGCACACAGCAACAAAGAGAACAGGATTTTCATATCAAAAATTCCCAGCATGCTTACTTGTAAGTAAAACAAAGTAGGAGACAAACCTTTACGTTATGTATTTATCATATCACATTGTATAGTCTAACCCTTAATCCTAGTAGTTTAAAGCTACTTAATTATTTGCTATTGAAGCTTGGACATGGTGCCTTCCATGTCAGTGGGCCAGTGAATCTACTGTTAATAATAATAATAATAATAATAATAATAATAATAATAATAATAATAATAATAATAATTTTATTTGTATTTCCCGCCTCTTCCTACAGATCGAAGTGGGATAACAAGTAATATAAAAATACAAAACATAAAATATATAAAAGCCACAACAACAATATTCTCCCCCCAATAAAACCCCATAATCCCTCTAATTAAAACCAATACCCTATCCAGTAAACCGGTTATCATAATCTTCACACACCCCAGAGGTCATATTGATAAAGCAATTAGTTTTTGACAAATTAGGAAGGTCAGGTGGGTTTTAGCTGGAACTTTGCATGAACAATCCATAGTACTAAACCTGTTTGGGAGTACAGCATTCTGCACATTGGGTAGCTTTGTTTTTAAAAAAAAAATCAGGCTCAATACCAGAGGAGTTGCTGGAGTTTGGAGGAGAAGAGCTTTCAGTGAACTGGGGAAATATCTCACCTTTTAAAAATAACCTTCACACATACTTGGTAATAAGTCTCATTGTAATCAGTGGGACTTAATTTAGAGCCACTATGCATAAACAAAAGGGTTATTTTAAAAAAAAAATCTCAAAACCACAGAAAGCTATGTCATTGTGCCATTGCAAAATATAAAATAAAACTGGATGGTTTCTTCAGATACTATTGCAGGAATTTTGCTGCCACAATGGCCAGCAAAATACAACCCAGGTCCAGTCCTGGTCCCAGGAGCATTCCAGCAGCCATTTTCTTAAGTTGGAAAACTCCCAATTTCTAAAAGAGGCATGCTGAGTGCCCCTGGGACCCGGACTAGATTTGGGAAGTGGTTTCAGTTGCAAAATCCCTGAGACAGTATCTGGATGCAGCTCAAATTAAAATGCAATTTGGGAGAGGTAAGACCCTTTATTTAATGGAGCAATAAGCTCCTAGGTCCTAGACTTTGACAAGATCATCTTCAGAAGAGTGCATTCTTTGCAGTACAGTATTGAGCAATAAGTACTAAAATAAACTTAACAATCTCTAATTAAGTCCCAGAAAGTAATAATAGACTCACCACACCAAAAATGTAGTGGAGCAACAGAATTATTTTTATGGGATGGTCACAAACAGAATGGTAATGTGGCAAGAAACTCATTCCCTTTGTGAGAGAGAGAAGAAGGAGCAAGAGAAGGAGAGAGAAGAGTAATCACCTTCCAGGCTGCAAAACATCTTCTCTACTTCTCTCTTCAGAGTTCTTCTCTAAGGAAGTAAAGGGTAATTTTAACAATTTTCATCTTACTGTTTTCAAAGACTATTCACAGTTCAGGACTTCAAAATTTACATGTGATATTTTTGTATAGGAAACAGCATTTTCTGTGCATAAAATACTATTTCTCTGTCATGATGATGATGATGATGACGATTTTCATTTATATCCCAGCTTTCTCCTGATAATGGGAATCAAGGTGACTAAAATATATTTAAAACAATACAAATACAGATATTATTTTTCTATATAGAAAATGTTGTTTCTTGCACAGAAACAACTGGGTGCATTTTTGAATAAAATAAATTCCAAACTGCAAAGATTCTTACCAGTCCAAGATTCTTCTTGTCAAGGATTTAACATCTGTAGCATGTCATTCTTCATTACAGTTATCCAAATCTCTAATATTTTGTTTTGTCATCAGATCATTCCCAGACTGGATTGATAACTTGGCAGCCCATGAAAGTGGTCATGGTTTGTCTAGCACACTCTTGGTAAGCATTAACTAGAATAATCCAATGTTTTCTTATATGTTTATAAAACATTTCTAAGAGTTAATGCACAGTAATGATAAAATAATAATACATTTCTATCATAGTTGTATTTTGAGACATTATTTTAACAGGATGAAATCATTTTTAGTTCATAATCTTTCTGTTATTAACTAATTTGTAAACCAGTGAAAGTATTTCCATTAAGGCACTGCAAGTACAATTTCCTTAAAAAGTTAAAGAGTGCAAAAATGGTGTGTTGATTAATGATATTCACAAAGCAATTTTATAAGCATCTACATAGTGGTAAGCAAGACCCATTATATCAATGTGACTTCATTGCATCTATAGTGAGAATAAGCCTTAAAATTATGTCTTCTTTAAAAAAGACAGTCGTGGAAACTGTATAAGAATATGTTGAAGTACAAATACCAAACCTTCAAACTCTTATTGGAATATAAACTTTACAACACAGACTGATGCTACCCTAAGAACAACTGTTGGGAGGAAACTGTGTACCCACAGATGTGTGCACCAAACATTTATTGATTTTGGTGCAATATTAGTTGTAGGTGACCACTGGTATCCTGATAGTGGCATATGAAGGTGTAAAATAATCCTAAACCTACTCATGTCTCATTTTGGCCATTATTTCATTTTACAATATGCAGATACCATGAACATACCATAGAGCTGCTGAAGCTTCCTTCATGGCCATTTATGCCTGGAGAAGACTGGGAGGATCACAAAAGCAACATACATCAGCCATTGAAACCTCTCAAGGACCATGGCAGACCTCAGTGGCTGATGTAATTGCTTTGCTTCGGGTTAATGTGCCATATTGTTGTTGTTAACTGCCATCGTCACAGGCTTCTGCAATTCCTCCTTCTCCAGGCATGATGGCCAGTGGCGTGGGCCTTCAGTGGCTCTATGATAGTTCTGGGATTGTGGTGAATGGTTCAATGCAATGTAATTCCACATATAGGACTAATACACTTTGAAGAGTCATGGAAATTTCAGCCTATATGTGTTTGTTTTTAGGCAGAAAGACAAGCTTAAATATTTAAAAAAAAAATAGGCATCTAGGCAACTGATCAGAAATTGCTTTCAAATATTTATTTTCCTAAAAAGAAGATATTATCCTTAGAAATATTGAGAAATTGCCTGAGAAATATTTTCAGACATGAGTCTGTATTTCATAATCTCCTTCCATTCACTTCAGTTTCACTTGGATTTGAACCTGAAATATTGTAAGGGGGGTGGGAGATATTATTCAGCAATAAGATATCTATGAAGGAGCCTCATACTGAATCAGCCCTTTGTTGTATGTTTTCCAATGCTGTCCGGTCCAGATAGTAACCATTGTCCAACATCTCCCCAGTCTGGTTATTGGAGATCCTTCTAAATGGAGCTACCAGTGATTGAACAGAGGGTTTTCTGCAGGAAATGCCTGATAAATTTTCCTTCCTTGAAGACAGCAATTGATTTTATTTTGCCCTGTTCCTCCATGGCTCATATCTAAGATTTTAATAAGGCAAGAGACAGTCCTCTGGATCACACAGGCAGCTCTTTAGTCAGTGAAGATGGAAGGAAACCATAAAATGTTAATTCAAGTGAATTTTAAATTGGAACTTTAACACCTCTTCCCCTTTACCATGCCTATAAGTCTCCATCTTACAGGGGAAGAGAGAGACACAACGGAGAACAGACTGACCCAGATATTTGTAATGTTAATTTTCTTCCCCTTCCCGTATTTCTAATAGCGTCTTAAATGAGTTCTGAAGACTGTACCCTATAAAACTGTACCCTATAAAAATGATACTCAGCTCTGATTTTTGTTTTTATTAAAAGACCATATCGCTTTCCTTTTTATTTGCTAGTAGTGAAACTGTATTGTGGTCATAATGAACCAGATAGTAATAGTTAAAACGTTTTTGTTCTCCCTAGGACTTGTCCAGGCTTACTGCTAGCCTGGTGCCTACTGCTAATACCACCAAGCGCCAAAGGCACTTCAGTCATCTCCAAGCCGAACATTGTCATCCTTTTCGCTGATGACCTTGGCATTGGAGATTTAGGCTGCTATGGAAATGATACAATCAGGTAAAAGACTTCAGGAAAAGTACTGTATTCTATCATACCTAGATGCACAAAATAAGCTGGAATGTAAGTAGGGCCTCTGTTCACATGGAAGGGGCATTCTTACACAAGTGTGCCCAAGTTCCATACATTTAAATTATATTAAATGCTAGATACAAACCAATACATTTAAAAACATAAGAGAACCCTTGCTAAATAAAATTAAAAGATTGCCATGCCATGGTCAGACAATTTCATATGAGGAGCCCATGTACAGGGGCTCTTGCTCATACTCTAGAGCAATTGGTAAAACTCTGCTGCCTCTTGCACTTAGGAAACTACATACCCTTTTTTGATTTACAGCCATTGATGGGCCCATCTTCCATGAATTTGCACAATCCCACTTTAAACCTATCCCAGTTGCTAGCCATCACTACTTCTTGTTTAAATATGGTACTGCCTGCACTGGCCAGGATATTCCTGGGTAGCCTGAAGTATCCTGACCTCAGAGCTGCCCTGACTCTCCCCCATTACAAAAGGCCCTCCATTCCAACACTGGGTGGCTGTTTGCACATGCATCCTCTGATCCACCCAGCACTGTTACCATGGATTGTTTCATTCTGACCAGAACAAGGTGGTCAGCCTTGATTGCATGGATGGGCACCTTGTTCTGACCTCACAGCAAGCAACTGGTGGCAGTAGCAGCAGCACTTGGTACAAAAGGAACGAAGGGCTCCAGATCATCTGAGAAGAATCAAAAGGGAGGTTTAAATTTTTATTAAAAGGATATACCCTAGTTCTGGTGCTGAAAGGGTTGGCAAAGTACAAAGTGTTGGTTATTACCTTTAAAGCCCTACATGGTTTGGGTCGAGGTTACCTACAGGATTGCTTCCTCCCATATAATCCACCCTGGATGCACAGGTCTTCTGGTAGAGATTTACTCCCGTCAGCCAGGACTAGGATGGTAACTATCAGCCAGAGGACCTTTTCTTCAGTTGCCCATAGACTGTGGAATGACCTCCCGGAAGAGATTTGACTACTGAATATGCTGTCTGAATTCAAAACAGCATTAAAGACCAGTGTCTTCTGGCAGGCTTACCCAGATGATTTTTAAATTGTGAATTTTAAACAATGAATTTTAAAAATGGATTGTTTTAATATGTGCATTTCTTGTCCTTTTAAACTGTATGCATCTCCTTTTAAATTCATGTATATTTTAATTGATGTGTTTTATCTTATATGGGCCCAGAAATTCTATAATTTTTTGTTTTTTTAAAAAATTCAACCTCCTCTTATAAAATATAAAATATGTGGTGAGGCTAAAAGGTTTGGAGAGCCCTATGCTCTATTTACAAATAAAATTGCTACTCCAGCAGGAGTTTATGAACATGCCCTCTTTTTGGGAAAATATTTTTTTCTAGAGGTAGGGGATATTGTAAGGAGCCCTAGTGGTGCAATGGTTAAATGCCTGTACTGCAGCCACTCACTCACAAACCACAAGGTTGTGAGTTCAATACCAGCCAGGGCTCAGGCTTGATTCAGGCTTGCATCCTTCTGAGGTCGCTTGTTGGGAGCAATTAGCTTACACATTGTAAACCACTTAGAGACTGCATAGTGTGGCATAAAGTGGTATATAAATGTAGCTGCTATTGCTATTGAGGAAGTTTGGGGAACCCATAGGGTCCAAAACTGGCACTGGACAGCTGTGTGTTACCTGTGGGCTGCATTTTCTCTATCTCTGACCACCATCATGAATAATCTGTTCACCTTTATCATGTCTCCTCTTACTTGTTTTTTTTTTCCTCTCTCAAAGCTAAAAGGGGGAGTTGCTCTGGCACCTTGATCATTTTGGTTGTCTTTCCTGCACCTTTCCCAGCTATACGATATCCTTTTATATTTGTGTCACAAACCATTTATGTTATAAACACATAAATACATCTCCATGGGGTGGAGGTTTTTACTCCTATATCCAGCTTAACTTTTGATGGTCTCAAGACAGTTATGGTCTGATGTGTTTTGCCCAGCTTAAGATGATGTTTGACTGCGCTCATTTCCTAGAAAAGTTATATCTGGTCTTAGAGACACAGTGATTTTAGTTACATCAAGACTCATAGTCTACACTGAACCTGCCTTTGGAAAGTTTCCAGAAAGTTTTTTGTGAATTTTTCGGGCTGTGCGGCCATGTTCTAGAAGAGTTTCTTTTTGACGTTTCACCAGCTCTGAAGATGACATCCACAGATACTGGCAAAACATCAGAAAGAAACTCTTCTAGAGCGTGGCCACACAGCCCAAAAAACCCACAAAAAACTATGGATACCAGCCATGAAAGCCTTCGACTTCACTTTCCAGAAAGTTTCCAGCTGGTTCATAATGTAGCAATTAAGACTTTCAGTTGGAACAAGCTTGTGGGAGACAGGAATTGTCCTTTTATAACAGCTTCTCTGGACTATGAGCTGGTTTTAGACCTAACTCAGAGTACTGGCCAGAGCAGTAAAACATAAAAACAAAACAAAAAAATAAACATCTCTAAGCTAGGATCTTGTTGGTGTCCTGTGCTAGGCATAACCCTGCATCATGCCACCATGTGTACTTTGAATGATATTATGCAAAGAGGTATCCATGCAACATCATCAGTCCTGGTGTGTGAAAGCTACTTCTTAAGTAGCTTTCAAATATGACTCCATTTTCCCTACCATTGATCATGTGCAGGGTTGAATCTGGATGTGTTGAAGCTGCCCTTAAGTCCCTGTCAGAGAAGAAGCAGCCTTATATTGAGGCTGGAGGATGTTGTTTGTCTGCTGCATACGCAACAGTAACTGGAACATTCATAATTCAGTTCCTCACCTACTCAGTGGCCAGGACAATGCAGCTGAGCCTGGAAGGTCCTGGCCACTTTTCTGCAACAAGGAGAAAATGGAGATACCGCCACCCTCTCTGTGGATAACATAAGTAGTTTGGCAGGCAGGGCTGTGTGGGGGTGTGGGCTGCACAAAATAATACCCTAAGGGGGAGGTGATAGCACTGCTCCACAAAAATCTGCCTTTGGGCAGAAATGGGCTGTGGCATTTGTCTGTGTCCTTTTAAAATGTTGAAGTGATTGTATAAGTGGGGCAAGGTTCAGTGGGAAGAGAAAGGAGAGGCCCCAAGTTGTTCTTGTTGTTGTTCTTTTTTGGTAATACATTTATTTTTTTTCAAAAAATATTTTTTATTCTTTTAAAAATTTCTTTAAAAACATATCTCACCAAATTTTCACTTTAACTGTGAAACTATGTGCATGTAAATACATTTAGGCTGTGCATGTGATATTGTACTTTAAAGGTATAATTTTAATTTTGTTTCTGTCACAACTATTACCATTACATTCAGGGTTATATGAGAATTACAATTTATGAGTAATATTAGTACCCAAAAACATTACTAAGGATTTGGTGTGGTGTGGTGTGGTGTGGTATGAGAGGAGATCAGTTGGTGGGGGGGTGGACACCATGAGTTACTGCCAACCCTAGTGATGCCATTGCTGGCAGGAACTTCTTCACCAATGTGCTTGCTGAATCTAGGCCTTTCACTTCTGCTTTCAATTAATTTCTCTTTAGCATTTATGTTCAAGCCTGGGCAATCTGTGGTTGGGGTCAGGGCAGCTCCAGGGCCAGGATATTCCAGGCTGCCTCCAGAGTATCCTGTCCAGTGCATACAGGATATCAGTCATGTTGTAGAACAGAAGCATTACACCTGATGAGAGCTGAGTTATTAGTTGTGATTCATTTCGGTCTCACACAGGGTGGCCAAGAGCTGCTGCAGCAACCCTGCGGTAAATCCAGAAGTCAGTGAATGGCCAGTTTTACTATAGTTTTATATGTAGAACCACTGAACTACACTGAACCACACAGTATTGCAGACAAAATGAATTACATAAGAAAGCTTCTTACTATATGTTTTGAATTGCTGTCTGCCATTGCTGTACCAACTCAATCAATTCTAACTTGTTTACTTTACCAGGCATCCTCTATTTGCTTTCCAACTACTCAGGTGAAACACACTGTGCTGTTGTTTTTCTCAGGACTCCTAATATTGACCAGCTAGCAAAGGAAGGAGTGAAACTTACTCAGCATATTTCTGCAGCTCCTGTTTGTACGCCAAGCAGAACAGCTTTCCTCACTGGCAGATATCCCATCAGATCAGGTTTGTTTAGCAAGATAATCTAGGCTAAAAACAGTTTGTTTTTAAACTGTTGTACCCTGCCCCGATTGCCACGCAGAGGGGCGGGTTATAAATAAAAATTATTATTATTATTATTATTATTATTATTATTATTATTATTAAAATCCAAATGTTTGTCCCAACCAGAGTAGACCCATTCAATTAATGAAAACATGGTATATAAACACTTATGTATCATTGATTCAGTGGATCTTCTCTAGTTAACAATTGGATTTAAGACCACTCTCTTTAATTAGAAATAAAACTGAGGTTTGTCTTGAGCTTTTGGATATTACTGGGTAGGATAGAGGCTGGACTAGATAACTAGAGATAGAAATGTAGCTCTGTTCAGGTTACACAAAATACATCATACCATCAGGGCCACTCCAAGCCATGTTGTTGCTTCATACTAGAAATAAGAATGCCATCTAGACTGCTAGATGAATGTTTTCTCCAACACTTACTATGTTGTGATGTTTTCCCAAACACCTGAAGATAGCAAGCTCACTTAGGAGTTGCCTAGGACATTATCACACGGGGAGTTGCGGGGAGAAAGTGGAAATAAACGGGACGAGCGGAAGACTTTAATTTACGGGATCCTCAAAAATCCCGAAAATGAAAAGATCAGGTTTTCGTTCGAATTAACCCCCTTTTAAATTCAAATTTAGTTATCAGACGAGGCGGAACGGGACAAATCCCATAAATTAAAGACTTCTGCTCACACCCGTTTATTTCCACTTTCTCCCCAGGACTCCCTGTGTGATAAATAGGCTAGATAGCAAGGCACGTAGCACAAATCTCCCTTGCTGTCACCTCCCAGCATCTGGTGCTTGAGGCAATTGCCTCCCCCTGTATGATTGGGCTGAGTCTGCACCATATTTTTATTTAGTTTCTGCTAATTACAACAAAAACAAGGGAAATAGTCTTGCCCCTGTCATTAGAATTTTATTTGGCTGGCTACCTTATGTTCATAGTCATTTAGTACTTTTTATGTTTACACTTTAAATTTCAGGTATGGATTATTCGGATAGTTTTCGTGTTCTTCATTGGCTTGGTGGTTCAGGTGGTCTTCCTCCAAATGAGACTACTTTTGCCAAGATATTGCAGAAACAAGGCTACACCACTGGTTTAATAGGTAGGACAACTGTTGTGTAACATTTGTGTGAATGAAAATCCACCCACTTGAAACATTTGATTTTATAAGGACTGGTAGTGTATGTATTTCTTAACGCTCATTAGAGATGTGCTTCTTACCAAACAAGTTTTAATTAACACTTCAGAATATAATTTAAGAAAACATCCCATTAACATATAGCTTAACTAAGCACTTCAGTTTCATTTCATGTGATTTATCTGAGATTATCAGACATCATTGCGGTTATCAATTTGTGTAGATCAGTTTGTGAAGCTGGAGTTTGGGATCTCTGAATGAAAGCCATTTTGAGGCTGAACTGGTGCTGCAACATGAGGTCATCACAATTAAGGTATTTTATAAATCTTTTCACTTGTCTTTTTAAAAAAGCGAGTGAGTCAAGGCTGCTCTTGGAAAAGAAGATAGTGAAACAACAATAAAAATAGCTGCACATAGTATCAAAGAGATTACAGTACTTCAGAAACAATCTAATTTAGAAGCTAGCAAAATGAATAAAGTAAACCATTAAAAGGCTACAGAATAAAAATATTTTCAAAAGCTATCTAAACTGAAGAGTTGGATGATTGGGGGCTTTCCTCAGGGACAGTGCCACAACTGTGGTGCCACCACCAATAAGTCCCAATGCTTGCAACTAAGGGTCTTAACAGACTGCCAGAAATAATCCAGTTTGAAGCCAGTTTAACTGCCTGGCTCAGTACTAGGGAATCATGGGAACTGTAGTTTATTGTGGCACCAGAGCTCTCTGACAGAGAAGGCTTAATGTCTCAGAAAAACTACAGTTCCCTTAATTCCCTATCATTGAACCAGGACAGTTAAAGTGGTCTCAAGCTACATTATTTCTGGCAGTCTGTTCAGGCCTTTCATAACTAATGATGCTTTAAGCCCTCTGAGGGAAGTTTTAGGGTTCAGGTAACAGACTGATTAGACTTCAACCCCATCATCTTTGCTAATAACTCAGTCTAAATTATTACTAAAAGTTTAGGATGTTAAGTGTGGAAGGATTTTCATCACAATGGCAACAGCTTTATTTCTTTAAAAAAAGTATTGAACTTCCCAGCTTTGCCATAAGCTTCTGGAGCAAGAGCAAAGCAATTGCAGTGCTTTGTGGTGGTAGTGGCCTTGTGCCCCCAGGTCAACTCCAACATACGGCAATCCTATCACACGGTTTTCTTGGCAAGAATTTTTCAAAGAAGGTTTTCCATTGCCTTCGTCTAAAACTGAGAGAGGGTGACTTTTCCAAAGTCAGCCACTTCCAGGGTTATGTATGGATTTGAATTCTGGTCTTTCAAAGCCCTAGTCCAACACTCAAACTAGTACACCACATCCACTGGGGTACAGTTGTACACCAACAAACAGCCAGTCAAGGTAAAGAGATCTACACCTCTTAGGAGGCTGTATCTTTTACTGAAAATGTGTGGGAGGAAATGAAGCAGCCTGTTGATTGTTTCAAAAATTCACTGAATAGTGTGATACACAGTAAAGATAGGAGCAAAGGACCTCTCTTTTCAATTGCAATTTGGCTCCCTTATTGGACATTGTACCTGGTAAAAAATGATGTCACTAGGTTTCTGTTTACAACTGAAGGCCTCATTGTTTCTTTTTTCCCAATGTAAGAGTTTCCAACTGTATTTCCAAACCCAAAGCTGAATGGTTTGTGTTCTGTTACATGTATGATTTTTTTAAAAAATTTGGTAAGTGTTTACTGCTTTTATTTAGAAGTACAAACCACCTTGGAGACTTTGTAAAAAGCAGCCTGAAAAATGGTCAAAAATAAAATCAAGGACAAGAAAATGAGACATAACAGAGAAAGGTTTCTGACTTAATGAGTGACTAGATTCTGGTGGGAGGGGATATTTTATGTTCAAAATGAGTTGGGAAACGAAATGATTTGTTAATAAATCCAATACTGACAATATTGTCACTCTTTCAGTTACTTCAATTATGCCAATGATATGATTGTCATTTTCTGTTTTCAATTTTGCTCTAAACCTACCTCTTATTGTGTATTGTGTGTATATGTATCTGAAATATCATATATTACCAGCATATATATCTGAAGCTCTAATATTGCATTCCATGCATGTGATGAAGTGCATTGTAATCCACAAAAGCACATACTACATATATATATATATAGAGAGAGAGAGAGAGAGAGAGAGAGAGAGAGAGAGAGAGAGAGAGTTTTGAACAGATTAAAAGTCTTTCTCTTTGAAAGCAAATTTCAATTCTGTCTTTCAGGAAAATGGCATCAAGGTGTGAACTGTGAACATCGCAATGACTACTGCCATCACCCTTTAAATCATGGATTTGATTATTATTATGGCATGCCGTTGTCACTAGTGGGTGATTGTGAAATAACACAGCCTCCAGAGATGGATATAGCCCTGCGAATAAAACTTTGGTCTTACACTCAGATGATCGCTCTTGCTGTCTTCACTCTTGTAGTAGCAAAACTTATTCACCTGGTGTCCATCAGCTGGAAAGTGATCTTCCTCATCACTTTGTTTGGTTTATTATTCTTTATTTCTTGGTTCTCAAGCTATGGATTCATAAGATACTGGGACTGTATTGTGATGAGAAATTATGAAATTACAGAACAGCCAATGAAGGTAGAGAGATCTGCACCTTTTATGCTAAAGGAGGCCATATCTTTTATTGAAAGGTAAAACAAAATTCATTGTTCAAACATTATCTGAACACATAAATGTGTAGTAGCATGTTGACTGTTTTAAAAATGCATTGAATTGCATAATACATAGCAGAGATAGGAGCAAAAGGCCTCTGTTTTCATTCTGCAACCTTGTATCTAGAGTTCTTTAAATTCTTGGAGCAGAAATCCACATGATAGGTTCACCTTAGGCTCACCATAAGTCAGAACTTATTTGAAGGCACACAATATATACACACACAGCACTCTGCTTCATATAAAGAACTTACAACTATAGGTTCCAGAGATAAAAGTTACTTGCTAAAATGCCTAATCAGGTAGGATGGTATTTTATTGAAAACATCACTTTTGATCACCTGTGTTTGAGATGACTTTGTCCTCTTATCTGGGGAAAATGTTATACATTTTAGGGTAATATGACACCAGTTATCCACAAAGGTGATAGAAGAAATCTATGATGAATCAGTGGCTATCAGTGTAGATTCTTTACAAAGCATTGACACAAAAAATATTATATATACATTTTTAACCCTTTGGAAGCTTATTAATTGCAACATATGGTTGTTTTCAGAAACAAACAAGGACCGTTCCTCCTTTTCTTTTCATTTTTGCATGTTCATACACCATTGGTTACCATGGAAAAATTTGTTGGCCAGAGCAAATATGGACTGTACGGTGACAATGTAGAAGAGATGGATTGGATTGTAGGTAAGTAGATTTTAATATGTGAGACCATTATTAGCATCATTATATTTGAAAAATCTAACATATAAACTACCGGTAGTTCCAATTCAACTTTAGCATTAATGAGCATGTGGCTCTTTCCTATCACTTCTTCTTGTATAAAGAATTTGATAGATCCTGAGCTCTGGATCAAAAATGGAAGTTCCTCATTTCCTGCATGATTTTGTTACCATCATTCATTTCAAGGGAGCATGTGAGAGAGTATAAGTAGGTAACAATCATATGGGAAAAGCAAGGGGATTAATTCCAAGTAAATGTTTTCAAGATTGTGTTATTGATGGATTACATACCACATGACTAAGCAAGCCTATTGCATAATGCGAGTAATATTTTGAAGTGATTAGGGTTTTATATGAAGCTTTTGAACAAATATATAATAATGCTTATCTTGCACACAAAGAGGATTCCCTCCCCCCAACACTCTAGGAGAAATTAGAAGACAAAGCTTGGTGAATCAAGGATCCAGCTTTATTTAGGGAAGGAAATGCATTTCTGTCTCCCACTCTGACCAGAATCTGGAGAGAATGGGAGCCCTGAGCCTAGAGATCAAAACTTCTAGGGATCAGTTAGTGATGTGCAGCCTCCTCTAAAGTAAACAACCATTCTCTCCTCTTTGCCACATAGCCCATTTCCTAGTCCCATTGGCACTGTAGGGAACAAACATGCTATAACAAGTATCAGCTTGTTCTTTTGGAAGAATTTCCCTAGGACCAGAATACACATCATACTCTTATTGTTGTTGTTGTTGTTAATGATGATGTTTCTTTCCCATCTCTCCCATGGCTCGAGGTGAGGGACAACAACAATTAAGAAACAAACAACATCAGTTAAAACACACATCAATTTAAAAGGACAAATA
>JAIPUX010001232.1:72486983-72498456 GCA_020142125.1 Phrynosoma platyrhinos | reverse complement strand
GGGCCGTAGGTTGCCGACCCCTGGATTAGATTAATCCTCATCATTGTGTCAAACCTCTTTGTGCCACATCACCTTTCCCTAGGTGTGGTAAGAAAAGGATTGATCTGAACTGCTGATGTTACAACAGCTCTTCACTCTGAGTGGGGAGTGTGTTGTTTATAGCAAGATGTCTTAGATCCTGAATTAGTCAAGTTTGAAATTAATGGCAGTAATTGCTCTCTTCTGAGTTGGAGCCTACAATTATTTTATTTTGTTTTATTGCAGTCCAACTAGAGATACATATTTATTTATTTAGGGAATGGAAAATAATACTCTACTGAGACAGTTCTGTCATTAGTCAGTGTTGTTGATTTAGCTTTTCTCCTACCTTTCTCCCAATATAGCATCCAAGAAGACTGTTTTTTACAGAAATTCTTGCACAACTTGTTCCCCCTGAGCATGTATGCATAGTGAAGATGGGAAACATATACCAAAGGTCTCATTCACACTATGATTTAACCCGGTTTGCAAACTGGGTTAAAAGTGCCATGTTCACACTCGAACTGACTACACCCGTGAGTGCCAGGGAAAAATCCCACACGGCACCCATGGATTAATGCATGCCAGGGAAGAATCCCCGCACAGCAGTCATGACTCCCTGCCCCCATGAATCCACACAAATGTGACAGTGCACAGAAGCTGACAAAGTTTAAAACACACACACAATATCTCCCCAAGGAACCCCCCCTCCGACTTCCCTGACCTATGGCCTACAGGGAAAAGGGAACCAATTCACTGGCAGAAGCAGGAAACAGCTGCACGGTGATTTAAAGGGACCAGTTTGATAGTGCAGGAAATTTGAAATCACAAAGAGTCCCATCGAACTGTGAGCACTGAGAGGGAGAGAAAAAGAAAAGCACTTTGGCAAGAACTTTGGGATGGGTATGTCCCACCCCTCTCCCCATCCTCTGCCCACTGCTCCTCCATCCAGGGTGCCAGCTCCGATTGCCATTTTCAATCATAATAAATTTAAATGTGGACTTTAATGCAATCATGGACAGCTTCGATCGTGGCAAGCATAGTCTGAACATTTATTCAGTATAGAATCACTTCAATTCAAAATGATCCAGTGCAAAAACCAGTTTATTGCTAAGTGTGAATGAGGCTTAAGCTTGCACATTTTCTTAATAACTGGATACAATTTTTCCTTGGTCAATGCAGGCATGGCATCAAGCAGTACATATCGGGCATTGCAGTGGAATGCTGGCTCAGGAGGACTCCCTGTCAATGAAACAACTTTTGCTAAGATATTGCATCAGCAAGGTTATATCACAGGACTGGTAGGTACGTAGATATTATGTCCATTCACTCAATGATATGGTAGTCCTGTCTTATGGGCCTCCCCATGACACTAAGATAGTCCCAAGGACTGCTACAGTTACTCACACCTGATTTACACTGATGTCTGGGTAGCCCAGAGAAAGGGAGGAAGAGAAATGGGAAGTACAATGTTATCCATTTTCATAGGAAATCCTATAGGAAAAATACCTATTAGTAAATACTGTACCAAAGTTAGAATTGTCCATGTAGCGGACATGGTGGCTCAGTGGTTAAGAAGCTGACTCTGACAATCATGAATTTGGCAGTTTGAGACCCAAGTTCTGCATGACAGAGTGAGCTCCTGTCACTAGTTCCAGCTTCTGCCAACTTAGCAATTTGAAAGCTTGTAAAAGTGTAGGTAGATAAATAGGTATGAGTGCTGTGGGAAGGTAACAGTGTTCTGTGCAGTCATGCTGGCTGCATGGGTCTCTCTGACAATGCTGGCTTCCTCAGCTTAGTAACAGAGATGAGTACTGCCCCCCCCCCCAGTCGGGCACAACTTAACAATCTTGTCAACGAGGAAATCTTTACCTTTACCTTAGGATTGTCCATGCCATCATATTTCCCATTTCTATGTACGGATGTGAAAGCTGGACAGTGAAGAAAGCTGATGGGGTGGGGGGAATCAGCTTATTTGAGATGTAATGCTGGAGAAGAGTTCTGAGAAGAGTTCTGGACTGCTAAAAAGACCAGTGGATGGATCCTGGAACAGATCAGGCCCAAACTCTCCTTGGAAGCCAAGATGACTAAACTAAGGTTGTCATATTTTGGGCATATCATAAGAATAAAGGACTCACTAGAAAAAATGCTTGGGAAAGTAGAGGGCAATAGGAAAAAGAGAACACTGCATTCTAAAGGGATAACAATAGGAGAAGCTACCATCATAAGACTGCAAGAGCTTAGCATGGTGGTTGAAGATAGGATAGTTTGGAGGATGACATACATAGGGCCACCATGGGTCGAAGCTGACATGAAGGCAGTTAACAACCAAACCCAACAAATTAAACACGATATATGGTTCCTATATGGTAACAGCATTCTGTGTAGTCATGTTGCCACATGACCATGGAGTCGCCTTTGACAATGCTGGCTCTCTCGGCTTAGTAACAGAGATGAGCACTACCCCCTACAGTTAGACATGACTTAACAATCATGTCAAAGGGAAACCTTTACCTTTTACCTTTATGGTTTCTAAACTTTTTGTATATTCTTTATAGTAAAGTATACCTTTCGAAAAGAAACTGGGAAACCCTGGAGGCCACAAAACAGCACTTGGGCTTACAAGGCTGCACTTGCCCCACACTTTTTGTAGGAGCATTGCTTGACACATGTTGCAGGCTGATGTGATGTGTGTGGTGGCGCAGTGGTTAAATGCCTGTACTGCAGCCACTCACTCATAGACCACCAGGTTGCGAGTTCAGTACCAGCCAGGGCTGAGGATCGACTCAGGCTTGCATCCTTCCGAGGTTGCTAAAATGAGTACCCAGATTGTTGGGGGGCAATCAGCTCACAGTTGTAAACCGCTTAGTCATCCCATGCGTGATATGAAGCGGTATATAAATGAAGCTGCTTTGCTTTGCTTTGCTTTGAACTCTCCTTTGCACATTGGGCAAGTGGTGGGGAATTTGTAGCTCTTCAAATATGATTGGATTGCAGTTCTCACCAACCACAGCTTCATGGACAATTATAAGTAATGTGTAGAGTTACAGTCCAATAACATCTGGAGGGCCATATGTTCCCCATCCCTGCATTAAACAATCAGTTGCCAAGAAAGCATAAGTGAGGCAGTATAAAGTACTGGTGAATAGCAGGTTAAGAGCCTCCACTAACACTGCTGCGATGCTTTACATCTATAGAAACACTCACCCAAACTTCTACATGGCATCCCTTCAGATCTTTAAATGTGGCTATCATGTTACCTTTCCATCTCCACTTCACAGTTAGGCAGACTCATTCACTTCTGTGGTGTTTCAAAGGAAGACTCTGAGAATACTGTTTCCCCAGTTTCCTTTAAGATATTTTAAGGCAAGGAAAAGTACAACAGTAACAATTTGTTTTTCTACATTTCCAGGGAAGTGGCATCAAGGTGTAAACTGTGACTCTGTCAATGATTATTGTCATCATCCTCTAAATCATGGCTTTGATTATTTTTATGGCATGCCTTTCACTCTTCTCAAGAACTGCCAGGACAACAAACCTCCAGAGCTGGATGCAGCCTTTCAAGCTAAGCTGTGGTTTTACACTCAGCTCATTGCCCTAGCCATCCTAACAGTTTTTTTAGGAAAACTTACAGGGCTATTCTCTATCACTTGGAAGGCATGCATCTTCTTGGCATTGCTTGGGTTTCTATTTTTTGCTTCCTGGTATTCCAGCTACGGTTTTGTTAAATACTGGAATTGTATCTTGATGCGCAACTATGATATTACTGAACAACCAATGAAACTGGAAAGAACAGCTTCTCTCATACTAAAGGAAGCAGTCTCATTTATTCGGAAGTAAGTAATCAATTTTCTGAGATATTGAAACCTGTAAAACCAGCAATGTTCACTAAACACGGTTAAATCATTCTGATTTTTGTTTCCTATGAAGCAACAAGCACAGGCCATTCCTTCTCTTTATTTCTTTTCTACACGTCCACACACCTCTGTTTACAACAGAAAGATTTCTTGGGAAAAGCCGGCATGGTATATATGGAGACAATGTAGAGGAAATGGACTGGTTGGTAGGTGAGTTGGCTTTCTTTTAAAAACAAGAAAAACCCAAAATTATTTTCTCTGGACAGACTTTGGTCAATCTCAGAAGACAAGGCATGGGCTAGGACACTGTTAACATCCCATAGCTTAGCTTTTCATCATGTGACTGTCTTGAACATTTGATTCATTTCTGTACAGCAATAATTCACTAACTGCCTAACAAGAATCTACTTTTTCTGGTAGAAAGGTACCAGAATCTTATTAATGATCATTGTCATCATCCTCTAAATGATGTAAATCTTATTAATGATCATTGTCATCATCCTCTAAATGATGATGATGGCTAATAATTTTTATGACGTGCCCAAAACACAGGACGATGGCTAGTACATTATTCCATGATGTCTCAGGACAGTTGGTTACTTTTGTATAGCTGAAGGAAAAGTAGGATAAAGAAAATATTAACATAATTGCACTAATTAATATGTTCTTGCTTTCATTATAAATTAATCTGTTGATGGTTATTTCTTTATTGTGTAGGCCAGATTCTAGATACTATTGACAAGGAAGGACTTAGAAACAACACACTTGCCTATTTTGCCTCAGACCATGGAGGACAGCTGGAAGCTCAAGAAGGAGCAATCCAACTAGGTGGCTGGAATGGCATATATAAAGGTAACCTGCATAAATAAGCTGTTATTCTGTCTAGAACAGGGGTGGTAATAATGTGGCCTCTAGCTGTCACTGAATTGTAATTCCCAGAATTCTTCACCCTTTGTTGTGCTAGCTAGGGCTTTTAGGAGTTGCAGATTTCCACCCTGGACTAGAATTTTGGAATGCATTTTTGGATTGCATTCCAGAAACAGGTCCATGTATTATTTATTTGTGAAGTCGAAGGCTAACATCCATAGATGTTTGTAGGTTTTTCAGGCTGTGAGACCATGCTGAAAGATGTCAACCACAGATGCAGGTGAAACATCAGGAATACATTCTTCAAGAACACAGCCTCACAGCCCGAAAAACCCACAAAAGCCTATTATTTATTTATTGGATTTATGTCCCGTCTTTTTCCCAAAATGAGACTCAAGATGAATTTTGTTTTAAGTTTGTGCATCTATTACTATTACATTTTATGATATATTCTGAGTATATCAGAAATACATACCCACTGTATTTTTATATTCTTAACATTCTGAGACAGTGGGTCTTTCTTTGCTTATACAGATGATTCAAGGGGTTAAAGTATAATTTGAAACCAGATGAAAATAATACAGTATACTACAGTAGCCTCTTCCAATTTGCAGGAGATCCATTCTGGACCCTCCTGTGAAAATGGTGGCCCACAAATATTCGAGCCCCGTTGAAAATAATGGTGCGTGCACGGGCTCATACCACCATTATATCACTCCCTGCTTGTCCCTCCTGCAAAGAGCAGAACTGTGGACTTGAAGTCTGCAAACAAGGAGGGACAACTGTAATATAATTTTGATTTTGGACATTTTTGTGAATTATTCAGTCATTGTATTAGTAGAAATGTTAAATTCTCTGCCTTTGTTTTGATATTCTTTGGGGCTTCTGATTTTTTTTCTCATGAAAAAATAAAAGTAAAATAAAAATTTCACCCATCTTGGGTGGAATAAAGTCTCTAGTAACTTGAAAAACATCAGTCAAATGTTGAGTTGTGTATACTTTTAGCTGCCTTGAAAACATATTGTGAAAGTGGAAGTATAAATATTCTAAAAACTAATACTATTATTGGTTCCAATATTCTCTAAACCAGAGTTGGACATCTTGTGGCACTCTAGATGTTAGATTTTAATCCAGCCAGCATAGCCAGTGGTAAGAGATGATGTTGGAGTCATAGGTTTTCCACCCCTGCTCTTAAGCAACACAGACCTTGTCAAGACCATGCGGCACCCTGATCTGGAAAATGACATGGATGTGGCCACTGAAAGAACTGGAGCAATGATAACAGGGTTACTACAATTCAAGTGGCAGGTGCATGAGTCAGCATTTGGAAAGCTGTGCATCATGGGAAGTCTGATGCAATATGCATAGTGGATGAGACAAGCCAGGTATGCATCATGGGAGGTCTGATGCAACAGACACTGGGGCTGAAACCAGCCAAGTTTCATTAGTGCATGGCTGTCTCATGGTACCAGGAAGACCACCTATATAAGGGAGTCAGAATCTCTGTTGTTGGTTAGTTGTGGTTGGTGGTTGGCAAAGCACTTTGTTGGTCTGTATAGCTGTGAGTATTCAAGACAGATGTCTGATACTCTGTGTATCTGTAAATATTTGCAACAAAGATTAAAGCCCTCACTGAGTGAAGTCTCACTGTCCAGCTATTCATTTCTCCAAGCTGAAAGCAGCAGCTGTGTGTGGGAGGATTTTTCCTATGCTGTCTGGAGCAAGATTCTTCACAGAAGACCATCTTCTGGGCGTTCCTGCCTACATGCGTCAACTCTGTGTTTGTGTATTCCAGATCCCGCTTGTCTGCATACTCCAACAGACCTGTACTTAACTTGAATATACTTATATTCAAAATATTGAATATACCATTTCTTTATATTATTTAAAACAGATAATGCCACTGTTTTCACTAGAAGCCAAAATGACTTAACTGAATTTAAATACAACAAAAGGTGAATGATGATCCTAGCAGTAAATCTGAATCATAAAAGTTTGAAAGGCCAAATATAAAAAAAACTGTTGATGTTGTTTGTCCTGTTTTTTATGTTAATGTTATGCACAATAAAAATCATTTAGGGGGAAAATGACTAAACTGAAGCTATCATACTTTAGACATATCATGAGATGATGTCAGCCATTACAAAAAACAAGAATGCTTGGTAAAGTAGGAAAAGAGAAGCACATTTCAGCTGGATAGACTTAGTGAAGGATGCCACAGCTCTAACTCTGTAAGACCTGAGCAGGGCTATGGATAAACAAGACTCGTGGAGATCTTTTATTTGTAGGATTACTATATGTCAAAGCTTAACAACAAATAACAAGAATATGCCACTATAGACCCTTTTAGAATTATTTTCTTTCCTGAAATTCTCATTTTCTCTTAGATAGGTAGATACACATCTCACTAGGTTCTCATAAACTTTTGAAGTCCACCTCCATATTGTCGAATATTTCAGGTTATGAACTAATTCTTGGGGAAATTCATATCAATGATGTCAGTGTATGAATGAGACACTGGGATTTGTCCTGATTAGATACCAGTACTTCTAAAGATAATGGTTCAGTCTCTCACCAGGTACTGTGTCACTTATGCACATCTTGTAAAAATATGACTTGGGATTTTCCAATTATAATAACATTTATTCTCTGCAGCTGCACCTCTTGTGATATTTGCTCTCTCAAGTGTACTCATGGAACTAAACCTCAGGGGGAAAGCAATGGGATATTCCTAGTCATCTGTAATTCTGCATGGAATCAAGTCAGTTTAAAACACCTTGTCTGTTTCCATAATGGTTATGTTTCTCTTATATTCCCAATCTAGGAGGCAAAGGCATGGGAGGCTGGGAAGGAGGAATCCGTGTGCCAGGCATATTTAGATGGCCTGAAATGCTCCCTGCTAATACTGTTGTGGATGAACCAACAAGCCTTATGGATATTTATCCCACAGTTATTCATTTAGCTGGTGGAGTTTTGCCTCAGGACAGGTATAGAACTTGTGTTCTTAGTAATACCATGGGAAATGCACCTTTACATATATAGAATTCCTTGTACAATTTATGTTGTTGTTAGCTGCCCTTGAGCTGAACATGATGGTGACCTTGTGTATAAGACATCTCCAAGTCCTCCACTGCTCTGCTTAGGTCTTATAGATGCAGGCCCATGACCTCCCTGATTGAACTGATCCATCTGGCTTGTGGACTTCCTCTCTTTCTGCTGCCTTCTGCTTTTCCTAGCATTATTGTCTTTTTCAGTGATTTATGATGTGGCCAAAGTAAAACAGCCTCAGATTAATCAGCTTGGCTTCCAGGGAGAGTTCAGGCTTGATCTGTTCAAGGACCCATTTTACTCAAACACCACATCTCAAATGAGTTGATTTTCTTCTTGTCCGCTTTCTGTCTAATTCTCACATCCATACATAATGATTGAGAATACTATGGCTTAGACAATTCTAACTTTAATGCTCAGTTGTATATCTTTACTTTTTAGGATCTTGTCTAGTTCTTTAATTGCTGCTATTCCCATTCCTAGTCTTCTTATTTCTTGACTTCAGTCTCCTTTCTGATCAATGTTTGATCCAAAATACAGGAAATACTTAACTATTTCTATTCTATTTCAAGCTGTGCTTTTTTGTTTTGTTTGTTATCCAGAGTAGTTTTTTTTCCCATTCACGTATCCAGTAGCACTTTATTCTGGAACATTTCTACTTGACTTGTTTTGGTATGCATTAGTGGGAAATTGTAGCACAATTGTAGCTTTTCCCTCTCTTTCAAGTGATAAACAGCTTTTCCAGTTCATGTAATACTTCCACTGTGATTGTCAGTGCTGTGTGGAATATGGCTGCATTAGTCATAACCAACAATTGCACAGGATCTATTATGTTGCTGTTGTTCTTTCTTCTGTCCCCTTTTTGGGAACTCTGGAAATGTCTCTGTAAGTGAGAGGGGATGATAGGGTGGACTGGCTACTCTCTCTATGTAAAACTGTAAAACTGAAGGACAAGCATGCTCACATAACATTTTTCAAATATTTTTTTAAATGTCAGATACTTTGCTTCCAGCCAAAGTATCGCTGTGAAATCATTCTGCTTTAGTCTCTAAACTTTAACAGTGGTTGGTTCCAGATAGCACTGATTTCTGTTTATATAACTCTTGTGTTTTTCCATCACTAGATTTTTCTTCTTTAAATTCCCTCAATAATCCATCTGGAAGCACCCTTGGAAAACTATCTGTTGTGTCTGAGCTTCTGGAAACCTTCTGCTTGACTTACTATTATTTTTTAAAAAGACTAGTTTTGTGTGTATTAATTCTCTATGAATGTGCCTCCTACAGTTCTGTATTTAACCACATGTTGGAGTGTTCTTGGAGTTTTGTATTTGTTTAAAATTAAGCTTTTACAGGGTACAGTTAAGCACTGATGTGACTACATATTGTTCACAAGATGGCATCATTTATTCATTTGTTCACTCACTTGCTCTTCTTGTCAGTCTTTCAATTGATTACTTCTCTTTTCTGTACCATTACAGAATAATTGATGGGAAAAATCTGTTGCCTTTATTACAACAAAAAGTCAAATACTCAGAGCATGAGTTCTTATTTCATTACTGTGGATCATACTTACATGCAGTTCGCTGGCATCAAAAAGACAGTGAGTAGTACAAAGTCTTCTAAGTTCCTTCCTTTATAACCAGGGTTAGAACTGATTAGTACTTGGATGGGAAACCAAGGAAATAGCAATGATCTCCAAGTAGTGCTAGGAAAAAACTCTGTCTGAAACCCTAAAGAGTCATTGCTGTAAGTTAGAGCTGATAATACTGCCTTAAATGTACTAGTGGTCTGACTTCATATTAGGTAACTTTCTGTGTTTGCAAAATTAAATCAAATGGCCAAAAGCAATGTGAAGGGAATATATTATATCTAATAAAAAGGGAGTTTGGAGGGTTATTTGTATGCATTTTGTGACACTGGCAAGAAATTTCTAAAAAAATCCAGTCTCAGGGGAATGTTGTCATATCCCATCAGCTTCATAATTACTGCATTAGGCGTTGTTGTGTTGTTTTTTCCTACCAGCTGGTGCTTTATGGAAGGCTCATTATGTGACACCAATATTCCACCCCCAAGATGCCGGAGCCTGTTATGGGAAAGGAATTTGTCCATGTTATGGAGAAGGTGTAACTCATCACTCCCCTCCTTTGCTCTTTGATTTGTCAAGAGATCCATCAGAGGCAATGCCTCTGTCAGCAGATATTGAGCCACTGTTTCACACAGTTCTAAAACAAATAGAAAAAGCTTTGGAGAATCACCAGAGGACTCTTACTCCTGTTCCGCAGCAGCTGTCTCTCTACAACATTATGTGGAAACCATGGCTACAGCCTTGCTGTGGGACATTCCCATTCTGCTGGTGTGATAAGGAAAGTGCCAGTGCACCTTCAGTTAATGTGGGCTAGCCAAAGCATACTGCTGCAGTTAAATGTAGTTTTTAGTACAGAGATTGCCTACCAAGATAGTGAAACCACATTCTGAAGATACTCAAAAGGGAAAAAATAGCATAAAAGCAAAACCTCTGAGAAGATAGTTGACGTTCCATTTTCACATTGCCTTGGCCATCCTATGTTCCAACTATTGGTTGCGCTAGCTGGGACAAACCAACAGAATGATACCCAGAAGTTCAAAAGATGCTGTCATTGTAATAGATAGGGAAGTATTAAATGGATAGGTCTTAAAATTTGTTCCTGGATTTCATATCAGTGAACTGGAAAATATATATATATATGAGATTTGGCTGTTCTCAGGAAAAAATGGAGAAGGAATGTAATACAGATTCTTGATGGAACCAAAATATGAGATAAAGTATCAGAGGACTTGGAAATGAGTGGCTTCCAAAGGTGGTTTAGTGAAAATCCATATAAGATGCCTCTTGTTGCTGGTATCTTCCAGAGACATAATAGCTTAGGGGGAGTGTTAAATTGGGCAAGCAAACAGATAAATGCTATAAAAGCTATAGAAGCAGAAAGGAGACAGAATGTTGTGGCTGGCCTGCCTCATCCAAACAAGTTGAAGACACATCAGCTGCTGGCTGATTGAAATCCTCAGAATGGGTGAAGGTACTCTGATTCAGATGTTGGTCTGAAACAATGGCACAACTATGGTGAGATAATGCAATGTACAGTGCTGACCTAATCTGAAATGGGAGAAGCTAGATGTCTTACATGTAAGGTATTAGAAATGCTACTAAATAATGTGATATATGTAAATACCTGTATGTGACATGCTAATGCCCTCAAGAGATGAGTTACAATGCCTCAAGTTGATAATCCTTTCCACTGAGATATAGCACAAGTTATATCCCTTATATGATGAAATGTCTATAGAAGAAATGTGCCTACACTGTGTAATGTTTATAATTAAAATGGTAACATACTTAGGCTGAGATGTACTTTATGTGATATGATGATCCTCCTTGTGGACTGTGTAATTGCTTAAACAAATTGTTTTTAAATAAATATATGAAAGCAATAATGCCTCATTATTATTCCAAATTATATACATTTTCTGGAAGTCTAATGACGGCAAGATTCTAAAAGGGATGGTGATATTTATCTGTCTTCTAAATAATACTGCTATTTGCAGCCTTGAGAGCTCAGATGATTAAATGATAATCCTAAAGAACTTTACTTAGATTCAGATTGACAAAACGTTCATCCTTCAACTAAGAGATAAAGGGGGGGGGGG
>JAIPUX010001232.1:72430050-72461339 GCA_020142125.1 Phrynosoma platyrhinos | reverse complement strand
CTCAAAACTACCGAATTTCAAAAGATCTCAGATAACACTAGTTTCTGTGTGACATCATGTGAAATCGTGAGGCAAAAAATCCAGTTTCTGTTTGGGATTTGTGTGGATTAACCAGCAGATTTCCCTCATGTGATAACGTCCGTAGTGACATTTTTGTGGTTATAATTCATGAAGACCTTTCCAGCTCCTGAGACAATGTTGTTTTATCTTCATTGGGTGCATAGCACATTTTTTAAAATGTAGCCATAGTGTGTGTGGGATGTGTGTGTGTATCCATATTGGGGTATAAATATAGGCATAGGACATGATCCTATTCAGCACCAGCAAAGTAGAAATCTCAGGCAGCATACTCAGACAACAGAAGCAGCTACAATGGAGGAGGGCAGAGTAGCTCTTAACCTCCCAATGCACTCCATTGCCAGTCACAGGTACTCCCATTGTGAGGAAGGCAGAACTGGTACACACATCAACTGATCTGTTGTGCTGGGGGCAAGTGGGAAGTCAAATGCACTAGGAAGTACTGGAGATCCCATATGGAAGCTCATGAATAGTAAACCTGCCAATATAACCATGAGAATTCCAGCTTAACGTTTTCTCAGCTTTCCTTTCCCTCATTCTAACAGAAATGACTTCTACAAGCGGGACCTCATGCACCCACATTGTTCTCATGTATCAATTAAACACATCACAGACTGCCCCGCCAGAGTATTTCTGTAACCCTAGAGCAGGGGTAGGCAACCTTTCCCCTTTAAGGGCCGAGGGACTTCAGCTCCCAGAATCCCATGAGCTATTGGCCAACATGGGACTATTGCCCAACATGGCTGAGGCTTCTGGGAGCTGAAGTCCCTCGGCCCTTAAAGGGGAAAGGTTGCCTACCCCTGCCCTAGAGTAATCTCCTGGAAAATCATCCTTCCTTCCTTCCTTCCTTCCTTCCTTCCTTCCTTCCTTCCTTCCTTCCTTCCTTCCTTCCTTCCTTCCTTCCTTCCTTCCTTCCACAGTAGCTAGTGATTCACCATCTATGGCCAAGATGCATGCAGTAGTTTAATCCTTAAATCTTTCAACCAGGAATAACATTGAGAAGGACCAGTTGTTTATCAAGTAGGAATTTTTACATCTTTTGTTTGTTCACTCTTAAGGTGGTGCTCTCTGGAAGGTCCATTATGTGACTCCCAAATTTCAGCCAGAGCGGGCCGGCGGATGTTATGAAAGTAGACTCTGCCCATGTTTTGGAGATGGTGTAACCAACCACAGCCCTCCCTTGCTTTTTGACCTCTCACGTGACCCTTCTGAGGCCAATCCCTTGTCACCAACAACTGAGCCACTTTTTAACACCATTGTAAGTCGCATCGAAAAAGCTTTGGAAGAGCATCAAAAAACACTCACGCCTGTCCCAGAACAGCTTGATGTGTACAATGTTATCTGGAAGCCATGGCTGCAGCCATGCTGTGGGACATTCCCTTTCTGTTGGTGTGATGATGAAACTGGTAGTGATCCCATAATTAATCAGATATAAATTGTCTAAGCAACTGTTTTATCTACAACAAATACTTCTGTTATGTAAAACATTATGTCTCTTCCATCCAGCTGACAAGGAATTGGGATACATACTATGTTCCTTGATTAAAGAAAAGGGAAAGCTACATAAAAATGTTTGTGTTAAGAATTTATTGTAAATGCAGTAGAAAAATGTGATGTTGAAAGCTGGCTTTCTGTAATGGCTAGGATATTAGACTAATACTGGAGAGAACTAGGTTCAACTGCCCACTCAGCCAGGACCCTCAGTGGGTGACTGGGAGTATTTCATAATCTCCCTGCCTAACCTATTTTATGTATTTTTTATCCTTGTCGTGTAAGCATTAAAAGATGAAGGAAAACTATGTGGGCTTGAATTTCTTAGGAGGAAAGGTGGGATGCAACTGTAACAAATAGTTCTTATAAACTGAGGAATTTTGTTTTGTTCTGGGGTTTTTTAAATTAACACATTCAAGTCAAAAAGATTTTGAATTGCTTGTATAAAAGCAACTAACTGTACCATGCTGGATACTTCTCTGCTCTGTTTGTAAACATAATATATCCCTAAATACATAGAATACTGTCAGAAGATATCATTCCAAACACTATCTGCAAATAGCCTCATTGAAAATATCTGTATGCAAATGCACACAAACACACACGCACACATAAAAGTTTCTAGATAAGCTGCTCACAATCTTTCCAGTTTTCCCATCTTTCCAGACCTAAGTAACTAAGGGCCTTTGCAGACTGCCAGAAATAGTGCACATTAAATTGAGGCACTACCCTGGCTCAGTGCTAGGGAATCATGGGAACTGTAATTTATTGTGGCACCAGAGCTCTCTGGCAGAGAAGGCTCAATGTCTCAGAAAAAAATACAATTCCCATGACTCCCTAGCACTGAGCCAGGGCAGTGCCTCAATTTAATGTGCACTATTTCTGGCAGTCTGCAAAGTCCCTTAGTGCTGGTAGTCCTTATTGCTACCTCGACCCAGTGGAACTTACCTTGGCCAAAATGACAAATCCTCTGCTTGGAATCCTTCCTGACTACACATGATCACACAAAAATTCCATGTGAGAGAATATTCCATGGACACATGCATAGCCTAGACCACACCACACCTAAATGTAAAGTAATCCACCTTTCTCCAGATTTGTCTGTTTTATCCATTGGGTTGAAAAATGAAGGGGGAAAATGCTAGTCAGACAATTCTCCATTCAAAACCACAAATTATTTCATACAGCTAATTGTGCACATAGCATATGCTACAGTGGGTGCATATTTCTACATTGTAGAAATAATAATTTGACACCACTTGAAATGCTGTAGCTCCATCCTATGGAATCCTAGCCTTGTAGTTTTACAAGGTCTTTAGCCAAAGCATGCTGGTACGTCACCAAAGTAAATTTCTGTAGGAATCAGTCATGGCAGTTAAAGAGGTATCAAACTGCACTATTCTTGCATAACCCTCTGTTTACAATTTCATGCATTTCCCCCCATACAGTTCTTAAATAAGTTGCTTGCTTGGCGATTCTGTACCATGCCTATGATTCTTAAGAAAGAAATGGCCCCCTTTTTATGTGCTGAGAATCCATCAGTGAGTCATTTATACTTAATCCCCATTCATTTCAATTACACATAGTATAAGGTTGCAGCTAGAAGCTTCTGCTTTCAAATTAACAGCTCAGTCTTCAACACTGCTAAATTCAAACATTTGGGACTCAAGATGATTAATTTTCATTGTGGATGATGGAACTATAGGAGCTTCATTCTATACATGCCAGCTTAGCTGTTGTCTATATTGAGTTGCTAGGTACCATACCTAAAATAAATGGCCAGCTTCCCAGCATGAAGAAGCGATTAAGAAAAAGCCCACTGTGCTGAGCCTCTAAAGGTTTATGCCCTGGATATTATGCCACCCTTGTACAGCTTCCCTCTGACATCAATCAGTCTAAGAGTTAAAACTGATAATCCAGACATGATTTACAAACATATTTGATCTGTGACGTACCTGATTTAAGAGTGTAATAAGAGTTATTCAATTATAGGCATGCTTCTTCTTGAAACAATTAGCTTCAAAAAACAATGCATCATTCAGGATTCACTGTGTTTTGGCAGATTTTTTGTTTTTGTTTCATATAAAAATATTTAAAGTTCATCCTTTTATTATCTTACTCCATTGGTTAACCCATCATTAAGTTCTCTGTCATTCAAAAACCTAGGAAATGGGAGCATTGTAACTACTGAGCCTTCCTTGCTTTTCTTCTTTGGTTCTTATTAACCATATTCATATTATATCAAATCCTTCATAATCATAGGGTTTTTCTTTCAAAAAACACACAGATAAAGGCACAATCTTTTGAAAAAGGCAATCATTTTAGAGCCTTCCCAGAAAACCAGGCACACACATTTCACATCTGAAGAAATGTGCATCCTTTTGTATTCAGCATGTAAGCCAGCATGGTGTAGTGGTTTGAGCACTGGACTAACTAGATTACCGTACTAAACTCTTATAGTGATGCTTTTCACTCTTACTGCTCTGGCTGCCTCCTGCTGCATTCTGGGATTTGCAATTGAGAGAGGAGCATTTAGAATTCTCAGCCAGAGACCTCTTAGGCCTCTCTGAACTACAAACCACAGAATGCAACAGGAGGCATCCAGAGCAGGAAAAGTGGAATAGCAGCACTATAAGAGTGTAGTGTGGTAATTTACTATAACTCTGGAGACGAGGGCTCAATTTCCCGCTCGGCCATGGAAACTTACTGGATGATCTTGGGCAAGCCACATGCTCTCAAGTCCTGAAAACCCCATGATAGGGTCACCATGAACTGGAAACAACCTGAAGGTACCTAACAGTGGTGCCAGATTAAAAATGCCCAACCTCCTATTTACATAAGTGAATGCAACAAGTTGAATACATGATAAATATCCCAAAAACATGTAGTGCTATTATCACAGGCTAGTTAAACCTAATTATGATGGGGTCTTTATAATATCATTGCGACTTGGAAAAGTAGAGTAAGGGGCGTTGCAGACTGGCCTAAAGGGTCAGCCTGGGGTTGGAGTTGGAGGCAGGGCAGCTGCATGCTGGTGGCGCCAATCCCACCCCAACGCCATCCTGACACCATGCACCCGTATGCATGACATGCAGCATCAAGACGCCTTCCTGGCGGCGCGGAAGAGCCACAGCGCTGGCTCTTAGGGCGACCTTTTGCTGCCTCTAAAAGAAGTGGCAAAAGGGAGGATAGGGGCTGCGGCGTGTGGTTGCCGTGGCCCTGATGCACCGCTCCTAGAGCAGCTCTATGCCGCCTCAAAAGGCGGGTCTGTAAAGGCCCTAATTTATTAAAATACAGCCAGAATGTGCTGCCTAGTCATTCACACAGCATATGTTATCTATAAATGGTGAACACAATTCCCAAACCAATTAATAGGTTGAAAATAGGCCAATGTAGAAATTAAGAATATAAAATGTTTATTCAATAATGAACAATGTTACAAAAAGAAAGGACTAGAGGAGAGGGGGAAAAAACAGGATTTCCATCTTTTTTTTCTTTTTCTATATATTTATCACACCAAACAATATCAAAGCATAATTACAGGACAGTAAGTGTGAAAGGAAAAGCACAGATACTGGTAAGAAGAGTGTCTCCCTCCTATAGCTTACAAAACTAAACTAGCATCAGCAACTATTAAAGAAAACTCTGCTTAGGAAGAAAACAAATGGTCAGTTCTGAATCTGACCCTTCCAACTAAACCAGCACCATCGGAGGAACAAAGGAAGCTGCCTTATACCAAGTCAGACCCTTGGGCTATGAAGCACAGTACTGGCAACTCTATCAGTAGCCTTCCATGGATTCAGACAGGATCCTTTCCTAACCTGATCTGAAGAGCCTTCGTATCTCTTGGTCTTCCATCAAGTAGTAATAAATACCCAATGCTGCTTAGCCTCCAGATGCAGATGAAATCAGTATGTTCAGGGTAATATGGTGGTACAGTCTATGTATTTCTACACAAAATGAAGCCCCAGTGAATTCAATGCAACTTAATTCCAGATAAGTGTTGATCAGGATGGCAGCCTTATTAACACTCAGAGTAAAAATACAGAAAAGAGACCAACATCAACATTAAGAATAATTTAATACAAAAAAATATATGTGTTTTTGGCAAAGGGGGTAGTCTCTTATTGTAAAAAGTGTAATACAGTACTCACATGATTCTTTAGTATTTAATGTGACATTTATAAGTAATATTCTCTCACAAATACCCTAAATTCCTATACTAACATGTGTAGGTATAGAAAATCAAATGCTATCTCAGTAAGCTGTTGATTCACCATGTGTAGTGCAATCCTATACATGTCAGTTTGAAGTAAGCACCGGTGAGTTTAAGGGGAATTTCTCCAAGGTAAGGAAGCAGAGTGCAGCCTAAGACCAAAACCTTTCTGACCCATTGGGAAAAGTACACAAGAGCACAATGAAGAGTTGCAGTCCAACAACACTTGGGCTGATAGGAGTTGCCATCCAGCTACATCTGGTACCATACATTTCTTATTCTTGGAGTAGAATGTACTGATTGGTTTATTTGTAGAAAACAGTTTTAACCATTATTTTAAATGAAGGTGACATTTCATGAAACTGTGAACAACATTAAAAGCAGGTTTTGTATTTAGCTCAGATTGCATTATCACTCTACATGAATAAAAAGGTCTATTCAATTCTATTAGAAATTGGTCCCCCCAAAAAGAATGGAAATGAATCCTAAAGAATATAACATTTGTCTATTACACTGGCAAAAAAGATCCCCATTAAAATTGGCACTTCAGTTAAAAAAAATTCTCATATAGCAAGGCCAGGAACTATGTAGCTTGGTGATGAGCAGAATTGTCAGTATGAATGAGATAAACCAATGGTCTCACTCAGTATAAGGCAGTTTTACAAGCTCACTGTGTTTCATTTCCCAAGAGCAACCATTGCCACAGTGCATACACTGGTATGTTTAGAAAATGCAGCCATTTTGGAAATGTAGCAAGGTTATTTTCTTGGAGATTTCACAGACATTAGCAAATGTAAACAGTGATCACGTTCCATACGAACAGAAAAGCTAGATCTATAATAGAAATGAATCTAACTTCTTTTGAATGTTTTCAAAAGCATCCTTCCCCAGATAGTCAATGTGGCCTTCCTCCCATTTTCTTCGTTCATCTTCTGCACTTGGCTCCTCTGGCTTAATAGATAGCTCAGAAAGAGAACATGTAGCCTTATCCTGTGAGAAATAGAAAGAAAGGGGAGGTTCAGAAACACAGTTCGCATCAGATTAATTACCTGACAACTAAAGTCTAAAATCTAGCTTGAAGTTTCTAGATACTGCAAACAATTGAATTTGCAGCGTTCTGAGCAACTCAAATATGAGCTGCACATTATTACAGAAAATCAAGTAACTCAAGAATACCAGAATGGAGATAAGTGCACAGTATTTGCTCTTACACTCTCCTGTCAAAAGAAAGCTATCTGTAAGTTTGGATTCTGACTGCTGTCAAGTTCCCAAACAAAGTAAGAGCACACGTGTGCTGATGACAGCTCTGAAGTAGGTCCCATTGCAGGAAAATGCTTATGGAAGCGTACATAAGAATACAGTCTATATGTTTAATCCCCATAACACACTATAGGAAATATATTCCATTTGCATATTTTCAGTATGCAAAGGTATCTGGTAGCACCTTTGAGACTAACTGAAAGAAAGAAGATGGTAGCATGAGCTTTCATAGATGCATCTGAGGAAATAGGTTCAAGTTTATGAACGCTCATGCTACTAACTTCTTTTTTTCAGCTAGTCTCAAAGGTGCTACAAGATCCCTTTGCATACTAACACAGCTATGTATTTAAATTTGATCTCTTCAATAGTTTGGCAAATTTGCTTCATCACCACCACTTCAATGGCTGAGGATGGCTTCAAACTATCTAATCTAGACTATCTCCACTCATGTTAAAATATGGGACAAATTTAACATGTCATAATGACAATTAACTCCCTGTATAACCTTATTTTAGGAAGCAATGAACCAGCCTTTCCCAAAATGATGTCCTCCAGCTGTGCTGGGTTATAACTCCCATTATCCTTCAACAGCATGGCTGGTTGACTAAAGAGGTGGAAATTATAGTCCAAAACAACTGAAGGACACTGGGGTTCATAGATGCAGCCTTGTCATAAAATTAACTCCCTCCCTTCCCAATCATAAATTGTTGATGCTGAAAGTAAAGCATAGGAAGTCTTTACTGTTTCCACAGATGGCTGAAGAACAGGTTGAAGAAATGATGCTGCAGATGCTTTGCTTGGATCAGAAATGTGGACACCAATACTGCACTCAGCCTCCTGTACAGACTGGGGGGGGGGGGGGGGGGGGAGAAAAACCTCTGTTGTTTAAAGTTTTATTACCATTTTTCCTTCTGCACATTCAGATGAAAATATGGGTGTTTTTTTAAACAAGGCCAGCCTTCTTTTTTCCTAATAATCCTAAACATACTTTTCAATGCAATAATTTTCCAAACTGAAATAATAAAGCTTCAATAACAGCCAGCAGTTTATTCTATTGAAATGCATGTAGTAATTTTATTTTACATCATGCAATGGATATGAACTTCCACAACACTATGGTGTGCATTTATTAAGAGAGATTATTTCATAAAATGCAAAAACTTCATTTCATTTAAGTATATTTAGGTTTCTAAGCAGAGTCAGCTAAAGATTACCCATTCTTAAAAAAGAGATTTAACATGGAACTTAGGTCATTTGGTAAGATCATAACATAGAAATGGATGTGTTCAGGACTAAACTGCAGACATTTGATAAACCTTATCCTTATTCTAAAAAGAAGAAACTATAATCGAAAGCTTGCTCTGAATAAGACAGAATAGCAGAAGAGTGGAAAACTAGCCCTACTAATGTATTCAGAATGTATTCAGAATAGGATTACATTGAATGCGAGGAAGCACACAAGCCTTGCTATATGTCATTGGTCTCCTTACATGGAGAGTGACTGAAGAGAACCCTTGATATACATGGAGGCACTCCATGTGAGTTAGAATCCTAAATAAAATAAAATAAAAAATTGGGGGGGGGTTTATACAATACAATTATAACACTCTGATTTCTCATGGCTGCATTGTACGGAATCTTGGGATCTGTATTTTAGGGAGATACTGGGTGAGAATTTGGAATGTCCCTCCCTAAACTGCAAATCCAAGAATTCCATAGGCCAGTGGCGTCACTGGGGTGGGTGGGTACAGGGAGTGAGATCTGCAGCAAGTGACACCCCAAAAAGAGGGGTGACACCCAGTCAGACCCTTTCAGCTTGCCATTGGCAGCGCACGCCTCCTAGTGAGGAGGCCTGTGCTGCTGCAGCAAAGCCAGTAGAGGAGCCTTTGGCCCTCTCCTTTGCTGCAGTGGTGGAGGTCTCTTTATCAGGAGGCCTACACCACTGTGCCCTTTTGGTGACCACTGTTGCCCCGCCACCCAGCAGCCCACAACGCACCAAGTGACACCAGAGCCACTGGCTGGCCCATGGCAATTAAAATGAAATCACAGGGCAATAATTTTATTCACCATATATGTTTCCAGCATCCTATGCAAAAAGGTTCCTGAACACATGGAAAACTATAGCACTTAAGAAGAGATTCTTATCTTCTGAAAGAGTGGAGTGATAGAGGGGATGGCATAGTGTACTTCCCCTCTTCATACCTCCACTGTTGTGAACACCTGAACAGGGCTATTTTGAAACAATCCTAAATATCCCTGTGGGAGAGTAAGCCACAACTTGATTACGGGCCTCTACAGACGGGCCCTTTGGGCCGTCCTGGAGGCAGGGATGGGGAGGGGTGGCCACATGCCGACCACCTCAACGCTTCCCTGAAGAAGTCCTGACGCAACACGCCATTACGCGTGGCATGCAGCGTCAGGATGTTCTCCCAATGCAGCCTTTTGACATGCTGCGCCGGAAGGGGTGCTAAAGAGCCACACACCAACTCTTAGGGTGCCCTTTTTGCCGGCTCTGAAAGCAAGCAGCTAACAAGAAGTTTTTCTTTCTCTCCAATATCCCATAGTACTATAAGAAAATACCAAATGAAGCTGAATGATGGGAGATTCATGGAATGAAAGGAGTCACTTCTTCATATAGAACATAATTTGTCTGTAGAATTCAGAAGAGATAGTGGTACTTGCCCATTTAGATAGCTTTGAAGGGGAATCAAACGAATTAAAAGAAAATAAGACCACAGTTGGTTTAGTGGTTTGAGAGCTGGACTAGGACACTGGGAGACTAGGTTCAGATCTTCACTCAGCCATGGAAACACACTGGGTGATCTTGGGTAAATTATGCTCTCTCTGTCACAGAGAAAAGCGAAGGCAAAAGACTCAGAATCATGCCAATAAGACTACATATCACTGTTGGTCATGATGATGAAATACAATTTTCATTATCAGAAGACAATATGCCTCTCAGTAACAGTTCCCAGGGAACCCAAGCAGAAGGGTGCTATTGTACTCATGCCCTGCTTGTGGGCTACCCATGAGTACCTGCTCATCACTGTGGGAACAGAAAGCTGGAGAAGATAGGCCTTTGGTATGGTCCAGCATGGCTCTTATAGTCTTCTCAAGTTTCTGCATCTTGTCTTAAGACCCTAAGAGAGTTATCAGTAGGCTTCAGATCAGATGCAAAAACCTTATGAGAAGAACCCAAGTCATTATTACTCCTTCTTTCTGTCTTATCCAAAGCCAGGAATTTTAAAAGTGAAATGTGTATTTACACTTTTACAACAGAAAGCGTAATTTAACAAGATTGCTAAGGTTGAAGGTAAACTCACAAAACATTTTAGATCAAATAGTTGAAATCTCTACAAACATAACACTTTGAAGCAATTAAAATTCTTTAAGTCAAGGCTGCCATAACTAATTAGCAGTAATAGCCAAAATAGTACTTACATCTTTGGCAGATAACTCATCAGGTAAATTTTCAATCATTTCTGACACCTGTTCATTGTCTGCTGAGATTAGCAAAACATTGCTAAAGCTGGGATTTTCACTTTCACATTCATCTCCATCTGTACTGAAATCAGGCTAATAACAACAAAATGAAATGAAACAAATAAAACATTAACATTTTCCATCAGTGAAAGATTCTTCATTCGTTGATTATGTTGTTGTGTGCCTTTAAGACATTTCTGACGTAGTGACCTTAGCACTACCCTGTCATGGGGTTGTCTTGGCAAGATTTGTTCAGAGGAGGTTTACCATTACCTTCCTCTGAGGCTGAGAGAATGACTTGTCCAAGGTCCAACAGTTAAAATTACCAACAATCAACTTACTACATTGTACTTAGTCCTAAATTTCTAGTACCTGTGTTTAAAGCTCAACTTCACCACTACCACCATCATGGAAACTTCTGCATCTCTTGTCTCAAGAACCTCAACATAAAAGAAAAGGGAAAGGAGGAATCCTGGAGAGTACCTGGGGCAATCTGGGAGAAGCTGTTGATCCAAATTATTCTGTGGACACTCCCCCTTCCACGTATGCACACAACATGTCCTCAAACCAGCCAGTAATTTATGAAAACCATGGAACTGACCTAAATTAATTCCTTCCCACTGGACTCAATGGGATGGAACAGATTCAATTTTTTTTAAAATTAAAATGGTTAGGGAGAAAAACAAGGAGTGGAATCAGCATTCCTTTCTCATTTCTCCTATGCTGGCAGGAATCTATCAGAAATTTGTCTGCCTATGACATCTAAGCACTTTTTCTGCCAGTCTTCTCCCTTTCTTCTTGATGTTGCTTTTCATTTTTAAATGAGAAACAATTGTGACTATGATCATTCAACTGATACAGTTAACTATACCACAAATAACCAACTTTCATCAGACTAAGATGAAAGTCTAGCTGTGTTTTAAAAGGTGTATTTTACAGATGCATAGTTGTACCTCTATATGGAGGGTGGAAAGAACATTTAAATATACATCCTTGTGGACATGATCTAGAGAGCTACTCCAGGTGCATCCAGTGGGATTTTTTTATCCTTTTCTCTTCTCTGAATAGCGCACTCTATCACACTCTGTTGCTGAAAATAACTTCAGTGATATATAGTGTATATAATGTATGCGAGCCACAACACAGCACAGGATTACAGGAAATCAAATGAAATAATGGATGGAATTCATGATCACAGTTACAAATGCCTTAACCTAGACGTAATGCATTTGTAACTGATTCATATTCATGATCCCTCCATATTCAGTAGTGTAGGGAATACATATGCATCATAAAAGTCCCCTAATCCTGAGTTACCGGCCAGCAGCTGCTGCAAGCAATGGGAGTCTTATTCTCTTGTTGATCAAGACAGATCAGATTGAAGTTGCTAACCCCCTTCCATGAGTGATCTCTCCCCCTCACATGAGTGATATTGTCCTGATCAACAAGAGAACCAACTCCTGTTACTTGCAGAAGCTGTTGCCCAGTAAAGTAGGACTGTGTAGGTCAGGCCAGGGGAGCAGCTGATCTAGAATCTTGGCCAATAAAAGCAACAACAAGAACAACATCTTCCCATTCCAAAAAGAAATTTTTACCTGTTCCACCTGTATTTTTGACTCAGAAGACTCCTGCATCTCATTCAGCAATGGTAAAATACCAGAACTGTATGTCATCCACCAGAGTTCAAGGAATGAAAGTTGACTTGGAGATACTGATGCTGACCCATCCTCTGTAACTGTTCTTGTCTGAGGACAATATTTGTAGTTCCAGGGCTTTGTTGGTCCTAAGAAATGGACTACTTTTGCATCTTTCCCAAAGCTGAAAGAACATGTTAAAATAATGTCTTAAGAAGTTTCTGTTATGTGCCATTGCAAAATACTAATGCAAGATGTTTCTGCAAGGGCCTCATTAAAATAACGTAACAGTAAGATGGCATCATCTTTTTTATTTTATTCATTCACTCACTCATAGATTTTTCCTATGCCTCAAATAAATATTAGCTAAGTGGCTGACATCAATTCAAATTCAAAACATAATACCACTGCAGACATTGCACAGCAGTGAAAATAAGGCAGATGGTCAGGCTTGCAAATTAAGGGAAAGGGTAGAAGACAGTGTAGTTTGATGCCAGTTCTAAGAGAAAAAAATATATTGTATTTAATACAGCATTTACAATTAGTTGCAGGTTACAGTGATCTTCATTTGCTGGTGTTCTTCCTAAAATAGAGACAAAACAACCAGCAGACCTTGATCCTCTGGCTGATAGTAGGGACCAGAAATTACCTCATTTCTACTTTTTAGTCAGTGGGCAATAGTTACAGCAGTGTTCCTACTGCCAGGGGCGGGAGGGAGGAATGGTGGAAGCAAGTTCCCTAGCAGTCCTCACCTCCTGCCCACATATTGCCTTTCTTCACTTCAATAGGCTGGTTCATTCTCCACTGTTGGAAGAGGAGATGCAAACTTGCTTCCACCACCACCACCACCACCTTGGCAGTAAAAACACTACTGTAACTATAACTGTCCCTTTTCTTTGTTCTCACTCATTGTTCAACCAGTGACTGATGCCACCAGGGTCTTCCCCTGGCCATGATGTTCTCCCTGGAAAACAGGGAGTGATCCTTGGTCCTCTGGATAGTTATGGGTCCAAATGCTTTTACCCTCATCTCTATAGACACAGGACAAGTTGACAGGAGAAGCAATGATCTTAATGGGGTGGTGGGGGAGGAAACACTTGTATCTCCTCTTCCAATAATGGAGAATGAATCAGCCTACTGAAGTGAAGAAAGGCAATATGTGGGTAGGAGGTGAGGACTTCTAGTCCTTGCAACCATGGGCAACATTTGCAACCCTTGTTGGAAGTTATACACTCATCCCTCCACATTCACTGGAGTTAGGGGTACAGGAGCCCTTTTTTGAATGTGGAAAAACCGCAGATAACAAACACTATGCTTTTATCAGAGGGAACACCTCTCTAGGAATCTCTAGGTCAGGGGTAGGCAACCTTTCCCCTTTAAGGGCTGAGGGACTTCAGCTCTCAGAATCCCAGGAGCTATTGGCCAACATGGCTGAGGCTTCTGGGAGCTGAAGCCTCAGCCATGTTGGCCAATAGTCCCATGTTGGCCAATAGCTCCTGGGATTCTGGGAGCAGAAGTCCCTTGGCCCTTAAAGGGAAAAGGTTGTCTACCCCTGTTCTAGGTCCTCCAGTGCAACTCTGTGGTCAACATCTGCCAGACACTGACCATAGAATTGTGCTGGAGGAGCTACAAATGCCTAGTGGAGTGTTTTCTCTAGGAATCTCCAGATCCTTCAGTGCAACTTTTGGTTAAAGTTGACCAGAATTGCACTGGAGGACCTAAATATTCCTAGAGAGAACATATTAATAAAATCCGTGAATAATCTAATCCAAAAATTTAAAGCCACAAATGTGGAGGGACGAGTGCTCTTTCTTTTTAGTATTTATATCCCACCCTTTGGACAAAAAGGCCCCAGGAGAGCTTACAAATTATTTTGGCAGTTCCCTGCCCTCTAACTTACAAACTAAATGAGACACAATACACAAGAAAAAGGGGACTGCAATAGGGCAGGGGACTGAGTCCAGCAGATTCTGGCTGCTCTTCTCTCCCTCAGAGGCCATAGCAGGTGGCAATTGGAATGGAGCAAGGCCCAAGGCACAAATAGTGTAGCTCACTGTCAGTGGATCACAGTGACACCAAAAACACTTTAAAATCATCAATCCCCCTCTATCTGACCACTAACAAGTCTCCCACGAATATCACCATTCAAACAGTTATGGAATTCTAGAAGAGCCACCATATATTCCACGCATTTCTTGAATGACTCTTTTTGGCCAAATGAATGCACATCACTACAGTCATTAATATATTACCACATTTGTATACTATATTAGGTTTGCTTCTGAAATATTATCATTTGACTGTTTAAAAAAAAAAAAAACAACCTATTTGTCCACGCTAAATTAAACCACCGGATTTGCACCAATGAATTAATGCAACCACTCACTTGTATATAATTAATAAACAAGCTATATTTTAAGTACTTACTGTTGGAAAGCAGGGGCATAGCTGTAGACAGCACTACTGCTTAGATTATAGATAAATGGCAAGTGTTTGTTAATGTCTTTTGTAGCCCAGTTGCTAAAGAACATGTTTAAAAGTCCCTGATCACCTCCTTAAAAAAAATGAAAAACAACATATGAAAGAGGCTGAATCCATAAATGAATCAACCAACATGATCTCACCCAGACAGTATGTCTGACTGGAAAACAAAAACAAACAAAGGGTAATTTATGTTTTTTAGTTTATTGCCCCATTGATTCAGGAATAGAAATACACTTATGTAAAGTCTTGTGCATTTTATCCACAAATTAAGTATGTCCTGCTGCTCTAACAATAAACAAGCTAGCCACAATAGGCAATGGACTATCTATGCATATACCAGGGGTCCTCAAACTTTTTAAACAGGGGGCCAGTTCATGTCCCTCAAACCATTGGAGGGCCAGAATATAGTTTTTAAAAATACTATGAACAAATTCCTATGCACACTGCACATATTTTATTTTGAAGTAAAAAACAAACAAAACGGGAACAAATACAATATTTAAAATGAAGAACAAGTTAAATCAACAAACCTACTGGTATTTCAATGGGAACTATTCAAAGAGAGCCAGGATCAGATTGCAGATGATGATGATGATGATGATGATGATGATGATGATGATGATTTTGCAACCTTGCTTGGCAAGGCAAGGGAGAACTTTAGGGGGCACATCAGCCAGAAGCCAATGCCACCCTCCAGAGTCCTATGCAAAAGAAAACTATGCCAAAGAAAAATGCTGGACCCTTTCCCTGGGAGTTTGCTGCACTGAGATGCTTGCAAAGAGCCCCTGGGATTGCCAAGGATTTCTTGCAACCTTGCATGGCAAGCAGAAAAACAGGCTCCAGTGGGATGTGAACCGGGAAACTAGGCTCTCTTCAATGAATAAATAAAAGGCTAGCTATAAAATGCTCTGGGTGGCTGGTGCGCTCAGGTGCATGGAAAAGACCCAGGGGCTTTCAAAGGGTTTTTGCAACACTGCATGGCAAGGCAAGGCAAAGGAGGGCTCTAGCTGGCATGCAAGCCAGAGGGCATCCTCACCAGGCATGCCTCCCTATCAAGTCCTAGGCAAGACAACTAGACTGTCCAAAAGTAGCGCTGGAGACTTTTGCTGGGAGACTGGTGCGCTGAGGAGGCGCTTGCAAGCAGCCCAGGAGCTTACAAAAGATTTTTTGCAACCTTGTATGGCAAGACAAGGTGGGCACACGACCCAGAAGACAATCCCCCCCACCCCCACCAGCATCCTATGCCAAAGAAAACTAAACTCTCCAAAAATAAAATAAAATAAAATAAAATTCTAGACTCTTCATCTCTGGAAGGTTGCTGCCCTCAGGCGTTTGCAAACACACTCCGACTGATTTGCAAAGGATATATTTTGCAAAGGATATATTTGCAAAAGTGTATGGCAGGGCAAAGGTGGGCTCTAGTGGGCAGACGACTCAGAAGACAACCACCCCCTTCCACCCCCAAAGTCCTATCTATGAAAAAGAAAACTAGACTCTCCAAGAAAACTAACCTTGGAGGCTGGTGCGCTGAGGAGGCGCTTGCAAGCAGCCCAGGGGCTTGCAAAGGATTTCTTGCAACTTGGAAGGCGGGTTCTATAGGTAGGGAGAGTCCAGGGGGGCTCCCCTCCACTCTCGCCTCCTTGGTGCCCTTTCCCTTAGGAAAGACCTCCCCGCCTTGTCCTCCTCGCAGGAGGAGTCCTGCGAGGGAAAGGCTCCTGCTGCTGCCATGGCCGGCTCTTCCCGGGAGCTGTGCTTCGTGGGAGGTTTGGGGTGCCGGGATCCATGTGGCGCTGGTAGGCCTCCCTCCGCCTCCTCCTTCGCAGAGGAACCTCCTGGAACAGCTCCTCTGGGAGATGATGACGGAGGAGAGGCTGCTGCGCCTGGCCCGCCCCATCTCCCCCCGCCCCTTCGGCTCCACCAAGCAGCTCCGATGGGTCCTCAACGGGCCACATGTGGCCCGCAGGCCGTAGTTTGAGGACCCCTAGAATATACACAAATTATAACTATGTGCCTTTCAAGGCTCAACACTGCCTTAGCAGTTTAGCATGTAAGTTTCCATTTTATTTAAATATGACAAGCAGCTCCCTCCAGTGGTTTATAAAAAGCACAGCAAACCAATGTGTGTTTTTACCCAATAACTGTACAGATATCTAAATGATAAGCTAGAACAGACCTACTGAAATAGTGGAATTTAGTAAGTGTTCCAAAACTGATTTAATCATGGGACCAACAACTGAATAAAGACCCTAGTATATTATTTAACTTCAGTAGCATTATTATTATTATTATTATTATTATTATTATTATTATTATTATTATTATTATTATTATCATTATCGTTTATTTATATAGCGCTGTAGATTTACACAGCACTGTACATACAGTTAATAAAATAGATAAAAATAGATTTAAAAAGCCTGCCGATATCATACATTCTACAAAATAATAAAATACATATTAATACAAAGAAAGCAACAAATTAAAAACATCAAATAATCATCATACAGTGCCTGCGTAATTGTTAACTTACCATCAAAGCTTCCATGTTCACTTGCAAACTGCAGGAGGAGGTTAAAGGTTTTTAAGGAAGGTTGGAAAACAAAGACACCACTGTTAAAACAGTCTGGCCAGCCAGAATCTGGAGCTGCTGAGAATTCCTCCCGATCAAACAGCTCATCAATATTGCATAGTACCTAGGAAGGGCACATTAAGGTTGAATTACCAGAAATGGTCTACTATACAAATGTTAGAGAGTTGCAGTTCTTCATTCACTCAATTCACTATATTACCCTCACAACATTCACCATTCTCATAACATTCACCATAAACATAGTGATATGATTTATGTGGAACTATGGGATACATTTTCACCCATGTTACAGGAGTGCTGGTATCTATGGCTTTCTCTCTCAAATACATAATAGAACATTCCTCATCTTAAGCTGTTTTTAAAGTTAATGTACTGCCTATGATGTTCACTGCTATTCTCCTAGGCAATAAAGGAAAGGTTCTTTTTACTCCTCATGTTCAAATACCATTCATATACAGTCGTCCCTTTTGATTCACTCTGGAACACATACACACACCCCCCACAAATTGGAAAAATCGCCAATATTGGGGTCCCATTGATTTCAATGGCCACGTGCCCCTGCACGCATGCCACAGGTGTGCACACTATTTTGTTCCCTCCCCGCTTGCCATCCACAAAGAGTGAGACTGCAGACCCCAAGTCTGCAACGGGGAAGGACACCTGTACATGTTATACACATGTTCATGTAGGTGTCAGAAAATATTTCCTAAATCTAAATCTCCTTAGATTAAATTCCACAACAAAAAACAAAGAGATATCCACCAGTGTCACTGTGAGAGTTATATAAGTGAGAAGGATGCTGCCACATTTCCATGGCAGTTAAAGTACAATCACAGAACTATAAGTGTGTAGTATAAAAGGTCCCAGGGGTTCCAAAGAAGAGAAATACTGATAGGCTATGAACCTCCCAACACTCTACCAGGGGTAGGCAACCTGTCCCCTTTAAGGGCTGAGGGACTTCAGCTCCCAGAAGCCTCAGCCATGTTGGCCAATAGTCCCATGTTGGCCAATAGCTCCTGGGATTCTGGGAGCTGAAGGGGACAGGTTCTGTCCAACTACTCAGGGAGATTCTGAATGCTATGGCCAAGGATTCCTCCTCTCAGTCCAGCTCAAAAAGCTGGAGAGGGTAGTAGAGAGAGTGGGCCTTTGGATTTCTTCTTCAGATGCACAAAGTTAACAAAACCTGGCCAACCTCTTAAGAATACAAGAGGTGCATTGAAACCATGCAGTCCTACATGTGGAGAACAGTTCAGTGGAAACCGTTCTTCTTCAAAACAACATAGTTAAACATCCAAATATTTACAAAGTGATGCATTGGGGAGGACAAGAAAAGGGCAAAACAATAACCAACACATATAATTCTACATAAAATCAACACAGACAATGCACTGGAGCTTATTACATGTTGCCTACTTGGGTAAATTGTTCAGAGCACATGGAAAATTGTTGCAGAAAATCTTTATTTTATGGGGCTCTGTGTTTAAAAAAAACACACCACCGTATCCCCTTTAGCAGAAACTGATTTGTTTATTCATTTTGTCTAGATTTTTATGTTTAGTTTTGTCACATTTTATAATCACTAGTGTGAGTACACCAGCTATTTTAAAATTTTTAGTATCATGTAATTTTAAGGGGGTGGTAATTTGTTTTTATGTTACTGTTTTTTGTGGTGGGGGTGTTTTATATATGCAATTGTTGTGAGCCACCTTGATTGCCTTCAGGCAGAAGGCAGGGTATAAAATAAAGATGATGATGATGATGAGAGTGACACCATATTTCATATATTAATAGTCTAGCAAATCAGAAAGTTATTTAGCATCCAACTCTGCATTAATAATTGACCTTAATGTTGCATCTCAAAAGACACCTGGATTAAATCAAGTGGATAAATGTAATATTAGAGAATAAAAAAATGTATTTTGGTTTTATTCAGGTTGCCCAACAGAGTTCTACAAGCTACTTCAGGATATAGGGGCTTATCAGATACACATTTAAGACAAATATTTAGGATATTACTGCCCTTACCAATGTGTCTGCATCCATAAAGACACATTTGCTATACTGAATAAGAGTCCAACAATGAAGTTTGGTAAAGGTTACACCCAGTTCCAACCTCTTCAGTAGAGCCAAGTGCACGGAGTCATTGCTGTCAATTTCATTCACATCAACCACTGTGTCAAATATAGTGCCAAGGGCAGTCCTGACAAAAGAAGTAAAATAGAAGATTGAGATTCTTAAGACCTCTCATTTTACAAGAAAAGCAGTGGAGAGTTTTTCACGTTAAAGCAACTGAAAATTGCAACTGGTATTCATTACAACTTAACATCAACTAGATGTAACCTTTTAAAAAAAGATCAAAATCACAGTGGAAAAACAGAAGCACAAATATACAAACTTAAAAGCCTTAAGCAGTGTCTGCTGATAAGTGAAGGCTAGGAGCAAACTGTTGGGAAAATAAACCAAGCATCCCACAAAGATTCAAGACCTGAATATCCCCCCCACCAACCTGAATATCCCACAAGTCAACCGATAAAGGTAATAATCCATCAAATGATGCTGGGAATTGTTCAATTCATATTTTGGACTGATAGCAGTGGAATTTGGGTTGTGGTGGGGTGGGATGGGGCAGTGATTTCTCTCTACAGGAGAAAATATCTGAGTTTTTTAACAGAAAAAAAATGAGTTAAGATTTATTTCACAGTCAACCCAATATTAATTTACTCAGGGATTCTTCTTCCAATTGCAAGTAGACAGCAAGAGGCATATTCCTTTCTTGTAGAAAGGCTCTCTACTATTCTTTGATCCACCACCTAGTATTCAGAGAAATACTGTGTCTGAATATCAAATTCCTTCTAGCTATAATTTTCTCCATTTCTGATGTTCAAGAGTGTCAACGTGTGTGCAGCTAAAATGGCACCTACCATACACATAAGGAAAGTATCAGAATATTAAGAAAACAAATGCTGACTTATTGTTGGGGTGGAGAATGGAAAACTGGATGGGCAGGGAAATTGCATGGATTCTTGTAAAAGGAGGCATGGCCAACATTTGTAACAAGTAAACAGGAGCAGTCTACTTTACCTTTTATTGCAGGCTGCAACTGTTATGATCAATAGTTCTCCAAAGACTGGCCCTCCATGGTCTAATACGCATTGAAGTCATGTAAATTTACATCATTTATACCTAGCGAATTCCGTAACTCACAATACAATCGTAAACATGTCTACTCAGAAGACTCACTAATTTCATCAATCATACCTCCGGGTATGGGATCACAGCCATAATTATTCATTGTACAAAGTAAATTCTGTTCATGTGCTCAAAGTCTATTGCCAATCAGTTTCATCCAGGAAGCCTCACAGTATTAAGAGAGGAAGGAAAGAGTTCTCTTCATCCAATGTCTCGACACCATGAATAATTTTAAAGGGCTTCCTTGGCTGTTTTTTGCTGAAATGGACCAAATATTTGAGCCTTTCCTTATAGTTTATTACATAAGAGATCAACAAACTGTATGGGATAAGAGAATGAATTGGAAACAGGACAGAAATACCATCAGACACGATTATTTATATTTAAGAAAACAAATACGATGCATAAGTATGCATTAAAATAAGATTTTGGAATTAGCATGGCTAAGGACCCCAAAATCCTTAATCAAGTCCCTGTTCCTCATATAGTTATTGAAATATATCAATCTCTGCTTAGTTATGTACCTGAAGCAATTAAAATAAAGTACAATGTCTGGAAAGGTACCTTTCAAGAAGTTAAAGCAATCCTGGAACAAAGCCAACCATATTCTCTGCATGTTGACCCACATGTGATTTTAACTGCACTAGCCAGCTGGGAACTGAAGTACACATTCAACACAGTGTTTGCTTATTGTTATTTTGTAATTAGGTAGTTGAACAGAATTCAATTTTCTAATTATAGTGTTAATTGCATCTGGGAATGCAGTCTTACCTCATTGCACTGGAGACCTGAGGTGTAATTAGTATTGCCAACCTTCTAGTTGTTCTATGGTTCCTCAAGGATTGTCCAAGAACCAAAGCTCCACGGCAGTAAGCATCATTAGTAGCAAGGGTCACAAAGGCCTGGTCTGTCACTGTAAACAAACATTTACAATGGTCACTTAAAGCTGAACAAAAGTACTGACTAGACCAGCGGTCGACAAACAACAGCCCATAGGCCAAACCCAGCCAGTCGAGGCCATGTAACCAGCCCGTGGCCGGTCCTGCCGCCATTACTGCCGCGCATGACACGGGGTGCCATTTTGCATTCCAAAATGGCGCCCGCACTCGCGTATGCATGCACACGACAGTGGGCGCCATTTTGGAATGCAAAATGGCACCGGCATCATGCGCATGCATTCGCGACGTGCAGTGCCATTTTGCGTTTCAAAATAGCACCCGCCGTCGTGAGCGTGCATGCGCGGGCACCATTTTGGAACGCAAAATGGCATCCCGCACTCGCACGCACACATCCGGCACCATTTCCCCTCCCTTCGGCCCGCTGATGATCGGGGGACAGTGGAAACGGCCCCACCCCCAAAAGTATGCTGATCCCTGGACTAGACAGTTCCTTACCTTGTCCTACTAAACCTACAAGCTGTGATTTCTATGACAATATGCCAAGTCCACAATAAGCTCTTTTGTTACCCAAAATTCCTCAGAGAAATAAATAAATAAAATTGTATATGCTGGATGGATTTTGCTTCCTGTTTAATCCTATATGACATCATGTCACACTCTTCTTTGGGTAAGATAATATGGAAAGATATGTTTTTTGTGTCAGCCATGAATATCTTTTAATATGTAGTTTCATCCTTACAGCTGATTCACACATAGCCCTGTTATCAATGTTCTATATGTGAATCAGTGCTGAAGCAAACTTTTACTTTACTTAAGAGTATCCCAGTGATGGCGAACCTTTTAGAGATCGAGTGCCCAAACTGCAACCCAAAACACATTTATTTATTGTAAAGTGCCATGTCCCTGGCTTTCTAGTAACAACTCTGGCAACTCTATGCTGGGGTGATGGCGCATATGCCCACAGAGAGGGCTCTGAGTGCCATCTCTGGCATGAGTGTCATGGATTCCCCAACACTGATCTAGGTCCATCCATGAAATTTATCCTCATTGAAACAAAGATAGTCATACTAAGTGAATAAGCTTATGTATGTGCCAACATACATGTATGCAAGTTGATCCATCAGAGCCTTGTATCAGACATAAGAGAAGAGGAGAGAGATAGGTGCCTCAAAGCTCTTAGGATATGGATGCTAGGCAATCTATATAATAATCCTTAGTTCATTAATATGGCCAAGATCCTAAATCTGTACATAATTCTGCATACACAGTTCTATGTTCTCTTATTGCCTGGCAGCTGCCAAGCCATGGGAGTGACCCCTTGCTGTTGTCACTTACCAGTGGGGAAAGAGGTAATTCATACAATGGAGGAGATGGTTCCAGCCCAGTCAGGGTAGGGAGAATGAGGATGTGCTCAGAAATGGACTTCCTTCCCCTAAGAGCCCAGAACAGCCAGGTCATGGTCTGAATCATCTCCCTGCACCCCCCCCCACCCCCACCCCACGAATAAGACAGCCAGAATAGACCATCCTAAGGCTTGATAACTGCTGGACTGTGGAAGTTTTGGGTCAGAGTGCAAGGACAAGAGAGCAGCCCTCTACATTATGTCCAAAAAAAGAGACTTGGGGGAAAACCATACAGTCCCTTTGTGGCGGTTTCCCCACAGCTTGGGGGCATGTTGTTTAGACGATGCATGCCCCAAGCCGCTGGGAGGCTGTCATAAAGCTGCCTGCCTGTTTACATGGTGGCAGCTTTTTGGCGCTCCGGTGGTGCAGTATTTAGATGCTGCATGCTGTAAGAGTTCCGAAAAGCTGCCACCACAGCAGAAAAACCAGCTTTTTGTGGCAAAACACCTGGTTTGAGTATGGTGTGCAGCTGCCATGCCCCAACCCAGCAATGAAAGGGGTGGCATGATGTTGCTTCTTCGAGTTAGTCTGTTTCCCCCCTTAAGCATAAGCAACATTTACACACGAGTCATTAACAGGATGCTAGCCTATGTGTGGCAACTATTTACAGTCGCATTTATACACAATGAATAGGTAGTGATCAACAGTCCTCAACAAAACGTTCCCAAAGAATACAAAATAATGATCATAACAGGTATAACAATACACACACTGACCACTCTTCCCAAATCTTCTTGTGCACTAGGCCATTCCTCCTCAGTTTCAGTACTTTCTACATTAAGCAGTGCTCTGCTGATGTTTAAATTATAGAACACTCAGCACAATGATGAGCCTTGTTGACAAATGTGAGGATAAAGGTAAAGGTCACAGTGTAACTAAGCTAACACTTCCAGTGCTCGCTTGCATCAGAGGAAGTTCCTCCAACACAACTGAGCCCAGAAAATTTCAGGTCAGGGCAGTCACAGCTATATTTGTGTGGAGAAGAAAAGGAACATGATCTTGGACTCCTCTGGATGGAGGACGTTCACTAATCTGTTTAATAGAGAAATAATAGATTACCCACCGCTACTTCATAAAGAGATACCAACCTTCCCCCTTTCCTGAAATAACACATAAAATGAATTACTAAAAAGCAATGCTGATGTATCGACAAGAAAAAGAACTGTCCTCTGTCCCTTTTCCCTAGCAAAAGCAATCTGTAACAAATAGTGGGAGTTCCTACAAAGAATTACTTCCAAGCTCTGTTTACCAGTGAAAGGAAGAAGAGAAGATGGAACGCTAAGCTCCAGGGCAAGGACCTGGAATGAGTAATGTAAAGGGACTATAGATCTTGCTGGACAACACTATTCACTTGCTGTATTCAGAGGTTGTGTTTTCCTGGCCTGCCTTGCCCCATGAGCCTCTGCAACATTACGTTTCATAGAATCATAGAGTTGGAAGAGACCACAAGGGCCATCCAGTCCAACCCCCTGCCATGCAGGAACTCAAAATCAAACCATCCCTGACAGATGGCCATCCAGTCTCTGTTTAAAGATCTCCAAAGAAGGAGACTCCACCATTCTCCGAGGGAGTGTATTCCATCATCGAACAGTTCTCACTGTCAGGAAGTGCCTCCTAATGTTGAGATGGAATATATTTTCCTGTAGCTTGCATCTGTTATTCTGGGTCCTGTTCTCTGGAGCAGCAAAAACAAGCTAGCACCCTCCTCAATATGACATCCCTTCAAATATTTAAAGAGGGCTATCATATCACCTCTTAACCGTCTCTTCTCCAGGCTAAGCATACCCAGTTCCCTAAGCCATTCCTCATAGGGCGTGGTTTCCAAACCCTTCACTATTTTAATCACCCTCCTCTGGACATGCTCCAGTTTTTCAACATCCTTTTTGAATTATGGTACCCAGAACTGGACACAATATTCCAGGTGGGGCCTGACCAATGCAGAATACAGTGGTACTATTACTTCCCTTGACCTAGATACTATACTTCTACTAATGCAGCCAAAAATCGCATTGGCCTTTTTAGCTGCGGCATCACACTGTTGACTCATGTTTAACTTGTAGTCTACTAAGACTCCTAGATCGCTTTCACACATAGTCTGTTTTATACTTTTTGAGATTGGTATTTTTATTGCTAAACTGCTTTGAGATTTCTTTTTTACTTCATTTGTTTTATTTTGTTTCAATTTCTAACTCACTATTCTAGGTTTTTCACATGCTCTAGACAGCTTAGTATGATTAGTAACATCACACAGCAATAATCAATCTTGACAATAATGACAGCAGTAAAAATGGTAGCAACAGATTAGAATTGCCATATTTACTTCCATAAAATGTGTCCCATACAGTTGGATCCATATAGAGTCTTTATGCAGCCATTTACGATTTCCCAAACCATGTCTGCTGGGCTTACTGGGAAATGAAACAGTAAGTCTCTGGTTAGGATCCTGTTGGTGACTTACACCAGCAGAAACCTCACTTACACTGGTGTAATTTTCAACCAATACATAGCAACAGCAGGAGGAGGTGACAGCAGCAAAAGCTGACTCTCTCAAGAGATCAAGCTGCTTTGCCAGCTATTCAAAACCTGGCAAGACAATGACACTGCAGTGCCTATGGCCCCTTTCCCTCTGCTGTGGTATCCCTCCCTTTTCCACCAACATAGTTACACAGGCAAACATAATCTATACTGTTGGGAGCAGGTTGCAATGTAGGGAATATTAGTGCTTTTTCTTTTTTTACATCACTGAACAGTAAATGGGATTAAGGAAATGTAGCCAGAGCAGCATATGAAAATAATATTACAAAACTGGTGCAACACATGCTTATTTATTTAGGAATTATACCCCACACTTGTGTAATGGAAAACCAGCATCCAGGCACTTTTCCATCATGCCTGGATCTAGCTCTAGCTGAGAGGTGCTAGATGCCACTGCTGAGGTCAGTGGAAGGAGAGGAAGCAAAAATTTCTCCGTTGTGTTATTTCTATCCCTGTGATGTGCTGAATTACTTCTTGCCAGGCAGAAGTGAGAGGCTGTGAAAAATTGCTAAAGATTGTCTAAAGCCAGGTAGAAAAAGGGAATAGTGGGTTGCAATTCCCAGCAATCCTTACCATTGGTTATGCTGGTTGTGGCTCACAACAGTTGTAGTCAGCAATTACATGCCTTCCATTTAATAAATAAAGAATCTATCACCTGCATTTGTCTTCATTTCAGTGTAATAATGTTGCAACATCAGGTTTGTAATATAGTTCCTTAGGGGTGGTCTGGCTACAGTTCCTTTATCCCAATTACTATGCAGCTGTAAAAAATGGGGAGACATTTCATACAATACAAACTGACGATGGTACAATAGCAAGTAAGTAATGTGAAAAAATCCCAAGGACGTTTACAGCTTTTTTTTAGCATGAGTTCCTCCTTGAAAACAAGTGGGCGTTGAGCCTTAAAATCAGGAAACAAAGCAAAACATGTAATTTTCTTAAAATTATCAACTACTATAACTGTATGTTTACCTTTGAAAGCAGATGTGCTGCTCATCAAACAAACACTTAGTATGAGTAGTTAAAAGAGGGAATTACTTCATTATAGACAATTCTGCATTCTACCAGTTCTGAACTATCCTTGCACTAAGAGTGACTTAGAAAATCTGCAGGAACAATGGCGAATCATCTTAATCAGACATAGGATGTGGCAGATCCAGCAGCCAATATTTTGCCCTGGGACTCTCCAGGGCAGGGTTAGGCAACCTTTCCCCTTTAAGGGCTGAGAGACTTCAGCTCCCCGAATCCCAGGAGCTATTGGTCAACATGGGACTATTAGCCAAAATGGCAGAGGCTTCTGGGAGCTGAAGTCCCTCAGCCCTTAAAGGGGAAAGGTTGCCTACCCCTGCTCCAGGGTCTATAGAGACTACCAACTTCCCCCATCCCCCCATCCCACCCCTAAAAAAAAAAACAAGCCTAGAAGTGGCTGAAGTCCTTTTCTGATTTTGAGATGTAACCCCCAAACAGATGGCCAAATGAAGTGGCTTCTGGCCATTTACATGATGCGCACCTCCAAAGTGGACAGAAGTCACACAGAGACTGCACTCTGGTCCTTAGGACCAGAGCAAAAAGAAGCTAGGAAAACCTGACTCCTGGCCAGCATCCTTCAGTCCCTACATCTGCAGCCTGCCTTGTGAGTGGGTTGTGCAGACAGCAAGGTTCCAACCCGCTTCCAGCCAGAGTGGACCTGGGTCACTCCTTTGTACCTGTCTAATCCACCCCATAGATCAGGGGTAGGCAACCTTTTTGAGCCTGGGGCCGGGTTGCTGTCCCTCAGGCAATTGGGGGGCAGAAGCACCAAAAATAACTAAATAAATAAATAAATATTTAAAAAAATAAAACATTAAAAAATATGCATGCACTCTCTCTCAGCCCCAGAAAAGGCATGGCAAAACCCCTGTGGAGATTTTGCCAAGAAAACCCCAAGACCAAGTAATAACAACAATAATCAATATCATCATGGCGGGTGGCGGTGGCGGGACGGCGGCGGTGGCGGCAGGACCAGCCTGGGGCCAACCCAAAGGCCTCGGGGGCCGCATCCGGCCCCCAGGCCTTAGGTTGCCTACCCCTGCCATAGATATTTTCTAGAGTTAAATGGGGGAGGGGTTGAAACCTATTTAATATTTCATCTCTCTCTCTCTCTTTTTACCAGAAAGTTCTTGCACTGTGAAGGGGTCAAGGGCCACAAACAGCCTTAAGGGACACAGTCTGCCCATTCCAAGCCTAGATTGCAGCATATATAGACAGTGAAGTCACAGAAAATGAAAGCGACCTTCCACATTTCATAGAATCATAGTATCAGAGACCTCAAGGGCCACCCAGTCCAACCCCCTTCTGCCATGCAGGAATACACAGTTTAAAGCACCCCTGACAGATGGCCATCTAGCCTCTGTTTAAAAACTTCCAAAGGAGACTCCACCACACTGCAGATCACAAGAATCAGATCCATTTCTAACTATATATTGTATACAGAGAATGCATCTGATGAACTGGCCTATGTTCAACAATAATTCAAGCAATAGGTTAGTCTTGACCCTTGTGTAGTGGTTTGAGGACTGTACAGGCTCTGGCAGATGAAGATTTGAATTCTCATTCAGCCAAGCAAACTTACGAGGAGAACAAGGCACATTCATTCAACCTCAGAGGAAGGCAATGGCAAACTCCATCTGAACTAATCTTGCCAAGAAAACCATAAGTCACCATATGTCTGATAGCACACAACAACATTAATTTTGAAGGTGTCACAAGACTTTAGTTGTGTTTTATGTAGACAGAGGCCTAAATCCAATTTTTATTCCCATTTAATAGACCCAACAAATCAACAGGATTAACCTACCATAAGTGATGGCTTATTTTTCAGCAATTGATATAATGTATCCACTCTGGTAATGACTAACAACTTGATTATAATGTTTTTTTTTAAAAAGTGATTTGTTTAAATTTGATAGAGAAACAGCAACCTGCACATAGCTCCCCTGGGGACTGTTTTGTAGCCTGCCAAAACCCTTAAAGCTTCATAATAACCTAGAATGGATAAGCCACAACTACCATAGGTCTCCAAAAGCATCTTCACCATAAAGATAAGACACAACAACAAATCTGAAAGTACCCAGAAATGAAAGGGGGGAGGGGGACCTAAGCCACTTGTTTTGGTTTTCAAGTCATATTGTGGACAGAGCATCCTTGCAGAGAGGGCAAAAATCAGCTTGCTTTAAATAGTGCTCTTATACAGCTGCATCTCCTTCCTTTCTTCTTGGTGAACTATACCCAATATCATTTGTCATAAATGAATGCACCAAAAATTAATTTTACTGCCCTAAAATGAGAATCAGAAAACTAAGGAGGCTGAATGGGGGGGGGGGGATCTACTTACCCGGCATCTTTAAAACCAACAGGCTAAGCTGCTGCTGACAGACTAAAGCCTCTATTAGAGGAGGAGGAGGAGGTGGAGGCTGGGAACTCTTCCACTTAGTACTTATTTGTTCCTAGCAGGTCTGCAACAGCCAACAAACTACCAGATGGGATTAGCCTCTTTGTTTCCTGCTGAAGACAAATGAATTATATTAAACTCATATACAGTGGGCTCTTGGGATCCGCTGAAGTTTGATTCCAGGACCTCCCGTGGATACCAAAATCCATGGATATTTAAGTTCCATTAAATACAAGGGATAGCAAAATGGTGTCCCTTATATAACATGGCAAAATCAAGGTTTGCTTCTTGGAATTTATTTATTTAAATATATATATATATTGTTAAGCTGGTGATGACTGAATCCGTGGATGAAACATCAGTGGAAGGTCAACTGTATTTGTCACTATTAAAAATTCATGTGTTCTATTCAAGGATTTATTTATAACTGTATTTTCCGGCGTATAAGACGACCCCCCATTTTTCCAGTCAAAATATAGTTTTAGCACCTCTATCCTCCTTATCCTTATACCCAGCGTATAAGACGCCCCCCCCCCACTTTAACCACAGATTTTGCAGGTTTAAAAGTAGTCTTATATGCAGGAAAATAAGGTACACTGTCTTCTGGTGAAAACAAGAGAGAGGGAAGGAGAAGAAAAAGATTTTACTGAGTCCCAAGTTTTGGGGAAAATTAGGGATTAAATGATGGTGGTGGTGATGATACCTGGTTTTTGCTCCTTTTCAATGCTCACTGTCTTTATTTTGAGTAAAGAGGAGAAAAACCCTCACTGTTCAGTACAAGCCCTTTAAAGGGAGATCTTAAATACACATAGATACATATCCCCCAGCAAAGAGGGCCCAGCAAGTGGTTTCATGTTCCTTTCTTCAGACTCTTCTAGAAAAAGATTAACCATTTCATAGCTTTTACCATTTATCATACTTCTCTATTTGCAGGAAAGGGGGGTGGAAAGGAATGAGTAACAAGGAGCCATGTTAAAACCAACAAAGGGCCTTTGCAGACTGCCAGAAATAATGCAACTTGAGTCCACTTTAACTGCGCTGGCTCAGTGCTAGGGAATCATGGGAACTGTAGTTTATTGTGGCACCAGAGCTCTCTGACAGAGAAGGCTCAATATCTCAGAAAATGACAATTCCCAGAATTCTGCATCATTCAACTATGGCAGTTCAAGTGGTGTCAGACTGGATTGTTTCTGCAGCACACAAAATCCTGGGACTTGTAGTTTGGCGAGGTAGTCCGCCTGCTCGATCAGAGAGCTCTGTTGCCTCACTAAACCCAGGATTCGTACGACAGAGTCATCACAGCAGTTAAAGCCAAACTGCTTTAATTTTGCAGTGTGGACTGCTTTAATTTTGCAATGGATGCCCATAGCCGACCCACATGGTGGGCTAACCTAGTGGAATTTCACCAGGGTGCCTTCCAACTTTGGGCAATCACTTTGTGTGTGTGAATGTGTGCCCTCCCCCCACATCCCCACAAGGCCAAGCACCCTTCCAACAGGATGAACAGAGGTCCTCCTTTTCCTGGACATGTCCTCCATTCTAACCTTCTGCCCAAGAGGAATTCCAAAACGTCCTCCACTTGGAGCATGCCTAAGAAGCATGGATCTATATTTGTATATAAATCCTTTTATATGTTATTGTGTCTTCCATTTTCCCTGCAAGTCCTCCATTTGGAGTATGCCTAAGAGGCATGAATTTATATTTGTATATAAAGCCTCTTATAGGTTGTCATGCATTTTCCCTTGCAGGTCCTCCATTTGGAGCATGCTTAAGAAACATGGATTTATATTTGTATATATGCTTGTCCCTTCACATTTTCAGTTTAGATTTTTGTGGCTTTGATTATTCAGCCAAGCCAAGGTTTTGATTAATATGTTCTCCCTAGAAACAACTAGGGGTAGCCGTGTTGGCCATATAGCAAATCCAGTAAAATCCAAACAATGATACCTTTATTGGGCCAACCAACATGCACAATTACATGTTGCAAGTTTTCAAAGTCACATTGGCTTCTTCATCAAGCAAACAGGGGGGGGGGGAAATGAAGTTGTTAGTCTTGGTCCTGCATTTTCTGTTTCTGATCTCAGTTCAGATGTTAAGGGAGGGCTATCTGCAGGCTGGCGCCTCCTCCTTTTTTGGCCATGCGGTGGCTGGAAAATGTTGCAAGCCAAGGAAATTTAATGTCCATTTGCAGCCGAAAGGAGATGTTTCCTTGGAATCCAGCATGTCTTTTTCCTTTGTGAAGCCTCAGGCTCCTATGCAGATATTCCGCCTAGGAATGTCTAGGTCCTCCAGCACAACTTTGGTCAACTTTAACCAAAGGTTGCCCTAAAGGCCCTGGAGATTACTCCTAGAGAGGACACTCCAGTGGGCATGGGTAGCTCCTCCAGCACACTTCTAGGGCCAGGGTCTGGCAGGTGTTGACCACAGAGCTGCACTGGAGAGGACCTAGACTCTCTCAGGTAAAAACATGGGTGTTTTGGTTAGGGGCATTTTCCCCACGTGGATGGGGTCCTGTGCCCTTAACCCCAGCGAATGTGGAGGGAGGAGTGTAAATCAGGGGTAGGCAACCTTTCCCCTTTAAGAGCCGAGGAACTTCA
>JAIPUX010001232.1:72406509-72429950 GCA_020142125.1 Phrynosoma platyrhinos | reverse complement strand
CTATATATATATATATATAATATACACTATCTATCTATCTATCTATATATATATATACTCTAAGTACTAAATATATATATACTCTAAATAAATAAATATACCATCTTAACTAACGACACACACACACATATATCTGGTGGGGAGGATATCTTTGGCAGGCAGGCAGGCCTGCTCCTCCTCCTTCTGGCCCTGTGACTATAGGGAGATTTTGAAAGGCCAGGAAATTGTTGGGCATATACCTTCAATCTGCTAAGCACACCAAGGGCAACAAGGAAAAGGAAAAAACTGGGAGGGGGGAAGAGAAGAAGGGGAGCTCAAGATGGGCAGGGAGGTGGCTGCAAGTTTTTGCCTCTCTGCAGGGATAGTTGCAAGAGGAGAGCAAATGTGAAATCAGAGGCTTTCATGGCCGGCATTCATAGTTTTTTGTGGGTTTTTCGGGCTATGTGGCCATGATTTCCCCCATCTCTTATCAATGGGAAGCATCCTTTTTTAATAATAATAATAATAATAATATCCTTAGAATGTTATGCTCACTTTAAAAATGCTAAGCACAACAAGTACAACAAGGAAAAGGAGGAGGGGGGAGAGAAATAATGCTAGGGAAAAAAAACTGGGGAAGGGAAGAGGGGGAAAGGCAAGATGGCCAGGCAGGCTGCTGCAAGTTGTGCCCCTTTGCAGGGATATTTGCAAGAGAACGAGGGCAAATGACTTTTCCTATCTTTTATCAGTGGAAAGCATCCTTTCTCTTTCTCTCTCTTTCTAGATACAAACATACATGCACAATTTTATTACAATATTACACATACCTTAAAAAATGCTAAGCATACCAAGGACAAGGAAAAGAACTGGAGTGGGGGGGAAAAACATCTAGGAGTAGCCACGTTGGCCATATACCAAATCCAATAACATCCAAACAATGATACCTTTATTAGACCAACAAAAACGCACAATTACATGTTGCAAGCTTTCAAAGTCACACTGGTGTTTTTATCAGGCAAACAGGAGTAAAAAAAAAATGAAGATCTTAGTCTTAGGCCTGCATTTTCTGTTTCTGATCTCAGTTCAGATGTTAGGGGAAGGCTATTTGCAGGCTGGCTCCTTCCCCTTTGGCCATGTGGTCACTGGAAAATTTTGCAAGCCAAAGAAATTTAATGTCCATTTGCAAGTAGAACACCAAGTAGAACAAGGAAAGGGAAAAAAGAAATAACATTAGAAAAAGAATGGAGGGGGGAGAGAGAGAGAGAGAGAGAGAGAAATATATTAGAAAAAGAACTGGGGTTCTATATGATCAGACAGGTTGCTGTAAATTTTGCCCCTTTGTAGGTATATTTGCAAGACAAGAAGGGCAGATTTTTTTTCCCATTCTTTTATCAGTGGGACACATCCTTTTTTAAAACACACACACATACACATGTTTTTATTACAATGTTATACTTACTTTAACAATGTTAAGCTCACCAACAAGAAAAGGAGGAAAATAAATAACATAAATTTTGCCACTTTGCAGGAATATTTGCAAGAGGAGGACAAATTACTAAGCATGCCCAGTACAAGGAAAGAGGAGGAGAACATTAGAAAAACTAAAGAACAATAAAGAAAAGGATGAGAAAATACAAAGATAACTTCTGACTTTCTCTTGTTGGGTACATACATACATATATAATATATTAGTCAAACCTCTCTCTCAATAAACTACTTGTAACCTTCTCCTAATCTCCACTAATTTAAAACCAACTGTCATCAGCTCATTTCCATTCTTTCTCAAAATGTTACCAAAATGTCTGTCAAGCATTTCCCATCTTCTACAAATGTTACTAATGATTTTTCTCTAAACAATAATTTGTCCATTTCCTGGAACCCATGCACTTTTAAAAATCATTCTCTTTGAATAGGTAATATTGCACTCTTCCATCTTTGAGCATACAATAGTTTTGCTGACATAATCATATACTGAAGTATTCTCCCATATTTCTTCTCCAAATGTTATCAGTGAAACATCCTTAAGTATGAAGACTCTGGCAAGTACAAGATGTCCTTTAAAGCACTCTCTGTGTGCTTACTGTCCTAGACAATGTCCCCAGGATGGATTGCAGGCAAAGATCACCTTTATCCCAATAGCCTTCCATCTCATACTGTTGCTTGTTGTTCTGTTTCCCACTTATGGCAACTTGTTTCCCACTTATTCAACTTGTTTCCCACTTATGGCAACCCTAAGATGAACCTATCACGGGGCTTTCTTGGCAATATTTGTTCAGAGGGGTTTGTCTTTTCTTTCCTCTGAGGCTGAGAGAGTGTGACTTATCCAAGGTCACCCAGTATGCTTCCATGGCTGAGTGGGGATTCAAACCATGGTCTCCAGAGTCCTAGTTTTAATGCTCAAACCTCTATACTATCCTGGTTCTCACAGTACTATAGCTGCAACAGCATTGCATGTATGGTCTATGGTAGATGGTAGCTGTAGTCTAAACATTGGGAAGGCAACATCTTAGGGAAAGTGATGCTCTGGGGAGAAAGGTGAACCAAAATGTTGAAGAATCTTAACTCTTGTAACTCACAGCCAATTCTTCAAATTGGAATGTAACCCCAAAGTCCCTCCTCCAGTAAAGTTAGGGTGGTATACGTAGAGCTGTCTTCCTCCTCACTTTATCATTGGGCTGAGAGTATGTGGGTGGTTCAAGATACTGAGAGACTAGAATCTAGATCTAGAGTCTAGACCAACACACTTAAGTGCTACAGAACTTGAATACAACATAAAAAAAATCAAGACTACAATAGAGTACACCAAATTTGATGTGTCAGTGCTTTTGCTTAAAAAGAAGTTGCAAGTAAGAGTGAAATGGACTCAGTTCCAATGCTAGTAGGGGTGGACTTCAAATCTCCCCTCCTGGTTTTGGTCATGGGAAAATATAAATCTATTGTGCTTTCCTCTTCTTTTTCCTCTACATCAAGTGTGGAGGGTCAGGCTTACCATTAGGTAGTGTGGTGGAGTAGTCACATCAGTGGCAGAAGGTGGGCAATGAGGGGATGGAGGACAGAGCTGTGTGTCTCATACTGCCTGCTCCATGCCTCCTGCGCTAACTTGCTACCTGTTCAGGTTTGGTCAGATTACCATATAAAAACCACAGGGCCAGTTTGTGCTCAAGTGTTGCCTTAGGGTTATCATAAATCAGCAGTGACTTGAAGGCAAAGAACAGCAAACTAGTACTGAAATAAGTTTCAAGTGGCTTCGGCTTTGGAAGCAGGAACTTTCTCTTTCCTTTGCCTCAGGCAGCAAAATGTCTTGAGCCAGCCCCACCTGGTATGACTGTATGGACCTTATCCCACGGGGCCAAAAGCAGCAAGAATCCACATGGAATCAGGCGCTATAGCGCTATAGTTTTCCGGGTGATCCCACGACGTCGCTCGGAATCCGCTAAGAATCAGGCGCTATAGCGCTATAGTTTTCCGGGTGATCCCACGACGTCGCTCAGAATCCGCTGAGAATCAGGCGCTATAGCGCTATAGTTTTCCGGGTGATCCCACGACGTCGCTCAGAATACAACAAGAAACCGCTCGGAATGCAGCATCATTCGGGTTCTTTTGTATGCCTGTTTTCATCGGGCATTGCAATATCGCTACCTTATCCATAGCGCTATTATAGCGCTAGCGCCATATTATACTAGCGCTATAGTACTGCAATGATGCTCATATCGGTTTCTTGCCACTTTTGAGAGCAGCGTGGGATAAGGTCCTATGATTTTAATCTAAAAATAGGTCAGTGGGAAAGGTTGAGTCTTCCTTGCCACAAACTAAGCCACCCCTCATCTAATCTGGATCACACACGCAATTGCTTTTCATTGCTTTTCCCCATTCTTGCCATTGACATACGACATCTGCTGGCCTTGTGTTTGTTCACATAATGTTGTCATTGTTTTGCTAGAGCAACAGGATCACTGTGGCCTTGCATGGTCATTATAAAACTAGACAGATTAAATATGTGAGAAGGAGGAAGGCAACTTTCTGAAGAAGTCTCCTAGGCAGCATCCACATGGCAGAAATAATCCAGTCTCACACCAGTTTTACTGCCATGGCTCCATCCTACAGAATCCTGGGATTAGTGGTTTTCTGAGACATGTAGTCTTCTCTGTCAGAGAGCTCTGGTGCCAGAATAAACTACAATTCCCAGAATTCCATAAGACTGAGCCATGGCAGTTAAAGTGGTATGAAAGTAGATTACACCTACAGTGCAGATACAGTCTTTATCATGGACACTCTCATTGTTCAAAATTCAGGGTGCTGGAAAAGCAGCATACTGAATCTTGTGGAGAGCCTCCACACAAAGAGACTGTTCACACATGAAGGAAATGCATGGGATGGGAACAAGACTAGCATACAATTACTAGTCTTGAAGGAATGAGGAATTACCATGACAACAACAAAATTCACCACAAACATTTTCAATTTTATTTCAGCGTGCACCATAACAATATATTTAAATCTTTTTTTCCAGTACAGTTGGCACAGTTCTTCAAAATGGAAATGAACAAGAGTTCCATTTCATGAATTCTCTCCTTCTCCCTGCACCTGCACACCCGGTAATAACTGACACTAGAAAATATGTTGTATCTTTTAAAAAATTAAGACACAAAGAACTGTGGTACATTTCTTCATTCCACAGAGTAAGCCCACCACCATTACCTGCACCTTTAAATGTAATGGTCTCAATCCGGAGATCCCCACTACACTGATCACTGTGCCAGTTAAACTAAAACAGGTCACCCATTTTGCCTTAGAACTGAGCTTTCATCGGATGAAACAGCACTCAGACATTTGATTTTAAATGTCAATTCACAGAGCCAGTTTAGGATGATTTCTTGTTGATAAATGTCTTCAATTCATAGAGTTTTATTGGTAAGATTTATTCCGAGGAGGTTTGGCACTGTCTTCCTTTAGGCCTAGGAAGGAGCAGGGGGTGCAGCCCACACCGAGTGACATCTTAAGGAGGGGTGACACCACTCTTCCCCAAATGTCTACTTTCAGGCAGAAAGGGGCTGTGTTTTTTGCTCACATCTTATTAAAATGCTGGAGCTAAGTGAAAGAAATGGTGTGATTGGGGTGAGGCTCAGGGGGAGGAGAAAGGAGAGGAGGTTTTTTTTAAGTAAAATAAAATAAAATTTTAAAATTAAAAAAATTGTTATATATATATATATATATATATATATATATATATATATATATATATATATATATATATATAATATTCATTTTTTAACTTTCTTTAAATACATCACATCTTACAAATGTACACTTTAACCAGATGAAACTATGTACATATGAATACATTTAGGTTGTGTGTATGATATTTTAATTTAAATATATGATTTTAATTTTACTAGTTGTTTATGTCACAACTACTGCCATTATATTCAGTGATATATGGGAATTACAATTTATGGGTAACATTACTGAGAATTCTGTATGGTGTTGGGTATGAGAGAAGGCCAATGTGGGGGTGACATCATGAATTACTGAATTGAGTGACACCAACCCTAGTGATGCTATTGTCTTCTTCTTTAGTCTGAAAAATGTGAATTGTCCACGATCATGCTATGGGCTTCCATGACAGGTCAGGGAATTGAATCTTGGTCTGTCACATTGACTCTGGATGATTACTTGAAAGCAGATGTCACTCCTCACAGGTATTAATACATTGATTCCTCTCCTTTCCTTCCATGTAAAGCAAAACCCACATAGCCCAAAGCAAAACTCAACCCTAAAACAACAGAAGAAGTTGAGGGCATACTTGATTAAATCAGAAGCACGAAAAGAATGACATTAATGACTAAACAGATCTTACAACTAGGTTTTATTAAAAGCAGGAGAAAATAAAACAGCCTCCACCAGGCCCCTGAAAGGGAAGAGTGAGGGTACCAGACAAATGGATCTGGACGTTCCCTGTTTATGGAGCCACAACAGAAAAAATTCTGCCTCATTTTTGAAGAGGGGGGGCAGAAAGACAAGGCTTTCTGTCTTTGCTCTTAGCACACAGGCAGGGTTTTATGGGAGAAAATAGTCTCTGACAGATTCTGAGACCCAGACATTGATGCCTTATTCAGAATCTTAGAAAACATGTTGGATCAACATGGAGAAGGAAGCCTGCTAGTTCTGCCTGCCATGTCTCCAGTGTCATTTTTCTCATAATGTCACAGAGTTTCCACTACACATGGAAGTTGTGTTTGTGATTGGGAACCCTGTTTTTTTGTTTAAGGTTTCTGGTCATATGGTGAGTCTCCACATATAGCAAAATTCTCTTGTTCAGATTTGTCACTCCCCATGTGAGGAGAACAATGGTGTGGGAGACAGAGTAGAACATGGCTAATGCACTTCCCTCTTTGGGTATGTTTTTACACATTTCCTAAAAGCTTGAATTCACTGACATTTTAAAAATACAATAGTCTTAGTCAAATAATTGTCAATGGCTGAACAAGACTGGTGTATTGACCTGGGCACACTTGGCATATTGCCATCATTTATTTATTTATTTATGTTATTCTAATCATTAAGGACAAATAAGTCTAGGTGCCATCCAAAACCTTCACTGTAGTGATGATCCCTATATAAATAGAAAATGTAATATAAAAACAGTTGTTTTTTTTCATAGAAAACATGCATTTTAGACCCATTTTATGTTTTATTCATAAAGACTTCTTTAATAGACTTCTAGCTCTAGAAAGATCATTCTTCAGTTTTTACTATATTGCATTGTTTCATATTGCACAAAATCTCAATAAAATTTATACATAAACATAATGTAGTGCATAAACAGCTTCGGTGATCTTCTTCTCAAACAGACCTTCCATGTGTATTCAGTTTTCCCAGTTTCTGAAGGGGTTAGACAACTGCTCCACCTAAATTGGACATTAATTTTAAAAAATAGAAATGAAATATTAAATTCATTCATTTATATAACATATGGAACACAGGTACTTTAATCTTATTTCCACACTGCACTTTGGTGTAGACACGCACTACACAGTGTGAACAAAGTACCATTATCCAGATATTGTTGGACTGCAACTCCAGGCATTCCTCACTATTGCCAATGTTGATTAGTTTGATGAGAGTTTGTTCAACAATATCCAGAGGGCTGTATGCTTCTCATTACTTTAGTAGGGAATGAACTACATGGAACACAGTGGGACGACTTCCACATAAGTATGCCTGGGACTGTACTGGAAGGCCACAACTTGGAGAATTACATATAGAGGTAAAGGTTTACAAGGAACCCAAGGAAACCACTATAAGGCTTGGCATAAGACAGGGGTAGGCAACCTTTTTGAGCCAGGGGCCGAGTTGCTGTCCCTCAGACAATTGGGGGGCCGAAGCACCAAAAATAAATAAATAAAAATTTAAAAATATATATGCATGCACACTCTCTCAGCCCCAGAAAAGCCATGGCAAAAACCCTTGGAGATTTTGCCAAGAAAACCCCAAGAACAATGACAACAATAATCAATATCATCATGGCGGGCGGCGGCGGCAGGACCGGCCTTGGGCCGGTCCAAAGACCTCGAGGGGCCACATCCGGCCCCCAGGCCTTAGGTTGCCTACCCCTGGTATAAGACATAAGCAATATTGGACCCATATTGGAACATAAGCCAGATGGTCTCCATCCCACACCATTATGCATGGGTTTCGATGAGAACAGACGGCATGGCCATTAAATGTACCCAATTCACACAGTATGTTGGCTTAGAATCCATTTTCACTCTTCCTCCCCTTTTTTCACCTGAAGAAGCGGGGGGAGGAGTTAAGCCCTCCCAGCTGGCATTGCAAAAGATAAGTGAAAGTCACTGGTTTTGCTTCCCCAATCTTTCCCTATGTGGGAAAGAGGAACAAAGCCTTCTCAGGGAACCCTTCCACGTAATGGTGATGGTGATGATTTATAATGCTCTTTTCACCAAAGGGTGAAACATCAGACATATATAATCATGAGCAAAACAATAAATCACAATACTATAAAATATTAAAATAATACATTAATGCTCTGAAAACAAAATCCTCATCTCAGCCACACTCAGCAGCTTGACTGGCAAATTGAAGTGTCTTCAACCCTTAAGATCAGTTTTTTTTAAAACAACAACAACAGCAACAACAAACATCCAATAGTAAAGTGGAATCTGCAGAAATTAGCTTTCTATTTTTGCAAAGCATTTATTTATTCAGATTTCTGATTAAACTCACAGAATATCAAGTCAAGCAACCCTGTAAATTACTGTCTCCTGATGCCAGTAAAGCTAGATTGAAGATATTATGTGCTGTTTTTTTCTATTGCCTTGTAAAATTCCACCTAGGGATAGGTTGCTATGGGATAATCCAGTGGGATTTTCTCCTTCTGCCCTGTAGCCCGCTTTGTCCACTTCAAAATCTTTCTTTTCCACGCCCAGTTTTGAAGGCACTTGGGTTCAAGATAAAGAGAATTATCCCCTCCAGCCCTGCTTATGAATATCCTTCCAACACTGGGAGGGATTTCTTAAATACCAGATTGTCTGGTTTTTATAATTTTATATAAGGATGATCAGATGGTTTTAAAATTCAATGGCTGCTGATCACCAGTGATAATTTTGTAATGTTTTACGCAGCATTTTATGCATTATCAGTGATAAAGTGAGGCTCTGTCCCAGCAATATTGACCCTCAAGTGAATTTTCAAATTGAAATTCTAAGTGGAATGATACCATTTTAAGTCTTGGTCATCTGAATTTCTGAAAACTTAATATGTTAATTACCCCCTGGATTCACCGCTGAGAGTGTGTATGCATGTATGTCATACACAGGTATAGATACATAATCTTGTTATTTCTTTTGCGATAACCATTGGCAAAAATTGCATGAATCACCAAGTCTGTGAAAATTAGCTATCCTATATGTGCAATGTTGATATTCCTTGCTCTTACCAGACTTTTATTTTATTTTTTAAGTGTGTGCTAGTTTCTCTTTCTTTCTTTCTTTCTTTCTTTCTTTCTTTCTTTCTTTCTTTCTTTCTTTCTTTCTTTCAGTTTTTTCTCCCTCTTACACCTACTAGTCCTGTGTTTCCTGCCTTGAGTCCTCTTTGGGAGAAAATGGGGCATAAATAAATAAATAAATGATTATATAGGCAAGTGAATAATTATCCTGTCTTCAGCCATTGCAGTTAGTTTTTCCCATTTGTTAGGACATAAGGACATTATCTCACTATTTACACCACATGCTATGCCTACCAGTGGTTCTGAGCTCCACTCTTCATTGCTTTGATATGGAGAGCAGTTAAAGTAAAGAATAATGGAATTGTTGGTCATTCATCCTACACCAGAGAAAGATGAGTTTATACCATTTTAAATTCAGATTTTATTTTCTGGATACTACTTAGAGCCAGTGTGGTTTACTGGTTTAAGCATTAGATTCTGGGGACCAGAGTTTGAAACCCCAATCAGCCTCTGGGTGACTTTGAGCAAGTCACACTCCCTTAGGATCACAGAGAGGTAATGACAAACCACCTCTGAACAAATGTTGCCCCCCCCCAAAAAAAAACCGTGATAGGTTACCCTTATGTGGTGGATGTGTTGGTATGTGACCATGCACCTTCAAGTCATCTGCCAAGTTATGGTGACCCCATGAATAACCCTTAGGGTCACTATAACTGGGAAATGATTTAAAGGCACACAACAATAAAAGTCTTCTTCACAAATCATTGTAAGACAGAATGCACCCTTTTTCCCAAATACTGCTTCAATGATGATGATGATGATGATGATGATGATGATGGGGAAATGTTTGGTTCCAAAAGCTTACACCAGCGCTTTTTGACTCGATCTAATTAAGGTATCATCATAATATAAATTTTGGAACTTGCCCTATGGTTAGCGAGGCAACCATGCATTTGAACATGGGTGTCTCCTGTATACTCAGAAGCAAATTCCATTGAGTTCAATGGCACTTATCATGTAAATGGGTATAGGACAGCAACTTAAGTCATTAGGACTTCAGGGAAAGGTCATTCATTTGCTCTGTTTTGAAGTACCTGTATGTTGTAGACAGGTTTATCCAGTGGAAGCAATTTTTAAAAGTTCATTTCTTTTTAAAGTTATAACAAGTTATATAATATTGTTGTGAGTCTCACCTCTTGGTTTAAAACAGTATCGCTTTTGCTTGTAAGACGTATAGCCAGCTAGTGCTCCAACAGCTAACAGCACTACTACAGCCACCACAGGGGATGTAATCTGAGCTGTTGTACTAGAATCAACTGCAAAGGGAAAAGGAACTGTAACACAGTTTCTTCAGAAATACACAAATCTATTCTGTTTTTGATTGTAAAAAGTGGATTATCACTGTGCCTCATATTTTCTAGGTCTGGTTAAATCTCAGGGCATTTTTTAAAAGGATTATTTTAATGGGACCACTCACAACGAATGAAAAATGACTATAAGGATTTTGGCAGCCTCATAGGAAGAAGCAAATATTATTCTTAATAGCAAAAAAGAGAATGAAGTAAGGAAAAAAATAGACTTAAATTTATTCTCAGCCATGACTAATCTTAAGGGCTGTTATGATATACAAAGTTCAGTCATTTTTTTCACTGTCTTAATTTTAAATTTCTTTCTACATAATAGTATTTCAAGTGTCAGAGTGCAATCAAAGAAAAGTTAGAAAAAAGTAAACTTGTGCCTCCACGTTTGCAGCATTGATTTTTGTGGATTTGATTATTCACAGATTTTATTTATATGTTCTCTCTAGGAATTTCTAGGTCCTCCAGTGCAACTCTGTGGTCAACTTTAAAAGTTGCACTGAAAGACCTAGAGATTCCTAGAAAGAACACTCTACTAGACATTTGTAGCTTCTCCAGTGCAATTCTATGGTCAATGTCTGGCAGCTGTTGACCACAGAATTGCACTCGAGGACCTAGAAATTCTTAGAGAGGTGTTATCTCAAGTAAAAACATAGCATTTTTGTTATTTGCAGTTTTTCCACATTCCTGTGCCCCTAACCCCAATGAATGTGGAGGGATGAGTGTAAATCCCATTGAAATCACTTGGTGTGATCAGAAAAATGTTAGGAAGTTATATCAGTTAATTTAAACTGGAGGATGGAATCAAACTAGAACTTGTATTAATTTTCTCTCTCTCTCTCTCTCTCTCACACACACACACTGTGTGTGTGTGTGTGTGTTAGCTGCCTCGGAGTCAACCTCAGCTTGTGTCATCAACTGGTTTAGGTTTTGTAGACTCAGGGCCATGGTTTCCTTTATTGAGTCTATCTACCTGTAATAAAATCTTCCTCTTTTCCTGCTGTCTTCTACCTTACCAAGCATTATTTTCTTTTATAGTGAGTCATGTCTTCTCATGATCTGTCTAACAGGGGTAGGCAACCTTTCCCCTTTAAGGGCCGAGGGACTTCAGCTCCCAGAATCCCAGGAGCTATTGGCCAACATGGGACTATTGGCCAACATGGCTGAGGCTTCTGGGAGCTGAAGTCCCTCGGCCCTTAAAGGGGAAAGATTGCCTACCCCTGGAATATGACAACTAGAATGGAGATTGAAATCAAGAAATCAGAAAAAGACTAGGACTTGGAAGAGCAGCTATGAAAGAATTAGACAAAATCTTCAAGTGTAAAGACATCCCACTGAACACTAAAGTTATTACTGTCCATACCATTGTATTTTCCATAATTATGTATGCATGTGAGAGCTGGATGGTAAAGAAAGGTGATAGGAAGAAAATCAGCTCATTTGAAATATGGTGCTGGAGAAGAATTTTGGGTATACCGTGGACTGCCAAGAAGACAAATAAATGGGTCCTTGAACAAATCAAGCCTGAACTTCCCCTGGTTGCAAGGATATATACTTGAAGCTGAACTCTGCACATCACATTATACATCCCGTACCTTCAAAAGCATGCTTAAGAAGCCCAACTGAGTGAAAAGCAATTTCAAAGACATCAATCTAGATCAGCGGTAGGCAACCTGGGGCCGGTCCTGCCGCCGCCACTGCCGCTGCCACCACCCACCATGATGATATTGATTATTGTTGTTATTACTTGTTCTTGGGGTTTTCTTGGCAAAATCTCCACAGGAGTTTTGCCATGGCTTTTCTGGGGCCGAGGGAGTGTGCATGCATATTTTTTTTAAATTAAATTTAAAAATATTTATTTATTTATTTATTTATGGTGCTTCGGCCCCCCAATTGTCTGAGGGACAGCAACCTGGCCCCTGGCTCAAAATGGCTGCCTGCCCCTGATCTAGATAATGCTTCTTATCCAGGCCAAGCCCCTGCTGCATTTTCCCTCCCAAAAGTCACCTCACCCACTACTGCTATTTGCAACCAAAAGGATAGTTTACCTACAAACAGCATCTGTAGAAGACAATAGCAGCTGGTGTGCATTTGACATGAAGCAAGAACTGATACCACATTCCAGATGGGGTTGCAGAACTACCTCTTGTTCAAAACAAAATTGGGCAGCTTAAGGCTACATTTAAAAATATATAAATATTACAGCACATAGTATTTGTTGTTGTTAATTGCCTTCACGTTGATTTCAACCCATGGCAGCCCTGCTAATGAGACATCTCTGTCCTCCACTGCTCTGCCCAACTCTTGCAAACCCATATGATCTCTATAATAGTGTCCATCCATCTAGCATGCGGTCTTCCTCTCCTTCTACTTCCCACCACCTTGCCTAGTATTATTGTTTTTTTCCCATTGATTCATGTCTTCTCATGATGTGTCCAAAGTATACCAACTTAAGTTTTGTTATCTTGGGATCCAGATGTTATCTTGGGTTTCTGGCTTGATCTGCTCTAGGACCCATTTGTTTGTCTTTTTGGCTATCCATGGCATCCTCAGCATACTTCTCCAGCACCACATCTCAAATGAATATATTTTCTTCCAATCTTTTTTCTTAAACATCCAGCTTCCACATCCATAGATGGTAATAGGGAATACAATGGCTTGTGTGATTCTAACTTTTGTGCTGAGTTGTATATCTTTGCATTTTAGGATCTTTAGTATAATCATCAGGTATAGTATAGTAATTTTAATATAGTCATCCGGACTATACTATACTATACAGTGCATAGTACAAGTCCACAATATTCCCTGGAATGAAAATAATGTACCAGATTTGACGTACCAGTATTTCCCCCTTGATCTGAAATATGTGGTCTCTCGCCTGAAACAGAGGTAATAACATGTGGGTATTTTCAGGAAAATTTATCAAGAAATACCAAAATCATATCAATACCTATCTAAACATTGTATTCTTTTTAATGGTCTTGCTTTTAACTGCTTTTAACACTATTATTAGTTTTATTATATTTTCAATTTTTGCATGATATGAATTTTAATGCACTATCTGTTTTGGCTGTTGTAAACCTCCTTGAATCCTAGATTTAAAAAATGAGGAAAACAAGAAAAACAACAGTATAAATAAATATCCAGTAATGCATTGCCTTATTTGCTTAAAACAGATATAGCTCCAGTTGCAGAGCTGAACTTATTGTTTTAAGTCATTTGTTGCTTTAATACAGGGGTAGGCAACCTGTCCCCTTTAAGGGCTGAGGGACTTCAGCTCCCAGAATCCCAGGAACTATTGGCCAACATGGTTGAGGCTTCTGGGAGCTGAAGTCCCTCGGCCCTTAAAGGGGAAAGGTTGCCTACCCCTGCTTTAATAATTGATCAAGAATAAGAACAGCATTAATACTACCAGATTGTGTTTTTAAATGGGCTATGAAATAAGAACAGGGAAAAATAGTTCAGTCATAGTTTGTTCCTACTGAATCAAGATCAAGGGCATTGATGCCTGCATATCGTCCTCCAGAGGTTTTTGGCCTACAGCTCATATTAGCTTTAGCCAGGTCTTGGAAGTGACTTCGCTTATTGTCATGCACATTTTAGGAAGTGTCAACAGTAGCCTTCAGCCACATTTCCTTGAGTAACCTTGCTGTTGTGTCACTTTAGTCTATTCTGATTCTGAATGATGTGACCAGCAGCAGGTAGGATTCTGTGTTAGTCTGAGTGGCAGATAATTGTTTTAAAGTAAAAAAAATAGAGAAGCAATCCTTCAGCCACCCCATATAGTTAACACACAATTGCAACCAAACATGGCAACCATTTAATGACAGCCATTTAATTTGGGGACATGAACTCAGCAATGTAATGAATTAATTTTAATAGTAATCTTTTGAGTTCTGGCCCTAGCTAGCCTAACCAATGGTAAGAGGTTATGGGAGTCCAAAACATCTAGAGGACCTCCTAGATGAGACTTGAAAGTACAAAACAGAGGATACTTCAAAGAGGTACATAGAATCCAGCTCAAGAACCTTGCATGAAGATGGGGCTATAAACCTTTGCTCCCACCCACTGTAGTCCTGGATCAGTGGGTCTCTCCCCCATGGCTGCAGTGTCTAGGGCCAAAGGGTATTCTATTTTTTAAATAGAGCTTTGTCAAAATAATTAGCCAAAGGTCATTAGTTTTATGGATTAAATGTAACTATAAAAATACAGTGACATCATCAAATTACAGTACAAAATATTTAACAAGCATCAGCTGATTTTATATACCAGTAAAACATCTTAAAGGCACCAAATCCCATATGATCTTGGAAGCTAAGTGGGGTCAGCCCTGTTCAGTACTGGAATGTGAGACTGCCAATGAATACCAGGTGGTGTAGGCGATAGTTCAGAAACAAGAATTGGTGAAACTAGCTCTGAGTACTCTTTGCCTAAGAAAACCCTATGAAATTCATGGGGTTTCCACGACAAGTGACTTGAAGGTGTGTGACCCGTGGCATCACTAGGGGGGTTCAGGGGGTGCGGACTGCACCAGGTGATACCCTAAGGGGGGGTGATACCACTGCTCCTCAAGCACCTATCTTTTGGAAGAAATGGGCTGTGACATTCATCTGCTTCCCTTTAAAATGCTTTAAGAGGTGGTGGAAGTGTGGTGAAGTTCAGTGGGAGGAGAAAGAAGAAGGGCCCCACATTTTTTAAATTAAAATTTCAAATTTTTTAATTTATTTTTTAAATTTTTTTATTCTTTTAACATTTTCTTTAAAAACATTGCATTTTAACAAAACCTTCACTAAGTATATGTAAATACATTTAGGTTGTGTGTAAGATATTGTAATTTGAAGGTATAATTTTAATTTTGCTAGTTATTTACATCACAATGATTACCATTACATTCAATAGTATATAGGAATTTTGATTTACAAGTAACCTTAGCGCACAAAAGCATTACTAAGGATTCTGTATGTTGTGAAATGGGAAGAGGTTAATGGGGAGTGACACCATGAATTACTGCACTGGGTGACACCAACCCTAGGGATGTCACTGGTGTGCGCACGTGCACGCACACACACACATGAAATAGGGATCCAAACTTGTCCATCCCTCTCCCTTTCCTCCCCATTTTCATTGTTCTGGATCATTTTAGCAGGCTAATATATAAAATTCAGTCTATTCCTTTTTAATTGAAAGAACTGACTGCCATTACAAAGCTGGTCAAATCAAATACAATCCTCTGGTAGACTTTTGCCACTCTCAACTTCACTTTGTAAATGCCTGCCCCATACAGTTTTGCATCCCCTCATGCAACATCTGGAATAAATTTCAGTGGTGCAGGAAAAAAATGAAAACAGTAAAAAATTGCCCCTCTGCCCCTTCCATTTATGGAAATCATTGTTGGTTCAGACAACTTTCTTTGAACAGAGAAATAACAATACAACTCTTTATCATTAGAGGCTTGGGTGGCCAACTTGGGTCTTCTAAAAAAATTGGGATGTTAAAGTCCATAATCCCTCACTACTGGCTATGATGAGAGTTATGCGACAAGAAATATCTGAAAGGTCATCCCAGGTAAGAGATGTAGCCATTCTGAGAAACTCATAAAAGGATTGTAGATTAGTTGAAAGAACCTAAACTACTATGCCATACCTTCTGGAGGTAGAGGTTTTCCATCGTTGAGATCCAAGTCACTAAAACCATCTGAAAAGATGAAATTATAATATTACTTTTTCTCTCAAAATTCTCTTTCTAAGTTTTTCCTGATCTTGTGCCTCTTCTCTCACCATTAATTATCACCTGCTTGTGTATTGTATATGGCCCCTATCCATTTACAAAAATTACTTTCTTTGGCTGTCCTTCTGATAATTTCCTTGATATAGTTCTAATTTAAATTGTTGAATGCTTTTTGAGCATCCAAGAAGATCATAGCAATTTGTTTGTCCAGTTTTCTATGATGGTATTCTATAACATCGACCAGATTTCTGACATTATCTTTAATGTGTCTATTCAGCAAAAAGTCTCTCTGCTCCTGGTGTATCCATGTTGCCAAGATCTCTTTTATTCTTTTCACCAAGATATTTGCAAAAGCTTGTAATCTTGGTTAAGCGACAATATTGGTCTATAATTGCTCATCTTGGTAGAATCTTTATTTGCTTTTAATATTAATACTATATTTGCACCACTCCATGATTCTGGGATGCTCCCTTAGAGTATTTTATTTACAACATTCTGCAGAAGCAGTCTGACAATTGCTGAGACTTATAGTAAATGGCTCCTAGCCCATCCAGGCCTGGGGCTCTAGATGTTTTTGCCTCTTTAATAGGTTCCAGTATTTCCATCAAAGAATTGTTTTCTATCCAATTCTTCTCTTTGTTCTTTACTGAATTCTGGGATTAACTGTTTATTTAAATATTCTGTTAAGGTGCCTCCATTTCTGATTATCTTTGTATAGATCTTTAAAATATCTGTAAAAGATATTTTCATCTCATTTTGATCGGTATACAGTTTGTCTTTATTTTTGATTTTTGAGATAGTATGCTTTTCTTTTTGCCAGCCATCTGTTAGGCTTATTTGAATGTTCAAAATATTTTTCCTCACAAATTTCATTTTCTTTTCCCATTTTTCAACTAAATGTAATGAGATTTGTTTTTGTATTATTTGCAATTGTGTCAACATCCCTTCATTACTTGGCCTTTTCCTTAGATGTTCTGCTTTCTTCAACTCAATTTGTAAGTTTCTAAATTTTTCTTCCCTTTGCTTTCTTCATTCATAACTTTGCTTAATATGCTTGGAATATGGATGGGTTATACAGTCAAAGGTGAAATGTAGAGATGTGTGTGTGGAATTTTCCTTATGAGAACAGCATCTAGAGAAACAAAAAGAACTCGGCCCAGATGGTCAAGAAGTCATAACATGGACAGATTTAGCTGGGAAACAGATAACAAAATCCAAACAATTTTAGATCATGGGAAAGGAGTCACATGAGTGGATGATGGACAGCAAGGGGCTGGGTTAAAACACATCATACAGGCATTATCCAATCAGCATAAGGTTAACACCCAGAAGGTGGAGTATGGGAAGGGCCTAGAAATCTCTTTGTCTAGAATGTTTATATTTCATGCATTGTGTGTGTGTGTGTGTGTGTGTGTGTTTGCCAGTGGTTTTAACTATGGAGCTAATTTCTGGATTTTAGTATGCTTATACTGCTTTTACAATGTAACTCCTAGACTGGAAACATAGATCTGTAACTTTTCTTTTCTACCACATCAACAAGATTTGATCCTATGGTGGACTGTATGTTTTCTTTGTCTATTTTTATTTTATGAAACAATAAAGCTCTACTTTAGATCTACTTGATTTGTCTGCATGTTTCCAGCATGGGAAGGCTGATGAAGGAAGCTGGTTTCCTGAGCTCTGCTGTATTTCAATCACACCACAGCCAAATAATCAACAACAACAACAAAACCTTTCATTATGGACTCACTGGTGTCCCAGACCATGTTTATATTCATTCCCTCAAAAAATAATCTTAAAGTGTCCTTTGCTTTCTCCAAAATTTTATTATCTCTTAAAAGAGAGTCATCTAATCGCGAGTTTATATCCCTTTTTTGGGGGGTCTCTTTAAATTTAGCTCAATTGGATTGTGATTGGATAATATTCTTGGTAATACAGTTGGCCCTCCATTTTCACAAGAAATCCGTTCTGGACCCCACCCCTGAAAAATGGAGTCTCACCAATACTCAAGCCTCATTGATTTTAATGATGGTCACCTCTCTGTGAATATTCAAAACCATGGTCCTCAAGTCCACAAGAATGGAGGGGCGACTGTATTTTCATGTTCTCTATTTTTGTACTGATAGGTGATGTCAAAAACAAATCTATCCTGGAGCAGAAATCATGATAGTTTGAATAAAAAGTGTAGTCTTTTGCTAGTCCATACTTGTATCTCCAGGCATCTTCTAAATTTAACTCTTTCTTTAGACGAGGGGTAGGCAACCTAAGGCCTTGGGGGGCCGGATGCAGCCCCCAAGGCCTTTGGACAGGCCCCAGGCCGGTCCTGCCGCCACCGCTGCCAACACCCACCATGATGATATTGATTATAGTTATTACTTGTTCTTGGGGTTTTCTTGGCAAAATCTCCACAGGGGTTTTGCCATGGCTTTTCTGGGGCAGAGAGAGTGGTCATCCATATTTTTAATTTTTTTAAAAAAATATTTTTTCATTTATTTATTTATTTTTGGTGCTTCAGGCCCCCAATTGTCTGAGGGACAGCAATCTTGCCCCCAGCTCAAAAACGTTGCCTACCCCTGCTTTAGACCAAAGAATGATTTTGGGAGTTTCCCTTGTGTTGCTTTAATTCCTTTTTGTACTTTTCTGTCTAACAGAGGGTCTGGGGCTCTGTTCCAATTTCCCAACATTATGATTTTACTGTATGAAATCTCAGTCATTCTATGCAGCAATTTTGTGTAAAATTTACTTTTATTGTCTAACAGACCATAAATCCTAACCACTAATATAACCATGTTATCACATGATTTCTACACCCAAAAAGTGTTCTTGAGGGTCAGAAAAAAATTCTATAGCCTCTATTTGATCTTTGACATGTGGTACAACTCCGTTCTTCTTTTTATCAGATGTGGATATGAAATCCTGCCCCAATTTATGATTTTTCAATAGCCTAGTATCTTTCTTCTGAATATGAGTTTCCTGGAGGCATAGAACATCAAAATATGTCTTACTAGTTATACTTTTTATGTTTTTGTGGGGTATTTAACCCCTTCATATCCCAGAAGAGAAACGTGATAGTCCTGTGCATCTTCTTCCTCACTTTGCTCTTCTATTTCAGAAGGTGTGGTTCTCATATCGGCCAAACTAATTTCCTCACTTTCTCTCTGGGTATCCTTCTGTCTATCACTATGCCTTTGCCTTTTTCATGATGATGTTTTTTTTAAATAATGTTTCTTTCCTCTACTATCTCACTGTTTCCCTGATCTTCTTCCTTGGGTTTTATTACATCAATTTCTCATCCTCTGACTCTACAATATCTTTCATTGATTGATTATTTTGCTTTTCCAAATCTTTCTCAAATCTCTTAATAAAGTCTCTTGCTTTAAATGTCGAATTTATTTTATATCTATTCTGTTAAAATTTAAATGACAAACCGTCTGGAAATTCCCATTTATAGAAAACATAATGTTTTCTTAACAATTTGGTCAATGGCAGGTATTCCTTTCTCTTTTTAAATAATTCCCTAGGGATGTCCTTAAATATTTGAATTGTAGTTTCCTCGATCACAAGACCTCTTGCCAGATGTTGTTTTAAGACCTGATCACACACCTGAGTTCTTACAAAATATATAATGATGTCTCTCAGTATCTCTTTCTTCTTGGCAATCTAAGAATTTATTCTATACATTTTATCTATTTCTTGTTGGAAGTCTTTCTTCTCTTTCCATGAATTCCACCAAAACTAGTACTCTGTGTTACAGGTTTTCCCCTTTTTGTTTGGAAAGTTTCAGCTAATTTTTAAGCATCTTTCTTTCATTATTTGATCTAATATTATTCTCTCCTTGCTTTCTTTCTTCTGTGTCCCTTTTAGTACTTTAACAGTTTCCTGTAGTTCTTTATTCTGTTCCTCCAGCAGGCTTATTTTAGCTTTAGCTTGTGTCAGCTCCATTGTGAGTTTTTCCACTGTATTTACAACTTCTCTTATTTCTGTCTTTATATCCTGTTTTATTTCTGCCTTCATATCCTTTGTTTCATTTTCTTTCAACTTTATCTTGTTGCAGTTATTGACGCAACTTCTTTATCTCATCATAATTGAGTCTGTTATTTTAACTTGTTCTAATGAGGGTCTTCACTGTACAGTTTGTGATTGCATTTTCACTGTTTGGGTGCTAGATTGAATTCCAGAAGCCATATTACAAACTGTATTTCAAACTGTATTATTTACTCCTTTAGTATTAAGTTTAAACCCTGTTGTATATTATTACTTGTTTCTCTTATCACATAGATTATTGAATATAAAAAACCTTAGCATGAATATAGAAATATTTCAAGAAGGATACCCATAACTGCTGGTATCTACATTTCCAGAGGTTAACCTCCCTCTGTAGTACTGCTGTTAGCTGAAACTATTATATCCAGTCTTTAATCCTTATATTCTTTGTTCTTAAAACTTAACTGTTAGAAAATTATATAAAATTGTATAATGTAATTTATAGACCTAGTAGAAGGAATTCTAAAAATAGAATCAACAGTATTCTTTGCCAACACAAACTATCATAGACTAATGCACTTCAATCAGTTTACATTCTCTTAACCAAAATAACCATGTCAGTATTAGTAAAAGAGCTAAATAATGCAAATTGAATTGTTAGCTTTTAGGTTTAGTATATATGGTTAATAAATAGTCTAAAATCTTAATAGACTTCATGATGAATTACAACTACAAATCACCACTTATCACAACTGCTATTCAATTTAAACAGTCAACATAACAGTAATCAAACAGTAATCAAAATGTTTACCCTTCTGAACTTTCTGAAGGTCTTACTACTCCCTTGTGATCTGTAAAATCCACTGTCAGGTCTGAATTGTCTCTGTTATTGCTGTTGTCTCAGTTGTCACTCTTGTCTCTGTTATTCTGTTATTGTTATTGTCTCTATTGTCTCTGTTATCCAAATGTTTCTGTTTGTCTCTCTTGTCTCTGTTGTCTTTGCTGTCTCTCAAATCTGTGGTATAGTCTTTAACCTCAGTTGTCACTCTTGTCTCTATTATCTAGAGGCTCTGGGAGGACTGAAGAATATAGGCTGATTCCTGTTTATAATTTGTGTGCCTCTTCACTCTGTCTCTCTTCTTCTACTATCTCTTCTTCTACTTTCTCTCTATCATTGTTGTTTTGGAGTTCCTTCTGGTTTTGTTTCTTCTTCCTCCTTCTGCCTGATGATCACTCCCAGACATTCTATCTGTCTTGATAATTCTGTCCTCCTCCAGAGTCAAACTATGAGTTGGCACATATAATCAAACCACACTCCTCTGATTTAAAAGCTTCTCTTTCCACCTTCAGCCTCTACCCTTCTAAGGTTTGTTACTGATTCAGTAGCTTACTAATCTTGATAGTCTTCTATCCCTTAATAGTTTTAATTCATACACTTATGTGCAAATAAATGTTATCTTGCCAAGTCCTTCTATTTAAGTCTCCTTATTGTCAGCTCAGCACCACTGACTCTCTGTGTTGCTGATTCCGCCCCTCCCCCACTGTCCGATAAAATTTTCTTGTTCAAAGATAGTTGTAGTAAAGGCTTAGTCACTGTAGATGATTAATGTAACAGCCAAATTTTATTTTGATAACAAGTTGGTGGTGCCTATAGGTTCAGATGAATGCTCTCACACAGCTATATCTTGCCCCCTGATCTCCTTCACTCCCTGGTCTGAGAGCCAAGATGCCACCCTCTTCCATGGACTCTGTTCACAGGACCTAGACCTCTGTTAAGCATCCTCATGCCTCCTATGGCAAGGAGGTAGTTTGTCTGCTTTGTTCTCAAGGAAAAAAGAAAGAAAAATCTTCTCTTAATCCACAGCTCCAGAGTGGTTTTTGGAGGATGTTTCTTGTATCTTGGAGCTCACACCCGAGTGAGTTGGCACCATAGCAAACTGGAATTATATTTTTTATTTTTAAAAATTTATACAGCCAGTATTTTACTGTGACATAATACTTGCACAACCACTAGGTCCACAAGTGGAGGTACATTTCCCACACTCCTGCAAAGGAAGTACTCATGACGTCTTTTCATGAACAATTCCAGTCATTGTAAACTTTGGTCCCAGCCATGATGAAGAGGCTGGGATGCTGGAGGACCAGCTGGGCTGTCATGTCAACTGAGTCAGGCACCTGGGCACAGTTCTGTTCCAATAAGCTTCTGCTGGATTCTAGTGTTACCTGATGCACTGGTTGGATGCCTTCACTTCCCTTTATGCCCAAACCCATGGAACTATGTCATGGGTTTTTCATGCCACCCGCACCAAATAAGATTTGGTCCAATATTTTTCAGATATGTGTTTGTGCATATATACCATGCCATCAGTTCCTCAATAGCTTTGTACATACATCAAGACCAAATATTCCAGCCACCATATCATTATGGTAAACATGGACTAGCTAGGAAAAAAAACACAACTTTTTTCCTAAACATTTGTTGCAAGAGATTGGCTTTTAAAAGAGCCTTTCATGTTTTCCATACAATATTTTTACTTTAATTTCTATGCCCTTCCAGCTGCAGGGAAGAACATGGAAATGGTTAAAGGTTCCAGTCACCACCCACCATATCCAATGCATGCTTAACCCATTAGAAAAGAAGAAAATCACTTATCTAAAAATACAAAACCAACATAAAAATGGCAGGATCTCCCCCTGCCCTATGTGTTGCTAGAAACACCAAACATTGCTGACATTGCTTACATTTGGAGAGGACAACAGGGACAATTCACCCTGATACATCCCCTGCATACCACAAATGATGTGGAAAACTAGGCCACAACATCCCCAATCCATCAGAAAATATAAAGTATAAAAAATGTTATAGAAATAATTCTATACCATAGAGCCATGATGGTGAACCTGTGGCTCATGTGCCAAAGATGGCACATGAAGCCATTTTCCCTGGCACACGGAGAGTGGGGAGGAGGAGGAAGAGGTGTGCACTCTCTGGAGGCTGCTGAAGCCCAGAAATGAGGTGAGGGGTGGAGGAGGAAGAGGCAGCTGAATACCTGGGACCACTGGGAAGGAGGAGGAACAGGCGTGTGTCTCTTCCTTTTCCTTCTAGAGCCTCCCTGGCCTTCAGCTACTTCTCCAGTGCAGGGGAGGAAGACAGTGCAGGGGAGGAAGAGGAAGAGGTACAGACTTGTTCCACTCCCAGCCCCCTGGGCCTTCAGCTGTCTCTGGAGAGGCACCTGAAGGTTCGAGAGGTGTGGAGGGAGAAGTCCCACCCCTGTAGGGCAGAAGTCCCACCACTGGCACTGGGTAACACCTAGTGTCGGAAGGCCTTTTAGCTTGGGTGCTCAGCCCCTAAAAGATTTGCCATCACTGATATAGAATCCTAGAATCATAGAATTGGAAGAAACCACAAGGGCCATCCAGTCCAACCC
>JAIPUX010001232.1:72394140-72406409 GCA_020142125.1 Phrynosoma platyrhinos | reverse complement strand
TTGCAAGAATGTCATGGGGAACCTTGTCAAAGGCCTTACTGAAATGTCAAAGGCCTTACTGAAATATAGAGTAGGTCTGCAAGCATAAAGGTCTATGCTCACAGGCTTGATCATACAAAACTTCATGATATCAAGTGGGCATTGTGAGTGTTGCTAGGAGTGCTGTTAACTTTTGCTCAGCTGCAGCAGCACAGCTCCATAGCCCTGTGTGATCTTCTATCATATAATAAATGCATAAAAACAGCTAAAGTGTGATATTCAAACCAGTAAATCCAAATTCCCCAGACTTAAACAAGTAGTTTAGAGTAGTTTAGGCTTAGATTTATTTAGATAGCATTAACATTATTGGCACAAACCCAAGACCAGTGATTTATAGATTTACACCAAACTTTAAAAAAAATAAATACTTACGACCACCAACGCTTCCATGACCACCACTGCTACTTCCACCACCAATGCTGCCACCACCACCACCTCCTCCATTGCTGGCACCACCACCTCCAAGAGCATCCCCTAGATGAAAGTCAGAATCTATAACATAACAAAGCAAGTTGCAAATATATTATCAATGTCAAGAAAAACAGATGTTTTTAACAATAACAGCAAATAATGGGGGGGGGGGAAGAGAATGAGTAGGAACAATTTTAATTAAATTATAAAACCCATGTCATCATAATGCTCAAACTGTTTCATATTAATCATACTAAAAATTATAATACTACAACAACACTGGATAATGTATTCTGGGATTGCTCTGATCTTGTCAGATGTGTTTAAGGTACCTTTTGATGGGGAAACAACTGTCAGCATCTCTTAGGACAGGGGTAGGCAACCTTTCCCCTTTAAGGGCCGAGGACTGCAGCTCCCAGAAGCCTCAGCCATGTTGGCCAATAGTCCCATGTTGGCCAATAGCTCCTGGGATTCTGGGAGCTGAAGTCCCTCGGCCCTTAAAGGGGAAAGGTTGCCTAGCCCTGTCTTAGGAGATGCTCACGAGATCCTCTCCCCACCTAAGAACTGGACCTAAATAGTTATACATTCCTAGATACTTTCTAAAAAGGAGGATGTCGTGGTGGTGGTGAGGGGGAGGAGGAGAAGGGGAGGAGGATTGTGGGGAGGAGGAGACCTCTAAATACTAAGTGAAACAGCTGATAACATAATTAAACAAAATAAAAATTAAACGAACCTCCCTCTTTTAGATCTTAGATATGAAAATTATTCTTACCATCTTTTCCATAGCCACCATATGGGGTAAGATCAGGATAGAGCTTAGGTCTAGAGTTCCCACCTATTAATGATAAACATTTCCAGAACTATATTGGTGACAAGACATAAAATAGAAATCCAAATGAATACCTCTATTCTAAATCTTTAAGTGTAAACAAGTCTTACCTTCATTTCCCTGGCCACCTGCATGTGGTCGAAGGTCAGGATATAGATGAGGTCTGGGGTTGTCCCCTATTAAGTATAAGTATTTCCAAATAATTTCATCAGTTACCATTTTTTCCCTGTTTAGCAAAAGGATCATCTTCCTATCTTTTAATGCTAGTTTTCATGTAATGTTACAGATCATTGTATTGCTATGGAAAAAGTTTGCTAAACTTGTTTACTCCAATGCAAATGTGACATGAACATGATGTTTTCACAAGTGTAATTTTGGTCAGTATTAACCACCCAATTTATCAAACTAGATTCATGGGGATCTGTACAAAACAGGTTTCATTTTAGACTTACTGACTGAAAACAACATTTATGACTCTTCTTCAACATTAAAAATATGAAGCTGACCAGGTAACTGTAGAGGCCAAAGTTTAACATAATGTTGTCTTCATTTCTCATTAAATATGTTGTTTCTATTTCTCAGATGATAAATTTGATGCTTTATCAATACTGCAAAGCTATCAATTTAAAAACACACTGGATTCCCACCTACCAAAAAATGCAACACGTTCAGTTATCTATATCCTCTTGGTTGAGTTCAGGCTTTCCACCCTTTGGTGTATTGTTTCCCCCCGCTGGTTCTGACCCCCCCCAGTCAAGTTTCAATAGATGCCCACATTTAGTATGTGTCATTGGTTTATTATCTGCACTCATAAAAGTTAAATCAAAGATATCCCACTGCATGAAACAAACAGCTGAGGAAAAATACCTAGTTTCTTATATGATGGACTGCCCAAATATTTTTCCAAATATTTTGTAGTTTTTTTTTGTATCAATAATTTGTTGGCACTGAGCCCAAACCATGTAGAAAATATTCATTTATGCAGTTATCTACTTCTATTTTTTAAAAAAAAAGGAAAAGAGAAATTATTCAGTACAAGCCAATTTCCAGGCCTCAGCTGCCACTTTGGGGATATTACTTTTGGTTATTCTGCCTGTCTCTGTTATCAGTAATGCAAAATTCCTTTTATCTTCAGAAAACATGTAGGAGAGTAGTATTTTCGAACAAAATTCAATAAATTCAAGCCTTTCCAGGATAGAATATTCCGGCCTCAGTCCCCTCCTTTCCTTAGGGAAGCCCTATCTGTCTCCCCGAAAACAATTTACTATATTGCCGCAGTCCTCTGTCATTTTATTGTACGCTTGTGATTGTTTGTTTTACTTTGTCCATTTTTAACTTGTAATAGATTTAATAACTTTTTAAGGGGTGGGTGGGATGTAACTTGTTTTTACTGTTGTACTGCATTCTTACTGTAAGCTGCCCTGATTGATCTCAAAGGGGCAGGGTATAAATAAATTTTATTATTATTTATTATTAAATAAATTATTCTGGGGGGAAATCAAAAACCTAAAATGGCAACTGTACCAGGAATATCAGTACATTTGAAAGCTACATTTACAGTTCCATTAGTAGGCTTAGATCTTGTATACACATATCTAAGCATTGTGACTTCAGTCACTCATACTCAACTGCAATCTAATACTCACCCACTGGTGGCTTTTTTGTTGCTGGATTAGGCCGCTTGGTAACTAAATCAGAGAAATCAAAGTCAGTCTATGGTTAGCTTATTTAAAAAAAAACTTCTACCAATATGGCTAAATAATAAATAGCTAGAGCTTTTATTGACATGGTTGAAGCTGCAATTATATATCTAATTACCAAGATGTAAGCTCCATTGATAGACTAAATATGCATACAGTTGCACTGAGGAACATGTTCAGACTTTTTTTTAAAAAGTATGGACTACTCAAACAGCTTCACTGGGTTCATATTTGGTTGTGTAATTTAATTAACAAATTATTACTGTTAGATAGTTCTGTGTTCAAATATTATTCTGCCTACTTGAAAGAAAGGTAATGTTTTAAAGTTATATTTAAAAGAAGGATTTATAGGCCAAGATTTAGCTGGGCACACAAATTATGTTCTGTACACCCCCTCCTGTTTTTTCTTGAGCTCTTCTTCTGTAAATCCCAGAGCTCCTAAAGCAGTCTTCTTCACACTGCTGCCCTCCAGATGTGTTTGACTACAATTATCATCATCACTAGCCAGAATATATATTCCAACACACCAGGCAGGCACCACATTGGGGTACACTGCCATAAAGAACCAGCTTTTGAATTTCTCTGAATCAAAACAAGGAGATTAGATATATGTACATAAGTGCTTTTCAGAAGAAGAAAAATGAGGGAAATAGCATATATAGCACGGTGGTGTCTGCTAAGGCAGGGATTTGACTCCAGCTCTTGTTGAATTACAATATTTAAGCATTCTTGCCATTGGCTACACTGGCTGGAACTAATGGGAATTGCAAACCAACTACAGCTGGAGTCCTATAGCTGATATATACTGACATAACTACTTGTTACAGTAAAGGTATTTCCGATTGACAAACTTGTCAAGTCATGACTGACCATAGGGGCTAGTGCTCATCTCCATTACTAAGCCAAAGAGCCAGCATTGTCAGAGACTACTCTGTGATTATAGGGCCAGTGTGATCGCACAGAATGCTGTTTACCTTCCCACCAAAGTGGTACCTATTTATCTACTTGCATTTGCATGCTTTTGAACTGCTAGGTTGGCAGAAGCTGGGACTCACCCCATCATGCAGCATGTGGGCCTCAAACTGCCAACCTTCTGATCTTGTAATCAACAGAGTTAGCATCTTAAACACTTGAGTCACTGCATCCCTACTTGTTGTAACTACTTGTTACACCAGCATATATGCATTTTCAGTTGTTGTGAGAGGAGATATTCAGTACCTCTTCGTTCCACACCCACCTATCCAACCTTTGAACATAACAGGCCTTTTCAGCATTGGAATACAACCTTACAACTAATTTGTGGCCAGGAGAGGGTGTGAGTGCATTTGGCTGCAGTTCTGAAGGCAGGAAAAAGGAGAACAGACATTGTCCTTCTAGATATACAGCAAGTCACTTATCTTCCTTCTCTTGATAGTGTCTACATCAAGAGAAGTAATAGCGCCACTCTATTCTGCTTTGGTCAGGCCCCACCTGGAATACTGTGTCCAGTTCTGGGCACCACAATTCAATGCAACAGGTTGCCTCCCACAACAGAGGGTCAGCTTGTTTCTTCCTTGTACTGGTATACTCTGCCTTAATTCAGCCTGTCCTCCTAATCCACTACCAAGTTGTGTAAAAAGTAATAGTGACATCAGAAATATATGTAAGCATGCATGTCTCTCATTCATAGGGTCACCAATAGGTGGAAGTTGACTTGACAACAGTATACAAGAACAAATGCATGTCTCTTGATCTCTGAATATATGTGGCTGGGAGTCCTTAAATGCCCTGTTCAGAAGAATTTAAGCCAGCAGGTTAACACACAGAGAGAACAAAAGAATGGTTACAGTGTCTTAGTTCAAATATGTTACATTTCCCTGCTGGTTTTATTTTATAATTCTCTCAGACACATTTGTATCACACCATATCCTTTCCCTGAACTCTCTCAAACTCACTACGCTGCCAGTTTCCTTTTAGCTCTGGAGGGGCACTTTATCTATTGGTCACTTCAGAACAAAAAGTGGAATGTTCAGAATTGACACACTTCACAGAATCCCAGCCTTGTGTTTCCCTTTTGGTCTCAGCCTGAAAAGCGAATATGTCATATTAAACATATTCCTTCTTATTTTTCATTTTTGTTTATTTTGAATTTCAGCTTCCCCCCCCCCCACTTTAATCTTATAACTTAAGTGTGCATTTTTAGAATTTTTTTTCAGGATACCGTATTTGCTTCTTTAGAAATAATGTCCATTCAGTGACTGGTTAAAATGAAAGAGGATTCTCTTCAATACTTTGCATAAACAAATAACATTAGGGTTGTTGTTTTTTTTACTCACACACTTACCTGTCTCAAGGGCATCAGATAAATCAAAATCACCAAATCCTGTTAAAAGAGCACAAACTTTAAATGAAGGATTTAAAAAGAATTTTCATATTTTATTCTTGTGCTAACAAGTGCTGTACGTATTGTACATTCCACATGGTGGCACTGCTAACAGGTCTTGTGTGTTCCATGCAGACAGGTCTAATGTTTGTACAGTATAACTATGTCTTTTACCGCTGCTTTGTGGAGAAACCTAGAATCATAAAAAACACTGAGCTGGAAAAACCCACAAAGACCATTGAATCTAACCCCCTCCCATGCAGGAATACAAAATCATAGCACTCCTGACAGATGGCCATCCAGCCCCTGTTTAAAAACCTCCAAAGAAGGTGGCTCAACCACACTCTGAGGCAGCATATTCCACTATTGAACAGCTCTTACAGTCAGGAAGTTATTCCAAACATTTAGGTGGTATCTTACATCATCTTCAGCAATTACTGGGAATTTCTAGGATTGAGATAGAGATCCTGCATCTGATGCCATAAGAGAGCTTGTAAAGAGACTGGAAAAGTTGTTGCTGTTGCTGCTGCTGCTGCTGCTACTTCCAGAATCGTCACTATCACCAGCATCACTAGCACAAAACAGATGGGCCAAAAGTGCTACCTTCAGGCTGATCTGGGGGCATAGTGTTCAGATGACATACACCTCTGGATCAGGCTAAGGCTATGCTGTGCCACAGCTGCCTGAGGCAGCACAAACCTGCAAAAAAAGTGTTTCTTGCTGGCAGTCCATTATGGACCATGGTGGCAGCCAGCCTTGGGATCATGGCATCTGATTTCTGTGGTCCTCTGCCAAACGGGGAACTCCAAGCTGCCAGAGTGCTTGAACCCACTGCTGGTCTCTGTTACCCTAAAAGATGGAAGGGGCTTGGTGTCCCAACCAACAGTGTCAGCATCTCCTTGGTATTTGGGGGTGGTGGTTATTATCTCAAAAGGAGGCCTGTGAGAGGAGGGTAACTTTGGGGATCCTTTCACCTGTGTATACCAGTACTAACTGTAGAGAGACTCCAGTTTCAGTGAATATAAAGGCTTTATTTACCAATGTCCAAAGGCACACACAAACACACAAAACCACTGCAACCTTAAGAACCATACAAGGCTAATGGACAGAAAGATGTGGAAGGCTGGATAGAGGGAGATTGGGAATTAGAGGGGTGATAATTATCAGTCCTGAAGATAGGTCCATGGAAAATGGAGCATGGCTCAGACAGCATCTGAGGGTGACATAGTGAGTAAGAGGGACCCTCTGAGCACAGATGAGGCCAGAGCTGGGGCTGATATTTATATTTTATTCCATAGCCTGGGGGGGGGACTTGATGCTACTACATGGTGTAACAAAGACTTTGCTGGGTTTCTCATGGAATTGACAAAAGGAGTTGAATCAGCTGATGGTTTTAACTTTGGAGTTACAAAACAGTGATTGGTTCTGGGACAACCTTGAGATAGGGCCTTTGCAGACCAGCCCAGACCTTATAATGTGCAACACTTGGGAAATTTACTTTGCATATTACAAGGTGATGTGTGAAGGGCCCATTATGGAGAAGATGCTCTTAGTAATCTTGGCTTGGTGAATACAAAATGCAGACCAGCCAAATGTGTAGATTCTGCTGACAGTGTCTAGAATGCTAGCCCTTGATGTTAAAAGCTCCACTTGAATTTTTACTTCATGAAAGATGCTATAATTGATGCACACAGTTCAGAACAAAGACTCACTAAATAAAGCATAATGATCTTATTCATAAAACTATATTAAACCCAGTCCATCAGGATAAACATGAAATTTGTGATGCAGTCTGTAGGGACCAGAAGTCAAGTTGGTCAAAGTTCTGAAAAAAATATTTATACATTTCCAAAGTAAGATTAATGGGATTGTTCACAAATAAATATCATTTCCTTTTTAGCCATTATAGCCTCACAACAGATCACTAAGGAAAAAGAATGATGTTTTTGATAATATTAAAAAAAGCATCCAGTTGGAAGACAAGTGGTTGTTTCTTTTCTTCAAGTTGTTCTTTTGAACTCCATACAATCTACCTTACACTTCTCTGGAACCACTAGTCTTATATTTGGCCACAAATCAAGAGAAATGTGCAGAACAAAACTCACATAAAAATACTATAAAATGATATTTAGCCTTGTTTAAATATTTAAAGGGATGTCATATTGAGGAGGGAACAAGCTTGTTTTCTGCCGCCTCAGAAACTAGGACCCAGAACAATGGGTGCAAGCTCCAGGAAAAGCTCCAGGAAAAGAGATTCCACATCAACATTAGGAGGAACTTCCTGACAGTAAGGGCTGTTCGACAGTGGAACACACTCCCTCAGAGAGTAGTGGAGTCTCCTTCCTTGGAGGTCTTTAAGCAGAGGCTGGATGGCCATCTGTCAGGGATGCTTTAATTGGGAGTTCCTGTATGGCAGGGGGGTTGGATTGGATGGCCCTTGTGGTCTCTTCCAACTCTATAATTCTATGATTCTATGATTCTATGATCTAACAATAATATTGTGATGACATAGTTTTCTTCTTGACTGTGTTCTATCCAATTTATAGTCTATCACAAAGCTATTTAAGTTCATGAGGCATTATGAAAGACCAAATAGTGTGACACATAGGAAATGAAGAAGCTGTAAAAGGAGCATAAGATTTTTCCAGTGAAATAATTTCACTATAAGTGCCAACAGAAGTGTTGCTTTTGAAAATCTGATTGTTTCCTTGTACTGAGAATGGGCTGGGTAATATAGCTGCTGAAGTCAGCTTACCAATAAAGAGGTAATCACATCTTTTAAAAAAAACAACAGTGAAAACATGAACTATATTTCTGTTCACTTTATTGCCATCAGTTTTCTCTAGCTACATTACTGTGAGCCTCCCTCAAATGACCTCCCCATAACCAAGATGATAGATCCATGCATCAGCTAAAAAAAGCAAATGTGATTCTAGGTTGCAACAATGGAAGTATAGTATCTAGATTGAGAGAAATATTACCACTCTGTTCTGCTTTAGTCAGGTCTCACCTAAAATACTGTGTTCATTTCTGGGCACCCCAATTCAAAAAGGATGTTGAAAAGCTGCAGCATGTTCAGAGGAGGGGGACCAAAATGATGAAAGGTCTGGGACCCTATAAGGAGTGGTTTAGATAGCTGGGTATGATTGTATTTTTTGGTGTGCAGGGGTAGTGTTTGTCATGGTAACCAGTCAGCAATGCATTGTCTGTTCCCACATCTCTGGACAATATATGACTCTCAAAGTATGTTAGAAAATGTTGAGCCACATTCCCATCGTCTCTCAGATGCTGACAAATCATGGAAACATTTATCAGGCATGATCATCCATCATGCTACCCCCTTAATTATTCTAACTATTTAGAATCTGCCTCAAGGACTGTTTAATGCACTGGTGTCAATGTTGAGGTAAAAAGTAGATTTAATGCCTAACAAATTCTCTGTCAAAGTTTTGAAATACCTCAGCTCTAGGAACATCCTGTAAATACTGTCTCATTGCAGGGTTATGGAAGCACAGTATGCTAGAAGCAGCAAGGATTATTCGAAGACTTGTAGGCAGCCAGGGAGTGTAAACTAATTGGTTAAAAATTAATCTGTTTCTATTTCCCTGTGGAATACCTGTACAAACCCAAACAGCAATGCTTTCTTTGTATAGCTTTCTTCCAATGAGACTAAAGTTTGATTTTAACAGGTGAAGAGCATGTTGAAAACCCCGTTATTTGTTCAGATTCATTTTCCAAACAGGAATTCTCCTGAGAACTTGAGAACCCACGGATGGTTGCCTTTTCATAGCAATCTGAGAGGCGGCTGAGAGAGCAGTCCTGAGCAACTCTGTTCCTCTGGGTCTCTGATGAATTTTGCACCGAAGTGTCTGTATTTTAAAGAGGAGGGAAGTGGGATGTGATCCGACTCAAGTGCTTCATCACTAATTTCCCTCTAGACACAGCCGTCTTAGCAGTTTCTCTTATAACCCCCAAGGTGATTCTATTACAAGATGTGTGTGTTTTTTTAAGTGGATCTGCAGCTGAAGCTGAAGCAGAAAAGGTAGCCTTTCAAGGCAGGTGGCTAAAAAAAAATTGCAATATTGGTATGAACGAGAAAATAGAATCACAAATTTCCATCAGGAAAACACCAGAACCATAATTTAGGGAAGTAAGAAAGTGGAAAGGACTATTGTTGGGAAAAGATGGAGATGATTTAAATCACATTACATTAAGGACCTTGATAGCCAGATTGGTATAGTGGTTCGAGCATTGGACTATTACTCTGGAGATCAGGGTTTGATTCTCTGTTCATGGAGAATCCCAGTGGGTCACTTTTTGTTCAGAACAGAATATGGTTGCACACACACTTGGATGCCATTTTTAATTTTGCATAGCATTTGACCCACTCAGCATTCCCTACCTATTGAACCTTCATTGAGCTGTTAGGAGCAGTGCTCAGGGCTCCTTGCCTCTTCTTTATTTATGCTCCATTTTTGTTCTATTTCTGTCTATAACTTGATCTCATAGTTAGAAGGAGTGGCGGCATCCCTGAGCACTCACTTTTGTTTTTTCTCATATAAGTGAATGGCTACTGTTCACTGACATAAGAGAAAGAGAGAAAAATCAGAATGCTCCACTTGGTGACATTGGTGTATTGAAGGCAAAATCAGTCCTCTGATACTAGACTGTTAATGCCAAACTCATAGGGTTATGCAGGAAGAGTGTAATGTGTACTCTTAATTCCTCAAAGCTTTATAGTAGTCATACTAGTGCTGTGAGTGTCAAAGCATCAGGACATTTTTTTTGTGGGGGGGGGGGAGGAATGGTGACATCATTTGCTACTCTCTTTAGGTATACCTGTTCCTTCCAAGCTTAACTGTAGTCCTCACAGTAGTGGGAGGAAGGAAGACTTTCCAACAAAAATACATTGCAAACTATTCCTCTCTTACAGTGCAAAGTATTTGGGAGTAGCAGTTGTAATGCAAAGTATTCAGGGCTGCTTATAATGATCAAAAGAGTGACTCTTGGTTGAGATAAAACATCCAGAAGTGGTTTGTGGATATGGATCAATACATTTGCCTTTTGGATTCTCCTTGTCTAAAGTTGGTTTCTATGCCTGAACAGGGATTTACACTCTGTTCTTCCAGCGTCTAGCACTCACACTTCTACACCACAGTGTCTCTAGAGATACCCGATAGTCCTTGCTAAGTGGACTCTCAAAGAGAGATGTCATGAATCTGCAGAAAGAGATGCTGGAGATGCAATACATAAGCCCCCCCCCCTCTCTCTCTCTCTCCATAAAAGATAGGGCTATGGATATTTATTAGCCTGGACTGCTCTGTATCACCTCCAGTGCCAGAAAGAGGGTGTCTCTACTGGTTGCTGAGTAGAATAAGTGGGAAGTGTCCCTGTCCTCTTTCTGAGTTTTCCATAGGCATGTGTTAGAATAGAATTCTGCAATAAATAGTCCTGTGCTTAGATCCAGCATTCATCTTCTTTTATTTTTATATTCCCAATACCCAACTCTCCATCACTATAAGAGTTTAACTACACTTTACTCCTCCTCCTCCTCCTCCTCCTCCTCCTCATTAGTACCTGAAATTATTGAAATTATAAATGAATCATCAAATTCATGCTACTCAATTTTCTGGAAAAGGAAGAAAAAAGTGAAAGAATGTGTTTTGCTCCACCCAAATGATAATGCCCTAATTTTATAATCTGGCATATTATATACACAGGTTTGAATGATTACTAGGACTGATAATGGTTGGTTAAATCAGTTGACTAACATCATCATCATGCAAGCCAAACCTTTATCATACAAGGGATATGGGTTTAATACATCCCATTATGTTCCGCACAGATACACAAAACTTGTTGATGTCAATAAGGAAATGGTGGACTTATTTGAAGATTATTAAATTTCTCTTATGGCCTGATGTGTTAAGCATAATTGGAGTAAACATCACAGCCCACAGCCTCAACTAGTCACCTGACCTAAACAGCAATACATTATAATGCTAGGAAAGAAAGAAGGTAGCAGAAAGAGAGGAAGAGCACATGCCAGATGGATGGACTTAAGCATGGAGGTCAAAGTCATTGATTTGCAGAAACTAAGCAGCGCAGTGGAGGACAGAGGGTCTTCTTGGAGATGTCTCATCTACAGGGTAACCATGAGTCAGGGACAACTCAAGGTCATGTAACAACAAAGTTATAAATAAAGATAGATTTTGTGCATATATATATATACAAATAGGTATTTGCAGATTTCACAATTTCACAATAAATCCTAGATTGCCAATTTAGGATTTTATCACATATGGCTTTTAAGATGCCATAAAAGTTCACTAAAAATGTATTTAGTGATATCTATCACATGACACCCTCTCCCTCTCATTACTTCCTTGTCTTTCAATCATTGTTAGCCCACATCTTGAAATTGACTGAAAACACCTAGCAATAAGCTCCCAATCATGCTAGTTATTAGGTGTGGTAAATCATCCTGTTGCAATTCTGGAACTGTACAGTCATCTGATGTCAGTGTCTTCTTCTCTCCCCTTGATCCCTTCCCTTCATTATTCCAAAACAGCTGGGCTTGTTGTTGTTGTACTTAAAAAGTTTAAAACCACAGATTTAACATAACTCTGGAACTATGTTAAGTAAGCACACACACACACCCATACAAATGAAAGGCACACTGGGTAGGGAATGGAGTTAGGGAGACGAGGTTAAGGATGAGAGGGGAAGAGAGTACAAGAGGCCAGCTACAGCCTGGTCATGCCAATAGAAGGATGTGCAGTAGGGAGTGCTCCCAAACTGGTTAAGTATGCATTTTCCTTCATTAATGCACTCACGATGAGAACAGAGGTGATGTATTAAAGCCCTCACTCACAAATTAGTAACTAAGGGGGGAAGCAGACTGGCAGCACGGGGCCACCCTGGGAAG
>JAIPUX010001232.1:72376671-72394040 GCA_020142125.1 Phrynosoma platyrhinos | reverse complement strand
TAATAATAATAATAATAATAATAATAATAATAATAATATCCCATCCCTTTGCAAGGCAATTGGGGTGGCTTACAGCATTAAAATTCAGCATAAGCTTACAATACAATACAATAAAACCACAATCCCAAATCCCAAACCCACCCAACCCTTAAAAATTATTAAACAATCATAAATTAAAACATTTTTAAAATAAATCACACAAGTACAAGTGGGCTACAACAATAAACAACAACAACAATGGCTGCAACGGGGAGTAGTAGATGAGAGGATGGGCTAACTCCTTGGACTGGGAAATTTCTGGTAGTTGGAAAGGCCTGCCGGAAGAGATCCGTCTTGACAGTCCTTTTAAAGCTGTCTAAGGTCGTAATATGGCAGATCTCATCCAGCAGGCCATTCCATAGTCTGGGAGCAGTCATTGAGAAGGCTCTGGGAGGTTGCAGAAAGCCTCATTTTTATCGCTGCAGCAGCCGATAATATAACTGAATACAGAGCAGTTACAGATCCACAACTTTAGATTCTGAATCTGTAACTGTAATACAGGATGCCAATCAATGTTTCCATCCTGCATTTTAGCACAGATATATATTCTTGGGTGTGGATATTTCCAAGACAAAGGGACAACAGAATTCTTAGATTCCCAAGGCAAAGGGACAATAGAATTCTTGCAATCAGACATATATTTGTGGTTTGCCTGCTCTGTGCTAGAGTGATATTCTATATTGGAAATAAGGCATTATACCTCTTGTTAAAAGCTTTATCTGTCACAATACACTAAAAACGAAAGGTTCCTTAAACAGAAAAGGCTTAGCCAGCAAAAAGAGAGCAGGGAGGATTCCAAATGGATCTCTCAGGGAAAGGAGTTCCATAATTTTGGAGAAGCCACTAAGAAGGCTGACTCACTCTCATATTCCCACCAGACATGCCTGGGATGGGGGTAGGAACAAGAGAAAGCCTTCCCCTGCAGATCTTAGAGTACAGGTAGGCTCATATATGATAGGCTTTTCAAGAGGTCTGGACCCAAGCTGTGTAGGGTTTTAATAATCGTAGCCAGCACTTTGAATTCTGCCCAGAAAATGACCAGAGCCAAGGGAATTGTTTCAGCAAGAGGATTATATGCTCCCTATAATCTCCCCGGATCACAGCATTTTGGACCCATTGAGGTTTCCAAAGGCATCCTCTCATAGAGTGTGCTATAGTAATCCAAATGGGATGCAACCAAGACACGTGTCACTGTAGCTAGAGCTGATGTCACAAGGAAAAGGCAGAGCTGGTGCACCAGTTTTAGCTGGGCAAACATACTCCTGGCCACCACTGAAACCTGGGCATCCTGGATCAGTGCTGAGTCTAGGAGAATGCCTAAGAATTGTTTCCAGCCAATTGTTTCATTTGGAAGGAAGACACTGTCAAGGGCAAGTGTCCATGCCAGTAATAGGTAAGGTATGAGTACATGAATAAGGAATTGGTCACACCTTTCTTTTTTGTTGCCTTTCATTGCAAAATTGTTGGGAAAATTGGAACAACAACAATAAAACAACAGCAGGAGGTTGCACGGCATCAAGTATCTTAGGGGATATATGTATATCCTATAAAACTTGCCATTCCACACACAGGGCTGCCTGTGCATGTGGAAATCAAAGTCTCTGAGTTGCATAAAAAGGCTACTCCCTATATGAGATTTTCCAGAACGAGAAAGTCCACATACCAGACTTAATGAGTGTTTGTGTTTAGAGGCCTGGCACTGTCAAAATAAGAATCTGGATGCATAAAATTACATGGATTATCATCCTTCACCAAACTCACATTCCCCCCTCCCCATTGTCATTCTTTTCAATTATTCACTGTTTGGTTATGTGATAAACTGCAAAGTTTGACAAATACACCAGTTTACAAGGTATGGAAGCACATAGAAAAACTGGGCTTAGTTTTATATTAAATTACCATAATTTATATTAATTAAATAAATTACAAAGTCTGTTGTTTCTAAAAATAATTAGTGCAGCAATGTTCAGAATACTAGATTAAGAGTTTGACATCCAGTACAATAGATCCATATAGATAAATCATTTCAGTTGGTATGAATGTTAATTCTTTGAAAGCACAAACATGCAGCTCAACTTGTATCTCTCTAACTTTCACTGCAGAGCATCTGGCACAGAATAAGACAGGTGACTCTGAGCACTTTGTTTCTTCATCACTACTTGGTGGGGTTTAGACTCACTGGGATTTGGAATCTATACAGAGCTGGGGGAGGGATTTAGATGGTCTGACCCAGGAGATTTATGGAGCCATGCAGATTCCTGATGCGAGTTCCCTGTTGGCTTGGCAGATGATCCCAAAGTCCTGGCTGACCACTGGGCAGTGGTGGTAGTAAAGAAACCATTCTTCTGTTCCACCATTTCATCTTCACAGTGTCATCCAGTGGAACTATCTCAAGTGGTCAGGAGCATTTTGTGCTCGGCTTCACAGGAGCAGACTACTTGGCAGCCTGCTGTGAAGAAGTAGCATGTCACTTTGCAGATTTGCTCTGACTTGGACGTTATAGTTGATATTGGTCCGGTGGATGTAATCTTAGCACCTGCTTGTCCTGTGTTTTTGGATACATTTCAATTTGTGCATCCTGAGTATGGGGACAGGATCCTTGGAGAAGGGAGAGCTGCCATGTGTATGCTGACTTATTAAAGGGGCCAGAGGGAACTGCCCAAGTGGCTAAGCAAGGTGGTGAATGCTTTGCAGCAGCAAGGCAGCGTTTCATCCTACCTGAAGGAAGCTGTGATTAGGCCTTTCCTAATATATATATATATATATATATATATATATATATATATATATATATATATATATATATATATATATATATATATATATTAAAAACTCTCCCTGAATCCAACCTTATTAGATTTCCATCTGTCTCCTATATTCGTGGGGCAAGGTTCTGGAGCATGTCATGGCTTCCCAACTCCAGAGATTCCTGGATGAAACAGATTATCTAGATCTATTTCACTCTGGTTTCAGACTTGGCTATGGGACAGAGATGGCTTTTGTTGCCTTGGTGCAGGGAACTAGGCAGGGAAGTGTGTCCCTTTTGGTTCTGTTGGACCTCTCAGTGGCTTTCAAAACTATCAACATAGTGTTTGCCTGAGCCACTTCTCTGGGCTGGGTCTTGGGGGCACTGTTTTATAGTGGCATTATTTCTTTTTGAAGAGGGGAATGCAGAAGGTGGTTCTGGGGGAGTCCTGCCATTGGCTTGTTGTTTCTCTCAAGGCTTTGTTTTGTCTCCCATGCTGTTTAACATACACATGAAACCACTAGGAGAAGTTTTTTTGGAGATTTAGGGTTCAGTGTCACCAATATGCAAATGGTACTCAACTCTATCTCTCCTTTCCATCTAACTCCAAAGAAGCTATGTTGGTGCTAAAACAATGCCCATTGTCAGTAACAGACTGGATGAGGTCTAACAAATTGAAACTTAATTCGGACAAGACAGACATGCTCTTGGTCAGTCAGAAAGCTAATCAGGAAACAGATATTAAATGGTCTGACATGATGTACTTATTTGATCAATTGATTGTAAATAAAAAAAAAAATTGAATTGACTCGATGTACATCAGCATCCTGCAAATGTGACATTAAGAAGTAGAGCTTTTAAGGGCTCAGAAATGTTTCATTTCAGAAGTGAAAAATTTGAAGTACAACACCATTAACAAATTGTCAACATCATGGAATAAAAACACTTCATTTCTCACAACTATTGAACCTGGAAAAATGGTTCTTACCTGAAACTGTGAGCAGGAAACAACTTACACCCAAAAGGGCAGTTATCAACTTCACCATAGTCTTGTTACGTTCTGTCTTGTCTCTTCTTATCAAAAACAGTTGAAAATGTTATAGTCTCAGTTTCAGTGATTTCCTTTCTTCTTTTTCAAACTCACTTTGCAGGCATATTTCCCCATTCAAACTACCTTGTAGATGTTCTAAATGTTCAAATCACAGGCAGAAGACTGAAAAAGCATCAAAATCTACTCAGAAAGTATCTTAGACAAACAAGCAGCAGCTGTATTATGCAACTCTAACACACTCCCTTCCACCTCTATTAACCTATGAATAAGAGGCGTGCAGGTTAAGAAAGGGAAGGGCCAACAGTTCATAGCCAATCCAAAGACATTTTCCAACTTGTCTTCTTTCCCACAGAGAAGGCACCCAACCCTTAGAAATAATTATCATATGATTACACACAGACAATGTGTGGCATAAGAATACTTTACGCTCATCCCTAACAAAGATATGTTTTTCTATGTTGAGATCTCTGCCTACACATAGACATCTCTACCTGGAGTACATTTTTCAGTGGTTGATGGGGTTTTTCTTGTTAGATTTTGGAAGACAGGATCAGTGCCAAGCCCTAAGCAACACACACACATCACTTGCAAAGAGGTGTCAGAACAAGTCTTGCCATCTGTAGCTGTTGTAATTCAAGAAGTTGAAATGTTTCTCAATTGAAATGTTTTTCTGGTTCAGATCAGAAAAGGTAAGTTAACTTAAATGCTGGATGTTGAGACTGCTTTTTGGACTGAAAGATATACTGTACTGGAGGAGGTGGAGAACTATATGCTAACATAGGTCTTTCTATTTGCATTTACCAGTGCACACAACAACTACAACAACAAATAAACAAATAGATTAGTATTACTGTAAAATAAAAAAAACCATTGTTGTTATTGTTGTTGTTCCTTGTTAGTGAGATTTTAGTGCAGCTAATAACCAAAGTTATCTGGGCTGTGTGCAATATATTCAAAAATATATAAAATACAATCAAAGAGAAATTGCAGATAGATATAATAAAGTCAAACTACAATCAGAAACAAGAAGATAACACACCACAGCATATAAAACCAAAGTAAACTTGCTTGGTATGGATTGGAAATTGTCTCTGCATGGAAAGATCTTAAAGGACTGTCATTAGATTAGTGGTGTACACCTATCTGGAATACAGTGGTCCCTTTATATCAGTCTACTGGCCATGCCCTATATTACTGAAAGGGAGTATGTGCTCTTGGACATGCTGTGCATCCACATGCACATCACTGACATTGAATAATATGGAGTACAACCATCTGTGTTTTTTGCCATGTGAATGGGAGGCAGACTCAAACCTTGTAGGGTCTACTGTACTGCACTTAGGGGAAGATTAATAGCAGAAGTAAAAGTTCTTTAAAATGTAAATTAGATAATTTTATAGTACTTGGTTTCCATATTTTGACTTTCCCAGAAATGGCTCTGATGTTCTCGGAGGTCCCACACAAATTTGTGGAGTGGTGTACTTTCTCTCCTCATATAAAAAAGCATTTGTTATAGCCAATTTTTAGAAAAAAATTAAAGTAATTTTAAGACTATATGTATTTTTACTTCTCTTTTATTAAAGGATATTGTTCCTGTTGTGTGATCTGTTTTAATAATAAATTTACTTTTAGACAATGTAAAACCAGCACAAAACAAGACAATATTAGGATCTAAAAGTACTAAACAATTCTTACAAATGCCTGGCAACATAAAAAAGTCTTTCTCTGATGTCAAAAAGACTATAGTGTAGGCTAGTCTCTCTGGATAAGGTACTACTACAATGGATAAGGTGCTACTACTGACAAGATATTGGGCCTTTGCAGACTGCCAGAAAAAGTGCAAATTGAGTCCACTTTAACTGTCCTGGCTCAGTGCTAGGGAATCATGGGAACTGTATTTTTTTTTTCTGAGACATTGAGTCTTCTCTGCCAGAGAGCTCTGGTGCCACAATAAACTACAGTTCCCATGACTCCCTAGCACAGTCAGGGCAGTTAAAGTGGCCTCAATTTGCACTATTTCTGGCAGTCTGCAATGGCCCATTGGCTCTCGTAGCCTCCCTCTGTTTGACGGCAGCACTGCAGATTATGACCCTAGAGTCTCTAGGATCCATGTAGGTAGATCTGGATATGCATTTACATATTTTTCCTGCTACAGAGTTAGCAGGGTGTAGTGGTTTGAGTGTTAGACTATGACTCTGGAGACTAGGGTTTAAATCCCTGCTTGGCCATGGAAATCCTCTCCATGATCTTGGGCAAGTCACACATTCCCAGCCTTAGAGGAAGGCAAAGGCAAATTGCCCATGACCATCTCATGACAAGAAAGCCCCATGATAGTTTTGCCCTTAGGGTCACCATAACTCATGAATGACTGGGAGACAACAAACCCCACTGAACATACAGAGCGCATTCCTACTTACACACTGGGTTTGTCAGACTCTTCATATTTTATGCTTCCATAAGAGAACATTGTTGTTGTAGTGTACCTTCCAGTCATTTCTGACTTATGGTGATCCTAAGGAGAGGATTCTTCAGAGGGGGGAAGACTTCCTCTGAGGCTGAGAAAGCATGACTTGCTCAAGGTCACCCAATCAATGGGTTTCCATGATCAGGTGAGAATTTGAACTTTGTTCTCCCAGAATTCTCCTAGAACAGTGGCAGCAAACCTTTTAGGGGCTGAGTGCCCAAACTAAAAGGCCTTCTGGCACTGGGTGTTAAAAATCCCAGAATTCTATAGCACTGAACAATGGCAGTTAAAGCAGTGTCAAACAGCATAAATTCTGCAGTGTAGATGCAGCCAAAAAGAGACACCAAGAGTGTTTTGCTCTGGACTCCAACTAGGCATTAAGTAGATAACCTCAAATACGGATGGCAGCCTGTGCAAACTGCTCCCAGTGTTTGTTCTTAATTTTGCATATTCATAGCATACCTACATGATTTTCATGATAGACCAGAATCTGCAGCATACTAGCATGTAACTTACTTGTGTGTAAAACTCACCAGTGGTCATAGTGGCTAGGGGATGCTGGGAATTGAAATTTAAAAAGTGACTTTTTAAGTGTACCTATACACACAGAGATTTCTGGCAATCAAGGACTTTTGTGGAGCTATATTGAAACTCTGCCACTTGTTGGTTTACTTATATGTTTTCAACATGAGTCCTATGTTTCTAAAGCCATGATTTAGAAACAGAGAACAACACTTATGTGTATTGATTTTTTACATTCCAAATCCTGAAATAATAATTAAAAAAAACATTTTACTCCATTTTGACTCACTGTGAACTATTCTCTTAAAAATATGATGGCAAAGAAGAGACAGTTTTAGATTTGTTTATTTAAAAAAAGAAAAGAAATCACAATCATTAGGTCTTAATTTCCAAATTCTTGGCTCTCACACTCCAAGGATCCGTAACTCTAGTTGAAAATTTAATACATCCAAACAGCTATTGATATACTTACATTTTTTTACCACATAATATACACAACATACCACTGGGATGGTGATAATAATTTTCATTATGCAGTTGAACAGCCTGATCATATGAATGTTTATACAGAAACAAGTCCCTTCAATGGAGTTTACTTCTAAATACAAGTTAATTGTGTATGTGCATGCACAACTCATGCACATATTTTTGTGTATTTACATACAGAGATACATTTACAATCCTGTAAGTAAACTACACTGAATTTTATGGAACTTTCTTCTAAGTATAGTTAGTATCAGATTGGGCTGTTGGGCACACATTCCAAATATGCCTCAAAGCTTTTGTGACAAAATATAAGTATGTCCTGGGCTAAAGCTTTCAGGAATGGTTCAGGAATGACAGGAACATCATCAGAAATCAAAAGCACTGTATACTGAAGTTTAGCATTATTCCTGCAGTACAAAATGAGCAATATAAAAAGTATTGCTACTTACGGTAATAAAAGCAGTTCACAATCACCTTATACATAATTTTGCTTCAAAATGCAAGTATCCTCACTGAATTCATTAAGAAACACATTTGGTGCAGAATGTATGTCTTGCTGAGTTTAAAAATTGTAATGAAAAATGATCTTTAGTTTACTGTATTACTGTAATGCAAAAAGGACAAATTTAAGGATCCACGTGGCACTTGCTCACTTCTATCAAATTTAAACAGGAAATTGCTAGACAATTTTTTTTTTGTTCCAGAAGTCCATGCATTGAGCAACTGCATTCTGAATGATCCACACAGTGCTTAGCTAGATGTTATGAGTTACCAGAAACTAACAGTTTCATTGGCTAGAGCCATTCTTGGAAATGAAAGCATGGAAGAGGGTATTCTTTTAGAAGGATTACACTTAATGAAAACATTCCTGATGACCGCCACCAAGGCTTTTCTTTTCAATGAAGAAAATAATATGCAATATTTAGCTTGCACTGTTCTGGTCAGTTATTTGCTACTGGTAAACTTTATGGCACTTCAGGCATCTGCAAATGAAGAAATAAAGCTCATTATTGGAGCTTTTTTATCTGTATGTCAAAAAATAATAATAAACTACTCACAAGGATGTCAAAATTTTGTAAATACAAGCAATGAACTGGCAGGACACTTAGGAATAACAGTGGTAAGTCCAATAGTCAGAGGTGCATGCCATCACACAGGTTTGAGAGGAAATTGTATTAGCTCAATTTTTTTTTTATTTTGCTTCAACACAACTCATTATTATTGGCTTTATCACCAGAAGAGAAAAAGGAAAGGGAGGAGATTGTTCTTGTTCTTGAGTGCCTTCAAGTTGTTTCCAAATAGTGATACTAAGACAAACTATCATGGGGTTTTCTTGGCAAGATTTGTTCAGAGGAGGTTTTCCTTTGAATCACAGAATTATGGAATTGGAAGATACCACAAGGGCCATCCAGTCCAATCCTCTGCCATGACTTTATATGAAGCTGACATGTAAGACTTGTCCAAGGCCACCCATTGGGTTTCCATGGTTGAATGAAAATTCAAAACCTGGCCTTCTAAATCCTTGTCCAACCCTCAAACCATTATGTTGCACAAGGGAGGAGATACAACCATATCTGTTTTAACAGGGTGTGTGTGTATACACATATATGAAATAATATGCCCCAATTGCAACATGAACAAGACATGACTTTCCTTAAGAACATCATTCCCAAGTGATAAAAAATAAGGCAGCAGGCATTTCAGCATCCTCAGTTCCTACTATACTGCATAGGAAGGCAAAGTTACAACGTCAGAATTGCTTTAAAATGAAAACGAACACTAGACTTCATTACTCCTTGAAATGCAAAGAGATGCATATATAGGCATATTCAAATATTTTTAACATGTCCCCAAGAGAAAAAAAAAAGACTAGATGTGGCTATGCAGAAGGAATCAGGGATTATTCTTAATGGCTGGGGCTATCAGGGACAAATTCAAGTTTTGGCATGTTCCCAAAGGTTACATTCCATTGGGAGCTCATGGCCAGAGGCCAAAAGGTGGGACCACAAATACCTGGGTACTGTAGCTTAAAGCTCTTGCTGTATCAACTAAGTGTTAAGAGAGGCATTTCATCATTTTACAGTGGAAGAAAATCACATACAAAAGCTGGGAAGTTATCAAATAATGGTGAGATGGGAAAGGAACATGTCCATCAGAACAACTGCAAAGGGCTGAACTAGGACAGTAGGAAGGCCAGATTTGGCCTTGTGCCCTAAGATTGGCTTGCTTGATGCCAATGATAGCCCCAAATACAAAATTTAACTCATTCTGTATAAGAGAATGGGTTCCATATACTGCTATTGGGAGAGTGAGCATTCAGGCCATTTCCAACAACTGTGGTCTATTATAAACAAGGGGCCTGAAAGGAAGTATAGCATGCATGTTTATGTGTGTACATCTCATGTGCATACATTTAAGATGCAGCATTGCACCTCCATGCAACACAGAGGAACTGCTTCAATGTTCAACCCACCCACAGATATTTGTCTAAGATATTCTAAAATCATTTCCCCTTTTAAAGTTCCCATCATGGGAGGAAAAAGAGATTACAGATAAGAGCAATGGTTTCCAACCAAAATGTTTTCAAGCCACTAATTAGTCAATACGCAATTTTGAATTTCTAAATAAACCAGAGAGACATGTAATTTCATTAGTTTAAAACATCCTTCTTCCTTTCAAAAGATGTTTCAACAGGACTCTTTTAATTCTACTTTGCAGCTTCATCATTTTGCTGCTTGAAATGTGTTGCATTTTTTTTTCAGGGAGATAGGTAGGTTCTCTATCCAGATGCTGATCTTCTCTTCATCTGAAATTCCACTATGATTTCTGCAAGAGTGTACGTTGAACTAAAAAGAGAAAGAAAGAAACTGATGTTAGCTTCTCTTCTGTTACAAGTGACTCAAATAGAGTGAAATATACAGGATGCTACTAGAACTCTCTAGAGCTCAGTTCTAAGCATGTTTATGTGAATGTTTCGGTATTTTTAGTGGGTCTGTAGGCTGAAATCCCTTCTTTCTCTAGCAAGCAGAGATTATCCCTTTCCCTTTCTTTTCAACTCCATAAAAGATGTCAGATACAGAGATGTTTTGAGAAAATAAAGGTTTAAAAATATTCAGTGGCGTTAGACTTTGCAGTTCAAATAGGCACTTCAGTTACTAAGTTGATATACCACAATTCCTTTATCAATCTCAAGGGAAAATACTTGGCACTTCCCATCTTTTATTTCCTCTACACCCCTACAAGTTAGGTTAGGCATGGAAAAAGCATAAACTCTGTTGTTTAGCCCCAATTCTATCAGTTTTAAGTACAATATTCTAGGCACAATCTTGCCATAGCTTCTGTGGTTGCAGATAACATGAGAACAAAGAATTAGCCACACTGGATCACACTAAACACCTGAGTATTCCAATATGGAATTTTATCATGGCCCAACAGATGCCCCATGGAAGTCTACAAAGCAGGATGTGAGTGCAATCATCTCATTTTTGTGTCTCAGCAATAGGCACTGAGAAGCAATACTGGTTCTGATCCTGAAAGTATCTGATCTTGTGTAAATTAATTCCACAGTCTACCTATGTGAAGTCTAACTGTGTGAAGTTAACTGAATATCACACCCTTTAGCTTGAGTTGATGACCCCAGGCTCCAGTATGAGAAAGGAAAAACAGTTTCTTCTTAACTACTTTCCCCACATTATACCTAGCTGTGTATATGTTTGTCATATCTCTAATTATCTTTTTTCCCCAAGCAAAGAATGCACCTATGGAGAGCCAAATGAAAAGACTACCAAGTTTCCAAACCCCATGTTCCAGCAAATTGAACAGTCCAACTGGGATAACTCCATCTCCGAACACCATAGCCCATGTAGAACTTTGGACCAAACTTCAAGGATCACAACTTTGCAAAGGATTGAGATTGGCTTAATAACCACATCAATCAAGGAAAAATATGTTATTGAAAACATTTGTCACCATTCTGAGGTTCAAAGCTACCCACAATTACAGACATCAGACCTCACTCATTCTAAGCCCCATGAGCCTTTTTGGCAGCACTGCACAATGCTCCAGCACTATGGAAATGGAGCAAACTCTGGGGGAAAACAATTCTCATCATAATGAACACAAATAAAAAGAAATCTTGCTGCCTTATGCTTTTATAGGAAGCTTCTTTGTGCTCCATTGCAGTTTACCAGCAATGTTAATCCCTCCTGCTTCCAGCTTGCTTTTATACAATTTCAGCTCTGTCCAAATTCTGTTAACATTTCCCCAATGCCAATTCCTGTTAAGCTTTGCTGTATTGTTCTAATCCATGCTCCCAAAATAAGGGCACTGCTGTGAGACATCCAACACATTCCAGTAACATTGCCCAGCAGCAAGTTGAGATAATGTAGGCACTTCCCACACAACTGAGACTGCAGTCCTACATGCACATTGAGCTCCACTGAATACAATTACTCCTGAGCAGACTAGCATAGAATTGTCCTGCACACTATTTCTAACTTCAGCCTTGTAACCTTTAGGTTAAAAAAATACCTCTGATCATCAGAATCATTTATTTTTCATTATTTTCTTCTCACAATTATTCCTTACACATTTACTTTAAGAATGTCTTTGCTTTAAAAAGAAATATTCTGAGTTCCAGTTCAACTGGAGTAATCCCATTGTATTGCTGGAATTTATATTAAGTGTTGACTTACCAACCATCAAGATGTTAATTAAATATGCCTACTCTAGTTGGCATGGACAATTAGATTTAGGCTCCTGAAGATACTTACTTTTCATAATTTTGCTGAAACCATCCAAATGTAGATGAAAAATGAAGCTGGCAAACATTATGAATGACCTAACCTCATATTATACATTACATATTATATTAACTCTATATTATATAAGTATGTGAATACAGATAGCATAACCAACAGAGAGGGAGTAAAGAGGTGCAGTCTTACACATGTCTAAGTATATGGATGTGGGTTTTTTTGCTTTTTTGTTTTGTTTTGTTTTGCTAATTTGTCAAAATTTCCTATTAGATTGTATACTTTGATTTCACCAGAAGTTTATACAGCCTGAGCTGAACTCCCATTTCAGAAAAATTCTCAGCACCACACTTGGGTGCAGAACAGGTCCAAAAGTGAAAAAATTGAACCAACAAGCCAACATAGTTTCAGTTAAAGCTATTACTGCCAGTATCTGCCAGTATCTAAGCCTTGTTTTCTTGCCTTGCCCCAGAGTGCCTATTGTTTTAAATTTTGTCTATTGTTTAATTTCTAGTTTTAACTGAGACTGAATTTAATGTATTTTTAATGGGGGGTAAATTGTGTTAGTTTACATTGGTTCATTGGTATTGGAAGGGTTATTTTAAGTATCTGATTTTAGATGTAAGCTGCCTTGATGGCCAAGGCTAAAGGTGGGGTATAAAATTATTATTATTATTATTATTATTATTATTATTATTATTATTATTATTATTATTATTAGAAGCATTGTAATTTTTTTAGAACTGGGGAAAAGAATGGTACATATGCTGGGAACATAAAGTAGGGAAGAGCCTTCTGGACAAGCTGAGAAGAAAAAAGCAGGAATGTAAGGGGGCCATACTCTGACCCAGGCCCTGAACTTCCCTATTTGTACTTACTACCAGTAGATTTGTGCTGTAAGTAAGTACATGAAGACTGCAAGGGGAAAAACAAACTTTATAACCAAGTAGCTGCAACTGAGAACATGGCTAAAGTAGATCCAAAATGTACTCTCAAAACATGTCAGACAAAGTGGGGGCAAAACCTGAATTCTGTCTCTACAATCAAAGCTATATCTCTTTCCATGTTTAAGCTATATGCTGTTTACTACTAGAAAAAGTCTTAGTTCAGTGGCAAAGCACATATGTTAAGTACCAAAGGTCCCAGGTTCAAAACCTAGTCCCTCCAGTTAGGGACAGGGGAAATTGATGACTTAAAAGAGCTGTTTCTGGTGAGTATAGAACCATCTGTCTGACTCATTCTAAGCAACTTCCTACATTCTTACTGAGTTATCTAGGAGGAAAAACAAAATACAGCCTATTGTGGTTGCTAGTAAATGTAGAAATATTCTCAAAAATATGAAGCATTTTATAAACATTGGGATGGATGTAGATTTTGTTACACTCTAGGATTAGGCCCACTGAAGTCAAACCATGATTTAGCAGTGAAGCAGACAGGGAAGAAGGAGCGGACAGAGACCACTCCCATCTCAATCTCCCTAGCAAAACGTCAGAAAAGAACTCTTCTAGAACATGGCCACGCAGCCCGAAAAACCCACAAAAAACTCCCCAGGACCACTGCGGGAATGGATACCCAAGAGTGGCTACTGCCATTGTCCCAAATGGCCGCAAAAAGGAGCAGTAAGAAACCACCCCTTTTGTGACTGGTTTTGGGTTGCATTCAGCAGCCCTAAAGCACCCTCTGAGCGATCCAGGGGCAAGTGTCATGTGCATGCCCTGCCCGGACTGGCCTGACGGCAGCCCTTTTGAATCAACTATTTGAAACCTAAGTCAAGTCTGACTGATTTCAATGATCTTAACTCTATGTACGACTAAGGTCCAAAACACACTGCAGAAATACTCCAGTTTGAGACCACTTAAACTGCTCTGGCTGAATGCTAGAGAATTCTGGGAATTTAGCCTTCTCTGTCAGAGAGCACTGATGCCACAATAAACGACAATTCCCAGGATTCCCTAGCACTGAACCAGGGCAGTTAAAGTGGTCTCAAACTGAATTATTTCTGCAGTGTGTTTTGGACCTGGGTCTTGACCTAACGTTTTCTGCCATAAATTTCACATTACAAGAAGTCTTGTAAAGTAATCCAATGAACCAATGACATAAGAAAGTGGTTAGCAGATAAGATCTGATTTTCAAGGAACACCTGATTGTTGTGTGAAAGAGAATGATGCATTTCTAATGCTAAAGTTAAACAGGTCAAGCTTTGTACACTGCCTGGATGGGACATGACATAGAATCTCACATAGATACTAAGCTCCTTACGAGAAGACAGGTGTATTACAATTGTTAATTACAACAGGAATTATAATAGTTAAAAAAGACAGTCCTTACCTGGTGGTTCAGCATGTGCTCCTTGTTGGCTTTCCATGTTAACATTCTCTTGATCTACAAACACAAATATAGTTAACAGAACTAGCATTTTTTGTTCCCAAGAATATTTGGCTCAGACATTTTATCAAATTCTGTGGGATACTTTCAACTATAGGCCTCCAATTTTAGTGGGAAACACAAAATTACAGGGATTGTATGGACCTCTAGAAGTTGTTGGACTGTAACTTGTAGCCTTCTTCACCACTGTCTATGTTGTCTAAGGCTGCTGGGAGTTGCAGCCCAACAATATCCGAAGAGCTGCATAAGGGTAAGGGAGGAAAACATTTGGCCTTCCTGATCTTTTGGATGAAAGTGCCTACAATCCTTCATTTCTGACCATGTTGGAGTAGGACAGTGGAGACTGTACACTAAATCATCTAGAGGGTCAAAGGTTGTCTAGGTCTGAATTAAGTAATGTTAGCTCTTATTTAGAGCCCACTCCCATTTTCACTTCTGCTACAATTTAGTGAGGCATTGTGGACAAAGATATGAAAGCAACAACAAATACAATATTTAAATACATACCACTTTGTTTGAAGCAGAGCTTTTTCTTTTGGTAAGCTATAAAGCTTGACACAGCTCCAGCTATTGCCACTACTACTGAGCTAATAATACCAGCCAGCATTCCTTGAGAACCTGTGAAAAGATTTTCCCCTGAGTTAATTCTAACTTTCTCTGCTGCCAATTAACACAATGCTTATTCAAAAATCCCAGTGTTCAAAAAGAGTGGTTACCATGTAACTATGTATAAACAACATGCACAATCTGAAATACATGTTTGTGAATACTAGATTGTATAACCTCTTAAAATTGTTAACTAACCAATACTGTACTATGAGAGAGAAAGGTCTGAACCATGTTCTCAGTTATCCACAAAAGATTGTGTTAGCATCGATATTAATTTTTCCTTTCAAACTGGAAGCTAAATGTTGTGAAGTACTGATTTTCAGCAGCATTTTTAAAAGTATAGCTCATAATTCTATGCCTTTAAACAAAACCACAATGAATCCAGGCAATAGAGATAGGAAAAGTGGCACAAAAAATGGAAAACCACCCTTTCTTGAGCATCGTTGTTGAGACAAGAAATTACAAATTTTAACATTCACCATTTTCCAGCTTCACAACATCCTTAGTATTTCCTAGCACTGATGAGGAATGCTGACTCATGAGAACAGTCAAGGTAATAGATGGAAAGAGACAAAGGGGGAGAAATATTGACTTCTTTGCCAAGGATACCAAGATAAATAAGACAAAGATTCAAGTTTCGTAAATTCCCTCTTTTCTCCTAAAAGTGCTCACAAACTCACATCTCAAGGTGGTGAGAAAAGGGAAATATTTTTTTAAAAAAACTGGGAGCAATAACATGACCCTGAATTTTAGAGGGTATAATAAAAACAAAAACAGAAGAATATTTGGAGCAGAAGGTAAGATGGAAGTATAAACCAGAAATAGTGCACATTAAATTGAGGCACTGCCCTGGCTCAGTGCTAGGGAGTCATGGGAATTGTATTTTTTTCTCTCTGTCAGAGAGCTCTGATGCCACAATAAATTATAGTTCCTATGATTCCCTAGCACTGAGCCAGGGCAGTGCCTCAATTTAATGTTCACTATTTCTGGCAGTCTGCAAAGGCCCTTAGACTGCTTTTTAAGTGTGGGTTTCATGGGTCTCATTTTATAAGAAAATGATGCTCCAGGTAATACAATTCTCCTTCAAAGCATAGTTCATACTCTCTACACCCCTTGTTTTAAGTCAGGGGTAGGCAACCTTTTTGAGCTGGGGGCCGGTTTGCTATCCCTCAGACAATTGGGGGGCTGAAGCACCAAAAATAAATAAATAAAAGAATAAATAAAAATAAATTTAAAAAAATAAAAAAATAAAAAATATGCATGCATACTCTCTCAGCCCCAAAAAAGCCATGGCAAAACCCCTGTGGAGATTTTGCCAAGAAAACCCCAAGAACAAGTAATAACAACAATAATCAATATAATCATGGCGGGGGACGGTGTCGTCTACAGGACCAGCCTGGGGCCGGTCCAAAGGCCTCGGGGGGCCGCATCCAGCCCCCGGGCCTTAGGTTGCCTACCCCTGTTTTAAGTAAAGATGAAGTCTAGAGGTACTTGTACTTGTTCTGAAATTTTAGCAGCATCTAGGAAGGGCTTCAGAATGGGAATCAGCTAATGGACCAGTTGAAGTTGGTAGTTTATTTAGAGCAGAAGTGAACAATTTAAACCAAATCTAGAGGCCACAAACAGCCACTGCTGAACCTGGGAGTATCTTACTCTCCCACCTCCATGTTCCTCAGTTCTCTTTTTCAAAAAACTGTTTTCTTAAAGAGGCCCCTTGCATGGTCAGTAATAATGAGGGGGCATTTTGCCAGGTTGTTTGCAAGACCCATACACAGTTTAGATTTATAAGGAGCCATCTTTCAAAATGGAATTGGCTTCTGGTTTTGGAAAAGGATCTCTGGAACTAAACTAGCTCTTGGCAGATAAGAACTTGGTTAAAATTACTCCCAGGCCCCATGACCCCATGAGCCGACTTGGACGCCAATGTTTTGGCAGAATCCATAGATGAGGTATCCAGCAACTCTGTTGATGTCATTTTACTGGATCAATTTCAATCTGTGAGTACCGATGATGTGGACAAGCTGCTTGGAAAGGTAAGGAAGACAACTTGCCCTCTCGATCCTTGTCCATCTTGGCTGGTTGTCCAGGGGGGTGACGCATTGAGAGTATTCCTTCGGGATACAATCAATGCATCTTTCAGGGAGGGCAGAGTACCATCTTGCTTAAAGGAGGCGGCGGTTAGGCCCCTCCTGAAAAAACCCTCCCTGGACCCCCTGGATAGAAATAACTATAGATCAGTCTCCTTGCTTCCTCTTTTTAGCAAGGTGATCAAGACGGCAGTTGCTTCCCAACTCCAGGCAGTCTTGGATGAAA
>JAIPUX010001232.1:72366420-72376571 GCA_020142125.1 Phrynosoma platyrhinos | reverse complement strand
CAGTGACAGGCCCAAAACCAGATTTGGGAATACAGCTGCCAGTCCTGGGTGGAGTCACACTGTGTTTGCAGTTTGGGGGTGCTCTTAGAGTCGTCGCTTCACATGACTAGTCAGGTGAATGCGACGGTCAGGAGTGCCTGTTATCAGCTTCGGCTGATATGCCAGCTGCGCCCTTATCTGGACATGAGGGATCTGGAAACTGTAGCACACGCCCTGGTAACCTCACGTCTGGATTACTGCAATGCACTCTACATGGGGCTACCCTTGTGCTTAACCCGGAAACTGCAATTAGTCCAAAATATGGCAGCCAGGTTAATTACTGGTACATCTAGGAGGGAGCACATAACACCTGTGCTTAAATCCCTCCACTGGCTGCCAATTAGTTTCTGGGCACAGCACAAGGTGTTGGTTTTGACCTTTAAAGCCCTACATGGCTTGGGTCCATCTTATCTCAGGGACCGCCTCTTCCCATATGAGCCCCCTCGTACCCTGCGGTCCTCTGGGAGGAACCTGCTACAACCCATGAAGATCAGGCTGTCGCAGACCTCCCAGAGGACTTTCTACGCGACTGCTCCCAGGCTATGGAACGGCCTGCCGGACGAGATCCGTCTCATTACTATGCTTGCTGCTTTTAAGAAAGCAGTAAAGACGGATCTCTTCCGGCAGGCCTTTCTGGAATAACCTCCCAGACATGAGAAGCCTGGCAAGCCGCCTCAATTTACTGTTCCAAATTGTGTCCGCTGCCTTGTTGTTTTATATTGTTTTAAAGTTTGTATATGGTTTTTAATAGAATATTAGTTTAATTCAGTTTTAAGGGGTGGGAGAGTTAGGGGATTGGGATTGTCTGTTTTTAAACTCTTTATGTTTTAATTATGCTGTAACCCACCCCGATTGCTTTGCAGAGGGGCGGGCTATAAATAAAAATTATTATCATTATTATTACTATTTTCCATTGTAAAAACTGGAGGGGCACAGTATGGAACTGCATGCAGTCCATATGGTTGGGAAAAGACTAGAAGTATTATAGCAGGATTTTTTTTTTCATATTGGACACTCAGAACAGAAACATTTCAAGATTAAGTGATAATAATTTTCCATCTTCAAAATATGTATTTCAGACTCCACTTTTGTCAAAACATTATATTATCCTATGGAAGTGAGTTAGCTTAGTAACACTTTCTGCACTGGAAAGACAAATGGCAAAGGAAAAACATATAGATAGATGTCCATACAGTATTGAGTCTCAATTTTGGGGTAAAGGCAGGATATGAAGAAGAGCATGAGGAGGAAGACAAGGAGCAACAGAAACGGGGAGGAAGGGGAGAGACTGGTTCTACAGTTACTGTATAGAGATACAAATGTTAACTGTTTTGGAACTACATAGAAGTAAAAGTGGCATTGCAAGAGCATATAAACTTACCTTCTGTATTTTCAGAGGAGCCTGAGCCATGTCCACCTACAGGGATAGTTCTGTTAGATAGGCTTACTACCCATTGTAAGTCCTTTTCACATTTTTAAAGACATTTTGTTACACTCTCTCTTTGAGCATTCTGACCACCCTGTGTGTATACCAAACAAGTGTCCCTCCTAATATTCATCATGTATTTAAAAAAAAATGTTTAGGCCTGTATCAGTTACAGCACTCATAGAAGGAAAAGAAGTTAACAAAACCCTTAGCAGGCAAGAACATTCAAACTGAGTTTACTGACCCCTTTAGACGTAATCCAGTTGTTGTTAATTGCCCCTGAGTCGTTGTTGACTCATGGAGACCCTATGGATGCGACATCTCCAAGACCGCCTGTCCTCAACTGCTTTGCTGAAGTCCTGCAGGTTCAAACCTGTAACCTCCCTGATGAAGGGCCTCTGCAGACCAGGGAGTTGGGGACGCCCTGGTCCGGAGCGCCGCGGGGCCAAGGCAGCCTCACCGCGGCGCTCCTACGGCGAATCTAAAAGGAGCGCCAAATTGGCGCTCCTTTTAGATTTCAGGGAAAGTGCGCCCTAAAAGCGGCGGGCGCACTTTCCCTGACTCAAACGCCGCGGCGAGTGTGGTCGCCGCGGCCTGAGGTCAACCCGGAAGTGCCGGCCATGCGGATGGCCGGCGCTTCCAGGGGCGACCTCAGGAAGAGGAAGGGGCGCCGCTCGTGCGGCTGCCCCTCCTCTTCCCTGCCCGGAAGACGGCTCAATTAGCCGTCTGCCGAGGCAGTAAGTCTAACCATCTGGCATGTGGTCTTCCTCTTTTTACTGCATCGTCTCTTCTAATGATTCATTTCTTCTTATGATGTGGCTAAAGTAGTATGACAGCACTAATTTAGGCTTCCAGGGATAGTTTGGGCTTGATTTGATCCAGAACCCATTTGCTTGTCTTCTTCCACAGTATTCTCAGCACTTTTCTCCAGTACCACATCTCAAAAAAGATTATTTTCTTCCTATAAATTTTCTTCACTGTCCAACTCTCATATCGATACATGATAATGGGGATTACAATGGTTTGGACGATCTTCACTTTAGCATTCAGAGTTATGTATACACTTTATGATCCTGTCCAGTTTTATCATAGCTGTCCTTTCCCAGTCCTAGTCTACTGATTTCTTGACTGGATTCTCTGTTCTGATCAATATTAGATCCATGGTACGGGAACTCTGACTTCAATGAATTCTTGTATCTCTCCCGTAGTCATCATTTTTGTTTTCTTAATGTTCAGCATTAATCCATCCCTGTCACTTTCCTCCTTGAACTTCTTCAGGAATTGCTCCAGGTCTTTGTTTTTTTTCTGCTAGTAGTATTGTGCCATCTGCATATCTCATGTTGTTAATGCTCCTTCCTCCAGTCTTCACTCTTCCTGCCTCTCTGTCTAATTCTGTTTCACAAGTATTTCTTCATCAACTGTGCTCACTCGGAATATGTCAAAATATCTTAGTAAAATTCAGATGATTAAATCATAGCTTAACAACTGAGGATATGCTCAAGCCTCATGCAGTCAGTCTAGCCACTTTGCTTCTGTCTCACAAACAGCAAAACAAACCAGGACATTGCAGCTGACTAGAACTTCCAGTTATGTGTATATTTCATTAATAGCTTCCAACCAAATTGTAGTTTATATGTTTGGAATTATTAACTGTAGTTTCTGGTTTTCATGCAATGTGAAGCTATGGTTAACTAATTTCTTCACTTATCTTGCACAAAGAAAAAAGCAACACAATAGCAAACGTGTTATATTTGAATGTACAGCACTTGCTTATAACTTGGTTAAATAAGCGGCCTGCTGAACAGCTTGTACAGAAAGAAATTTATCTCATCTCTCACCATCACCCACTGCTCCACATTAATTTGTAGCATCTCACTGAAGAGAACGTTATGCACTTCCCAGAATCTGCTCAGGCATCACAGACTGCCATACTCTCTAGCTAACCCTCTTTGTTTTACCAAAGATATGTCTATGAAAATGGATGAACCAAAACCTACATCTGTGTATTTATTTAGTGAATCAGCCTACAATCACAAGAGAAAGATTTAAAAAAAAAAAAACAACAAGCATTGGAAACTCTCTTGAAAACATGAAGATTAGTAGCACAAAGACAGCACGAGACTACTAGTCACAAGTCAAAACAAGTACAATGAGTTGTTAAGTGCTTCTTCTGATTGACAAATATTTTGTAATATCAAATCATATATTGACTCAGCTCACATACCTGCAGAGGGATTAGAAGCACGGCCTAAATTAAGGAACAAAAATTGTGCATAGCAGTATGAGAAGCAAAATCAGCTCATATCAGAAAAAAAAGTTATGAGAGACATATCATCAGTATCACTTAACTGTACATGCACATACATGCATTAAACCAAGAATCAGTTCTAATTACATTTTTGCTTGTTATTTTCAGTTATTGTATAAAGACAGATTTTAATGCAACATATTGCAAAATAAGCCCAAATTAAAATGCAAAGATTAAACAATCTACCATGCACAGTCATTAGAAGGGTAAGGAGGTTACAACTGTATTTAGGGAGAACCAAAACAAGGAATTTCATTTGCTATAGAGAGAGCCTTGCAGAAATACAGTTTGCTGCGTAAAAACCTGGAACTGGAATGGATTTCTCTGTCATTGTTACAAATTGATGTACCTAGGGCCTGAGCAGACAGGACACAAGTAACATTTTTAACAGCAAATTGGGGGGGGAAATACCACCAGTACTGTACACTTTAAATTTTCTAATCAAACTGTTCAATTCATCATCATTTTGGCTAATAAAAAAGTTTTCCTTCAGCATGTAAAAAACACAAGTACACAGTACACATTTTAGTATTATTTGCTAAACAGAAGACAAACATGCCTAATTAGATCCATGTAGATGTGCAGGAAAAAATTCTAAATAATATTTGTTGTGGTGGTGTGCCTTTAAGTTGTTTCCAACTTACAATGACTCTACCACGGGGTTTTCTTGGCAAGATTTGTCAGTGAAGGTTTGCCACTGCCTTCCCCTGATGCTGAGGGTGCATAACTTGCCCAAGGTCACCTAATGGGTCTCCATGACCAAGCAGGGCTTTGAGACCTGGTCTTCAGAGTTGTAGTCTAATGCTCAAACCACTACACCACCACTGGCTCTTCTAAATAACATACCGCAGTTCATCTTGCCAGTTCACTGTCATAGGGAGGCAAATAAAAAGAAACAACCTAGAAGTATTTTTGAACACAGAATGTACTAGAAATTTACCTGCTCCAGGGTCAGCTGGAGGGTCAGCTGGAGGCACCCCACCCTCATATAAATCTGCATCACTGATTCCTTTAAAACAGAAAGGTGGTGTTCATTATGCAAAGATGTCAGACAGTTCAGTAACAACAACAACAAAAAAGACTTACACAGTTGTAAGTTGGACTGTGTAAAGAGCTTATCGGCTTATGTCTTCCAATTTAAATTTTAATTTGGCTGGCATCCTGGTATTATTGTAGTGATTTTGGCACCGAATCTGCCGCCTGGGTCCATCCCAGGTCCATTTCTGCTCCCAGGGGCGCTCAGCATGCCTCTTTTCAAAGGGAATTTTTCGGCTTAAGAAAATGGCGGCTGGAGTGCTCCTGGGAGCAGGGATGGACCTGGGATGGACCTGGGTGGTAGATTCAGTGGCAAAATCACTGCAATAATATCAGGATGCCAGCTGAATTAGAAGTTAAATCAGAAGAGGTAAGCTGATTTGAAAAGCCGTGCAATAAGCTTCTAAGGCACTAACAGGATGCCAATCATTTTCTGTTATAGCATGTACACTATGGTGTTATTCCTTCCTAGCTTTTGCAACCATAGTCACAATCCTAAGCATGTTCATCAGATATTCCTACTAAACTTGCTTCCCAGTAGTTTTGTTTAAAATAAAGTAGAACACTTATTACACTAACCTCCAATTATTCATTAAGACAGACAAATATGCAATTATGCCAATGGACTCTCACTGATATCCATGCAGTTATGTGTTTCATTAGAATTATAGCAGTCACCCTCTAATCCTTTTTATTACATACCGTCTCCAGGAGTTCTTTTCAAACTGGTCTACAATTTCCTCAAAAAACACTGCTTTACCTTTGATTGGGATCACAAGCTACTTCAAATCCTGGTTTAGACCAGAGTAGTATCATTGCCTACCTAACATTTCACTATCTCCAAAGCCAGAAAAGGAAGGGAATGGGAGGATTTCACAAGATAAAAGAAGAGGAGAGGGAGTGCACCTGCCTGCATTCCACCCTACCCTCAAATCTTTTAGCTGCATTGAAGATATGAGCAGCATGACATGATATGGGTCATTCATATAGGAGAAGATGAAGACTGGAAATATTTAAAATGTATGAAGCACAAATTCAACTATTAGTCTGTCTAATCTCATATTACATTTTGGGGTATTGAAACAGTGCTTGCATATGTTTAAAAAAAAAGGAATTTCCAAAAGATTAAGGGTTGTGATCCTGTAACCAGATATTCCTATTTAGGAAGGAATTTGAGGCAGTCCTGCCAGATCCTACTTTATTTATTTTATTTATTTTCAGGAATTATATCCTGCCTTTCTCCCACAATGGGATTGAAGGCAGGTTACAATAATTTAAAAAGACAGAATAATTTAAAAAGACAAAAGTAAAAATGTTAATTACAAAAGTTAAAAAATAATTAAACATTATTAATATTAAAACATAAGTTAAAACACATAGTTAAAACTACTAAGAACTTTAAAAAGTTTTTACAGCACACAGTACACGTAAAATTCACCCAATGAATGCTTGTCTAAATAGAAGTGTCTTCAGATCCAGGGAAAAAGAGAGCAGGGAGGGGACTGTTATAGGTTATTTGTTATTATAGGGTACTTCATAGGTTATTCAAACCTGTTTGCAGGATACTGCACAGATTATCTACTCCTAAACCCTAAGACAACACTTCTGTTGGTTTCAAGATACAAAATATTTCCAATCGAAAATGAATTATTTACTCAAACTCCATCACACAGTTTTATTTTAAATGTTACATATACAGGAACCTGATAAAGTTACCTTTTTTGGACTGCTAGAATCCTCCAGCCAAGCTCTGGCCTGTAATTCCCATTAAACAGATAACTAGGACTCTCTGGTTCTTACTGAGAACTAATTTTTTGATTCTGTTGCAGAATAACTACATACCTTTGGCCTTTGTAGTCAATTGTTGTTGATGTTTTTCTCATTGTTCTACAGACTTTATGTATTTTATTGCAAAATCTCAATAAAAATTTAATTAGGAAAAAAACAGATACAAATTTAAACAGGCTTCTTCTAGACAAAGTACAGCGTAATAATTTTAGTAAGCCCCAGTTCTTTCCATTTAATGCCAGCTTCCCTAGCTACTGAAGCATGCTCAAAACTTTCAATCAGTCAAATAAATATAATCCTTTAAAAAAATAATACAATGGGAACCCTTGGCTAATTTAGAGTCATCACCATCTTAACATTCCTGGAGGCTGCTGCCCCTACATTCAATTAAAAGAAGAATGGTATAAAATCTATATTCAGGCTAAGAAAAGTGGCACAAAATCCTGCAACACTTTGCAAACCACATTTGCCTCGATATAGACAAGAAATTACAAATTTTAACATTCACTACTCTCTATCTAGCTTCACAACATCCAAAACAAGATGGTAAAGCCTCAGCATTTGCTACCCTGCTGGGAGATGCTGTCTCATGAGACTTTTCAAGCTAATGGATGGAAAGAGAGAAAGGGGGAGAAAGACTGACTTCCTACCCAAAGATACCAAGACAAATACAGAAAACCATGGCACACATACACACCCAGACCCTAAAGAAATATGTCCAGTGAAACTTACCCCCTGTGTCATCATGAGTTCCAGGATTTGGCCTAGGCACTGGTGGACCTGGCTTGTGGGACTCATCCCCTGGAGATGGACAGAAAAATAAGCTCAAATATCCTTATTTATTAAATAAAATAATGTGTATACTGGACAAGCCCAATCACTAGGCAGAAACAAACTAGGCAGTATGGCATTATCTTTATTTATTAAAAAAAATAATGTGCATACTGGACAAGCCCATTCACAAAGAAAAGAATCAAATAAAAGCTATAATAAAGACCTGTGTATACACAACTCATGCATGCATTCCCACGTTACTCTAACAGTTTCCTGTTTATCAGCTTCCTCCCCCACCCATCATTCTCTCTCTCTCTCTTTCTCTCTCTCACACACACACACACACACACACACTTTTAAATTTACATTATGAATCCTTTATATATTTGGCACGTCTGCAAGGGCAAAGAACCAAATATAGTGGACTACTTCACAGACATGTGGAAAGTGAATGCTCCTTGACTTCCCTGGAAGATTATTCCACAGATTTGGCCAATAGTCATTGCAAAGTTGTAGTTTTATTCCTGGGATCTGAAAATGACTGGGGCCAACTACACCAAAACACCTTTGGCCAATATAATTCACCTCCTTGTTATTCCAGTTAAAGCAGAGCTGATGACTGGAAAACTCAAGAGCAGAGCAAGATTAGAACCTGCTTTAGGGCCTACAAAAATTTATTTTTGTTGTATCTCTTCTGCCATTGTGCATAATGCCAGTCAACAGAGCTCTTGTGAGTGATGAGAAATCTTATCCAAGCCCAGAAGATCAAGCCGTGGAACCCTCAAAGGACCTGCTGTAACCAATTTGCAAAGCATTTGGATGCCACAATCTTGACAGAATCAGAAATGCATGCAGTCAGAGACACTTTCATTTTTATAACACAATGATTCTATTTTAACTGCCATAGCAATATCCTATGGAGACCAGGACTTTGCAATTTAGAAAAGGGTATTTAGAATTCTCAGTTAGAGTTCTAATGTCTTCCCAATCTACAAATCTCAAAACTCTACCATATATAGCCCTGATACTTGAAGTGGGATCATAGTGCTATAATTATGTAGTATGAAAGGGCCCAGAATGCCACCTGTCCTGTTATATATTCTTTTCAACTTTATAATCTACTGAGGTATAATGAAGATATATTTGTTATCTGGGCTGACAGTGAGAGTGATCTCACAAATTTCTATCAGCAGGTGAATGAATTCAATATACAATTTAACAGTTTTTTTAAAAAAATATTTTTAGACTTCTAAGTTAAGTCTTCCCTATAGAGAAATTCCACAGACGTTAACACCTATTTATGTTTTGATAGCTCATATCCTAGGTTACTTAAGAATTAACCTCCAAACGAATATTTTTTGAGACTGACACACAACTGTTCTAATGACATTAATTTAGGTACAAAGCTCATATATTAACTGAACAATGCTCAGCTGAGGATGCCTACGCAAAATAGTATCCCAGAGCTTTTCTAAAGTATCTCAAACACATTCTAACATATTAAGGAGAGTGGAAGATCAACATCTGATTATTTGAACTGCAGGCTGACTTACTGTATCTAATAGTATACAGGACATCATAAAAAACAAACATTGACACAAAATCCAACATATAACAAGCTGCCAGGAAAAGTTTTAGATTTTATTTTTAAAAAACAGGAGCATGATATTTGTGAAGTGTGAGATCCAAGACCACAGGCAGACATCATACAACATTATGCCAGGTACAGCTGTGCTTAAGCGGCCATCTCCCAAGTAGGTGATGTTCAACTGCAGATATACTTCTAATATTACAGGATCTGTAAACCATTTGAACCACAGATGGTATGTTTTCACAAGATCAGTTATGCTTATTTACAGTGTATAACAGCAACATCTAAAAATTAACAGAATCCAGTTGGGAATATGTTGGGAGACTTTATGTACTTACCCTCCACAGCGTCTCCTAAGTCAAACCCATCATCTGAACAGGAAAAAAATACATCATTATTGAACATCAAATATGGAGTCTCTGGTTCCAAAAATATTCTAGTAGAATGATAATGTGCTTTTTCTTAAAAGAACAAAAACAGCACTAATACATCACACACAAATAGAAATCTGCACATATGATGTAGAAGTGGGAGCATGAACAAAATTATCTTCATACCTAGCAGTTAAGTGGTGGAATACGTTCTACTGATTTGCTAAGTCGCTTTACAAGAATGCCTCCTGGATAAGAAAAGTGGCACAAAATCCTGCAACACTTTGCAAACCACATTTGCCTGAATACAGACAAGAAATTACAAATTTTAAAATTCACTACTCTCTATCTAGCTTCACAACATCCAAAACAGGATGGTAAAGCCTTTTTACAAGGTCCCCCATAATATTCTTGCAAACAAGATAGTAAAATGTGGGTTAGACAATACAACTGTTAGGTGGATTAGTAACTGGTTGAGTGACCGAACCCAAAGGGTGTTCAGCAATGGCTCCTCTTCATCCTGGAGAGAAGTGACCAGTGGGGTGCCACAGGGTTCTGTCCTGGGCCCAGTGCTATTCAACATCTTTATCAATGACTTGGATGAAAGAATAGAGGGCATGCTTCTCAAATCTGCAGATATACCCCAGAAGACAGTATGAAAATTCAAAATGACCTTAATAGATTAGAAAGCTGGGCCAAAGCTAATAAAATGAATTACAACACAGAGAAATGTAAGGTACTGCACTTAGGGCAAAAAATGTTCAACGCATGGATATAAGATGGGGGACACCTGGCTTAACGAGACTATGTGTGAAAGGG
>JAIPUX010001232.1:72339480-72349528 GCA_020142125.1 Phrynosoma platyrhinos | reverse complement strand
CTAGTATATTGGCAGGCCTTCCCCCCAACACTTTCTCATTTCCCCCCAGTCATCTCACAGCTGGGAGATGTAAATAATTTTTAAAGCAGCATTTAAATTTGGACTATTTTTTTTTAAAAAAATGGTCCAAAATACAGTGAAGAAATAAATGCTAGGGAACACGGGAGCTGTAGTTTGTTGTGTTTATAAGTGACAGTTTTCCTGCTAAGTACCTGCATGTCATAAGCATTTGAATTAAAATTGAAATCAAATCTGGTTTTTAAAAATTATTAAAATTATTATTAAAATTTTTATTTGGTGTGCGTTGGAAGAGGGATTGTCTTATACTGCCGAGTATATCCCAAACTCTATATTTCAACTGGAAAAGTTGGGGGTCGTCTTATACGCCTAGTCGTCTTATACGCCGGAAGATACTGTATGTACAGCTTCCAAAACACTCTGCATAAACAAATCACCCTGCATAAACTGCCTTTGTAACCCTTTGTGTTCACATTATCTCAACAGTGTCTATACTGCAAATGGTATTATCAAATAGAAATGCATTTTTTTAAAAAAAGGAAAGAAAGAGTATAAATATTTTTATGGGTAGTTAATATAGTATAGCTTTGCCCTCTGGTGGTTCAATGTACACAAACTTTGTGTCATGCACAAAATTATTTTAAAATATTGTATAAAATGCTGACTCTCTTCTATGTCCTCCAGGCATGCAGTGACAAAACAAAAACTAGGCCCACTAGAGAAGCCAACTGCCAGCACTGTCTGAAGTGCTTGACCTCAACAGTAGCTATCAACACAGCAGAGTGCGGAAACACAAACTCAGGAGTATTTGATAACATTGCACTGACCAAGCTTGAATGATGCACAGACTCCGTTGGATTCATCCAAAAGTCCTTGGAGGCTTTTATCAATTGTTTAAATATGTACAAGTTATATACAATATCTCCTGTAACTCTCTCCAACATTCACTGTCTGATATACATTTTAAAGCCATACAAACTATTTTACATTGTCTTAAAGGGACACTGTTCCCAACATAAAATTACTTTCAGGATATAAATTTTAAATAAATGAAACTTAAATGGCTTTTGTGTTTGGGCCCCATCTCTAAAATATCTCATTATGTACATACAGTGGGTCCTTGTTATGTTCTGGGGTTTGGTTCCAGGATCTCCCATGGATAATAAAATCCATGGATGCTCAAGTCCCACTAAATATAATGACATAGCAAAATGGTGTCCCTTATATAAAATGGAAAATTAAGATTTGCTATTTGGAATTTATAATTTTTAATTCAAGCCACGGATGCTTGAATTCATGGATAAAAAGATAATGTTTCGCCTCTAACTACCTCTAATTTTAGCTAATTTGTTATTTCCTTTGCTTTTAATTAGTATTTTATCTTGCTATTCATTTTATATTGTTATTGTTTTTAATTTGCTTCTTTTTCTTTTTATGATTGGGAGGGGGGTTGGGATAAGGGTTATTTAGAAATCTGGTTTTAATTGTATATCGTATTTTATTGTTATTTCTAATTGTTGTAACCTACCTCAATCCGCAGAGAGAGGTGGGCTATAAAAAACCATTCTATTTGAGTAGATTTGCAACCCTCCTTTCTTGGTGTCATGCTTCATATTTCTCTTGTTTCTGAGGGACATTCTAGAGCTAGATGTGCTTCCTTCCTCATTATTACTTGCCTCGCCAGGAATGATGCAACTCTAATCAATCCTTGCAATCAGTTCATAAGTTATCACTAGTCCCCAGTCCTTCAGAATACAGGCATCCCTCCATTTTCATGGACTTGGGAGTCTGTGGTCTCACCTGTTTGTGGGTGGGGAGGGACACAATGGACAAAATGGGGTGTGTGCAGGTGTGCACTGCCATTCAAGCCAATGGGGCTTGAATATTGGCAATTTTCCATTTTTTGCAGGGGGTGGTGGTGTCCGGAACAGATTCTCCACGAAAATGGAAGGGTGACTGTATATTCCACAGCAGTCCTCCATCCAGATACTGACTAGAGGGAATTAGACTGTGTTGTATTTTATATTGTATTTTTTATTGTTGTTAGCCACCCTGGTTGATCTCAAAGGGGCGGGATATTAATAATAATAATAATAATAATAATAATAATAATAATAATAATAAGAAGAAGAAGAAGAAGAAGAAGAAGAAGAAGATTCCCACCAGTTTAGCTTTAGCATGGTAGCTGTATCATGTGTCTACATATCATGGCCTAGGAACCTGGCCCTTGCCTTTGCATAATCTTTGTAAACAAAATTCTGAGAACAGAAGATAGTGTTAAGGAAGTGTGTACTTCTGTCCCAAAGACTGATTACTGGGAAATTTAAAATGAAAATAAAACTGTACAAGTTGAATCTTTCTTATCTGAAACACTTGGGACCAGAAGTTTTTGGATTTATTTAAGGGTTTTGTTTGTTTGCTTGTTTTTTATTTTGGAACACCTGTATTAGCATGTACATAGATATTGAGATATTTTGGAGATAAACACAAAAAATATTTATATTTCATATACAATGTTTGTGTACACTGAACCATCAGAAAACCAACCAACAACTGAGCAGTATGCCTACATTTCATAATTAGCTAATTGCTGTATGTGGTTAAAAAAAAAGAGTTAATATCAGGGATTCTATAACCAACAAATAGCCATGTTTATTGTCTCTGTTTTATCACTTTTCAACAATATAATTATTCAGCCAAATGTGGACTTGGTCTACAATCCTGAACATGGAAATGTGGGAGCATTTAGATCAGTTTTATACAGTCAGGTACCGAGGGCTGCCATTTAGACAATGCATGCCCCTGGAGAGCCCAGTGGCCCCAAACCAGCCCCAAATGGAGAGGATCTTTGAGACTGCAGCAGGAGGTGCCCTTGGGGCAGCAGCACGTGTTCACTGTGGCCCCAAGCTGATTGGGCTAGGAGCAGCTTCTAGCTGCTCCTGGATGCCCATCTGTTTTGCCCTGTATACATTTTTTTTCAAAGAATGTTTTCAAGATCTGAAATGGGCACAAATAGGGAATACAGAATCATAGAGTTGGAAAAGACCACAAGGGCCATGCAGTCCAACCCCCTGCAAGAACTCACAATCAAAACACCCACAAAAGATAGCCATCCAACTTTGTTTAAAGACTTCCAAAGAAGGAGATTCCACCACTCTCCACAGGAGTGTGTTGCCCAGTCAAACGGCTCTTTCTGTAAGGAAGTTCCCCCTAGTGTTTAGGTAGAATCTCTTTTCCTGTAGCTTGAATCCATTGTTCCATGTCCTGTTCTCTGGAGCAACAAAAAACAAGCTTGCTCCATCCTCAATATGACATCCCTTCACTTATTTGAAAAGGCCTATCATATCACCTCTTGACCTTTTCTCCAGGCTAAACATATCCAGCTCCCTAAGTTGCTCCTTGTAAGGCATGGTTTCCAGATCCTTCACCATTTTAGTTGCCATCCTTTGCAAACACTCTGGTTTGTCAACATCCTTTATAATTGTGGTGCTCAGAACTGGACACAGTATTCCAGGTGAGGCCTAATCAAAGCAGAATAGAGTCGCACTATTATTAGATCAAGACACTATACTTCTATTGATGCAGCCTAGAATCACATTGGCCTATTTAGCTGCCACATCACACTGTTGATTCACGTTAAACTTGTGGTCTACTAGAACTCCTAGATCCCGTAATCTTGTTAAGCCAAGTGTCCCTATCCTATATCTCTGCATTTCATTTTTTCACCCTAAGTGCAGTACCTTACTTTTCTCCATTATGAAATTCATTTTGTTAGTTTGGGCCTGGCTTTCTAATCTATTAAAGTCATTCTGAATTCTGATCATGTCCTCTGGGGTATTAGCTACTCCTCCTAATTTGATGTCATCTGCAAATTTGATAATCATGCCCCCTATTCTTTCATCCAAGTCGTGGTAATACTCAAATCCCATTTGGAGAACATTTCAGTCTTTCAGGATGCTGTCACTGACCTTAAAAGCTGTCATATTGGAACAAAGAAATGTTAAAAGGAGATTACAAAGTGAGAGACTGATGAGTTACATAAGGAAACAAAGAAGTTCAATATTTATCTCATCTGGCCTGGTTTTTCTTTTCAATTATTAAATGAAGCTACAGATGTTAATTTATCCAATACTGAGAATTGTGTGGCTATCATTAGTCACTCTTTTTTTAATGGCCACTGCTAATAACATGATCCTCACTGTCCGTACTCCCTGAATTCCTTTCTTTCTGACCTCACAGTTTACAGCTTCCACCTGCTCCCTTTGATGAAATTGATTAAAATCCATGCAACCTTACAATGGCACATAGTGTCAGTTAGCCTTGAAGGCAACTTCTTATTTTCTTCTACCACACATCTACATAGTTTTTCCTCTGTAAATATTTACTAGGTAATACTCTCCACCAAAGAGGAATAAAAAGACAAACTCACTCTGAACAAATCTTGCCAGGAAAACCCTGTGATAGGTTTGCCTTCAAATCACCATAAGTCAGAAATGACTTAAAGGCACACAACAACAAACAAAACAAGTTCCATAGAACTCAGTAGAGCTTATTTCTGAGTAAACCTCCTTAGTCTGTATAGGCTCCTTGTATCTATGCCATTGAACAAACTAATCAGGGACTTAGGCTTCCAGCTCCGCCACTGACAGCCGTCCAGATCCACAGTAAATGTGCAGCTAGAATTAACAGCAGTGTAAGGACATCACAATGTAAGTATGGGCAAAGGATATTCCAGAGGACACAGGGAGCTCCAAAGACCTTTCTGCAGCCCCTGACCCTTCTATTTCCCCAACAAAGTGTGTCCAGTAAAATTAGCCAATTGTGTCTGTAGAAGTCTTTAGTTACCATGATTGATCATTTCAGGCCTTCCCCTTCCCTGCCTATGCCTTTTTAGGCCTAGGAACATTTTTTAACAAAAGTGAGAGTGATGGGGGGGGGAGTACTTCCCTGGTTCTAAAAAAGGTCTGCTGGTGGGGGCATGGGGAGATGGTCTATCACACTCCCTGAAGCTTATTTAAGGCTCAATGACCAGTTTCTTCAAAAAGTGTAGGTGACACTCCAAGGGGTTCTCATGAGAGGGGCACAACCCTTGAACCCTGGAAATTGCCAGCCTTTGCCACAGCACATTCACATTGTTCAAATAATGCATCTCTTTAGGACATAGGGTTTAACAAATATCATTTCCAATATTTTATAGTTGGAAATTCCTTAACACAAAATCCACCAAGTATCACCATCCTTTTTTGCCCTACAACTCCCAGCACAGTCAATGATGAGGAATTATGGGAGCTATAATCCAAAAATGTTTGGGCCCTTACTAAAGCAGATGGCCCCTAAGGGACAGCTCTGGGAGTGCCTGATCGGGGCCATGGCAACCACACACTGCGGCCCCGATCCTCCTTTTTGCTGCTGCCCACTGTATTCTACTGCAAAATTAGTACAGACCACCCTTGCACCTCAGGCAGCCAGCGACTTTCGCATCAGTGGGCCCATAAATCTGCTTTGCATTTTAGTCCTCTTCCTATAACAAACGCAGAACCTTGGATAGCTGCTTTGAAGTTCAGGCTAAAACACAGGGTAGATTCACCATCTTACTGATATGAAAACCACCACTATTCAAGTCTCCTCCTCCTAAACTGATAAGCTGCAGATGAGATCCATTATGGATCTGTTGAGTCACTGAGTACAACAGGAGATGAATATTTCCTGCCCACAGAAGGTTCTTCTCTGGACCACAGAGGCTCACCCCCTCCTCCCTAAAGCCCCATTCCCTTCAGCCAGTGGAAAACGAATTCCCTCTATCTACTATCAGTGGTCATAGCCAGAAAAGGATTTGCTGTCTCAGCTAGTGCTTCAGCCTAGCTGGACTGTCACAGTAATAAGCTACTTAAAGTGCTTGCTAAGCATTTAAAGTGCCTCCTCCTTCTCCCCCTTTCCTAGTAGGAGCCAAAGACGTCAGAGGGATGTGGTATCAGGGGAAAACCTTCCTCACAATCACTGTTTTTGTTCACTGCTCTTGAATGTACTGCCCCACCCTGGATTTTGCTTAACATAGCAGAATGTGGTTCATTTGACTGCCCCCACTTTATCAACTTTCACAGCACTCTAATAACTGGATGACAAACTGCAAAAAAAGGAAAGTGTTGCAGGGAAAGGATGGATTTAAAGAAACTGTTAGTGACTCTAGTCTAGCAGTTCTGTTTTCATTCTTCCAGATGTTTTTGACTTCAGCTTCGAATTCAGTGGCTAAGCTTCTGAAAAATTAGGCCAAAAAGCCTGAAGGGCCAAAGTTAGAGACCTTTGCTCCAATCACTCAGCAGGAAGACATTCTCTTCAAAATTGTAACAAATTCTGAAATACTCTGTGTATTAGACAAACGATGCATTAATTCCAGATGTACTACTTCAAGGTTACAGAGCCTGCCAAATAGCAAACAAGGAGTATCAACAACCCACTCAAAGACCACTAAGACTGCAAACTTCCAGCTCTTTGTTCATTCCCCCCCCCCTTTAAGATCCCACCAAGCCACCTTTATCAGCGTTAACCATCCTACCTTTAATGGGAAATAAGCAGGTTCCTGAATTATTAGACCTGTAAGATCACTCATAAAAAGGAGAAAGGGAGTGGGGGAACATGTGGCAGCATCTTTAAGATTAATTCATTTTTCTTTTAGCTTGAGCTTTGTGGATATAAAACCCACTTCTTTGAATGTGGCACCACTCCTTATTACCACTGACCAACCTTTGGTTTATACAGAGTAGCCAACCAAGCTTCATTTTTCCCTTCATCCTTTTAAAAGTGAGGTTAAGGGCTGAAATAGGAGTCTACACAGTGACTGTGAACACATGAGAATGACTGGTTATTTATCACACTGTGGATGTAGACTGAAGATAAGGCCCTGTGGTTTTAAAGATAATGTACTCCACCTTTAAGTTGCCTGTAGATTTATGGTAACCCTGCAAATACCATAGGGTTTTCTTAGCTCAGAGGTGGTTTTGCCAGTTTCTGCCTCTGAAATATAACCTACAGCACCTGGCATTTGTTGCTGGTCTCCCATCCAAGTACTAACCAAGGCTGACTGTACTTGGCTTCCAAGATCACACAGGATTGGATACCTTATATTTAGGCCAGTAAGAGATAACATGGCATAGCGGTTTGAATGCTCTAGAGTCACTATGGGCAAAGCAGATTGCCCAGAAGGAATGGCTCTGCACCACCCATTTGATCACTAGATCAAGGCTGCACTAGATCAAGTGCACCTTTTTGGGCAAGAAAAGAGCTGCTCTTTTCGCCACTGCCGCTCCTTTAGTTGTTGCACCACAGGAATGCCTCAATGCTGCCTGCCGTCTGATTAGGCATGTGGCATAATGCTGGTTTAGGTGTGGAGTTGGGGCATGCGGCGTGCAGTTACCACACCCCCATGCTGCTGGGAAGATGGCTCAAATTGCCGGTCTGCTTTACCCCATGACTCTGGAGATTGGGGTTCAATTCCCAGCTCAGCCATGGAAACCCACTGGGTGACCTTAGGCAAGTCACACACTCTCAGCCTCAGGCAAAGGAATTGGCAAACCCCCTCTGAACAAATCTTGCCAAGAAAACCCCATGATAGGGTTGCTATAGGTCTGAAACAACTTGAACAACAACAAAAAACCTGGTATTTGTTGGCAGTCTCCCATCCAAGTACTAACCAGGGCTAACCCTGCTTAGCTTTGAAGACCAGACATGATCTGGTGCCTTTAGAGTCTTTAGGTCAGTAAGATTGTTGTTGTTGTTGTGTGCCTTCAAGTCATTTCTGACTTATGGCGACCCTAAGGTGAACCAATCACAGAGTTATATTGGCATGATTTGTTCAGAGTGGGGGTTTGCCATTCAGGCTGAGAGAGTGTGACTTGCCCAAGATGGGTTTCAATGGCTATGCAGGGATTTGAACCTTAAGTCCTAGTCCAATGCTCACACCACTACACCACTCTGGCTGGTATGATAATACTGTTTGTTTATTTTTCCTAGATGTGGTCCCTGAACCTAACTTGGTATCTGGGCTGAGGTTGCATAAAACCCTGTATAAATCTTACTGAAACCACCCAAGTTTCTAATTCATAGCCAAGCCTTGGAGGGGTAGAAGAGGATGCCTTGGAGCAGGGGTAGGCAACCTTTCCCTTTAAGGGCCGAGGGACTTCAGCTCCCAGAAGCCTCAGCCATGTTGGCCAATAGTCCCATGTTGGCCAATAGCTCCTGGGATTCTGGGAGCTGAAGTCCCTCATCCCTTAAAGGGGAAAGGTTGCCTACCCCTACCTTGGAGTATGTACAGACAGCCACACACTCAGGTCCTCTAGTGGACATTTACTCCAGTATCCAGGACTAGGCTTTTTCTTCAGCCGCCCCTAGACTGTGGAATGACCTGCTGGAAGAGATTTGTCAGCTGACTACGCTGTCTGAATTTAAAAGAGCATTGAAGGCCAGTCTCTTCTGGCAGGCTTATTCAGATGGTTTTTAAATTGTGAATTTAAATTGTGGGTTTTAAATGTGGACTGTTTTCATATGTGTGTATCTTTTAAACTGATGTGTGTTTTAACCAATGTCTTTTTTAACTGATGCTGTTTGTCTGTTAATACCTGTTGTTCCCTGCCTCGATCCATGGGGAGAGGCGAGTAAGAGATAATTAATAGTAATAGTAATAATAATTATATCTGAACCACTTTGGCATGATGGTTTGAGTGCTGGGCCTGGAGGTCATGAACCCCATGAAACCTTGGCAAATTACACTCTTTCAGCCTCAGGGAAAGGCAATAGCAAACCCCTTCTGAACAAATCTTCCCAAAAAACCCCCATGATAGGGTGGCCAGAAAAATGACTTGAAGGCACACAACAACAAAATTATTATTATTATTATTATTATTATTCCTAAACAATGGGCGGTTGCAGACTGCCAGAAATAGTGCAAATTGAGTCCACTTTAAGGGTTAGGGTTAGGGTTAGGGAATCATGGGAACTGTATTTTATTGTGGCATCAGAGCTCTCTGTCAGAGAAGGCTCAATGTCTCAGAAAAAAATCCAATTCTCATGATTCCCTAGCACTAACCCTTAAAGTAGACTCAATTTGCACTATTTCTGGCAGTCTGCAACCCCCCAATGTCCCTGAATCTAACTTAGCATCTGGCCTGAGGTGCATAAAATCCTATATAAAGCTCATTCTGACAGGGATCCCGTCCTGGTAGCCACTGGCAACCTTTTCTTCTCTTCTCTTTCTCCTCGCCTCCTCCATCTTTGTCCAGAGCACAAGAAGAAGTGGGGCTCCAGAAGATGCCCAAGGCAATTCCCCACAAGTTGGCCATGGAAAGGGAAGCCCAACAAAGTCGGTCATGGAAAGGGAACCAACCTCCCCACAAAGTTAGCCATGGAAAGGAAGCCCCCACAAAGGGCCTTTGCAGACTGCCAGAAAGAGTGCAAATTGAGTCCACTTTAACTGCCCTGACTCAGTGCTAGGCAGTGCTAGGGAATCATGGGAACTGTAGTTTATTGTGGCACCAGAGCTCTCTGACAGAGAAGGTGCAATGTCTCAGAAAAAAAAAATAATAATAATACAATTCCTATGATTCCCTTGCACTGAGCCAGGGCAGTTAAATTGGACTCAATTTGCACTATTTCTAGCAGTCTGCAAAGGCCCAAAGTTGGCCATGGAAAGGGAAGCTCCACAAAGTCGTTCAAGGAAAGGGAAGCCCCCACAAGTGAGCCTTGAAAGAGAAGCCCATAGGTTAGGCACGAGGGTTAAGGGGCAGCGAGGAAAACGGGACCCCCACCCATGGGACCCCCCCCACACACACACACCCTCAATCTCCCCTGACCCTGGCTGGGAAGGGGCTCTTTTCTTTCTTACCTCGGCCAGAGGTGGCCAGCAGCAAAAGCGCCGCAGAGACCAAGAGGGCGAGGCGCCGCATCCTCCTCTCCACAGCTGGTCCTTTCCCAAGTCCTGAGGCAAACTTGGCAACTTTTCTTTCTTTCTTTCTTTCTTTCTTTCTTTCTTTCTTTCTTT
>JAIPUX010001232.1:72329188-72339380 GCA_020142125.1 Phrynosoma platyrhinos | reverse complement strand
AAAGTGGACTCAATTTGCACTATTTCTGGCAGTCTGCAAACGCCCTTATTAGTCATGCTTCAAATGGAGGACATTTGAGAATTCATCATGGGCACAAAGTTGAAATGTAAGACATGTCCTGGTAAAAGAAAATGTTTAGTCACCATGTCCTAGATATAAGGCTGAAATGGAGGACATGTCCTGGAAAAGGAGGATGTGTGGTCACTTTGCCCACAGGCAGTTTGCAGAAGAGACTAAAACATGGAACTGTTGTTGACTGCCCTGAAGTCACATTTACCACACCAGTTGAAGAACAAGTGTGCCCAGATGTGCTTTAATTATCTGATGGGAATATTTCTGGATATAGCCTAGTCGTGAGAGAGACCAAAAGATAGGGATTTCCTAACATATCCCCTATGAGAAAAGCAGAATTCAAAAGAATTACCGTATTATTGTTGTTAACTGCTATCAAGTTGACTTCGACTTAGGGCAACCCCCCAAATGAGAGAGCACCAAGTCACCCTCTCATCAACAGCACGGCTCAAGGCTGTGTCCTCCTTGACTGAGTCTCTCCATTCCTAGTGCCTTGCCAAGCATTATTGCCTTTTCTAGGGAGTCACGTCTTCTCATGATATAGCCCCAGTTCAGTCATCTTCAGTTCTAGAGGGTGTTCAGGCTTGATTTGCTTTGTTGTTGTTGTTGTTGTTGTGTCTTCAAATTGTCTCTGACTTATGGTGGCCAACTTATCATGGGGGTTTTCTTAGCAAGTTTCTACAGAGAGGGTTTGCCATTGCCTTCCCCTGAGGCTGAGAGAGTATGACTTGCCCAAGGTCACACAGTGGGTTTACATGGCTGAGCCAGGATCGGACCCTGGTCCCCAGAGTCCTAGTCCAATGCTTAAACCATTACACCATACTGCCTTAGCCTTTTACTTTACCAAGCATTAATCGTCTTTTCTAGGGAATCATGCCTTATGATATGGCCAAAGTACGACGGTCTGGGTTTAGTCATCTTGGCTTTGTTGGGACAGTTCAGCCTTGATTTTAAAAGTCCGTGGGATACACAGTACTCTCCTCCAGCACCACATTTCAAATCAGTTGATTTTCTTCCTATCTACTTTCTTCACTGTCCAATTTTCACAACCATACATAGAAATTGGAAATATGATGACATGGACTATCTTAACTACTATTCAATTATATATCTTTACACTTCAGGAACCTGTCTAGTTCCTTCATAGCTGTCCTTCCAAGGGATCAACTATATTTGCCAGAATACTCTGCCCCTGGAGTATTCTGGCCTCAGATTCCCATCCCTAATCCTCCACTTCCCTGCTATGGGTTTTCTGCATACAGCAAGCGACCCCCTTTCCATGCAGTCCATGTGAGCTGGCCATCGCCACTGCTGTAACACTCTTAAGATCAGAACAAGGCAAGGGGTAGAAACCCCTAATTGAGTCCAGGCATGAAAATAGGCTAGACCCAATTTAGGGTTTTGAGCCTGCATAATGTAAACTGCATACAGAGAGCCCACAAGATATTGGTGGTTTATAAGTACTGTGATGCAGACAAGCCCCAGTCATATAGTCTTCTGATTTCTTGGCTGCAATTCTCCATTCTGATTAATGACTGAACCAAGGAATAGGAAATCTTGAAATATTGCAATGTCTCCATTGTCTGCTTTAAAGTTATCTATGTCATCTAGTTTTATCATTTTTGTTTTCTTAATGTTCAGCTCTAAATTGTAACTGTAAACCTGCTTTTGCCTTTTCTTCCTTAACTTTCTTTAGTAGTTGTTCCATATCTCTGCTGTTTTCTGCTAATAGTATGGTGTCGTCCCATATCTTAAATTGTTGATGTTCCTTCCTCCAATTTTCACACTTCTTTCCTCAGAGTCTAATCCAGCTTTGTGTGTGATACATTCAGCGTACAAGTTAAACAAATAGGATGATAAAATGTAGCCTTGCCTGACCTTCTTGACAATTGGAAACCAATCTTTTTCTCCATATTCTGCCCTAACAGTACCCTCTTGTTCTGATTACAAGTTATGCATTTATGGGCCAAGGGACTTCAGGTCCCAGAATCCCAGGAGCTATTGGCCAACATGGGACTATTGGCCAACATGGCTGAGGCTTCTGGGAGCTGAAGTCCCTCGGCCCGTAAAGGGGAAAGGTTGCCTACCCCTGCATTAAGATAATCAAATGTTGATAAGAGTGATCCACAGTTTTTTATGATATACACAATCAAAGGCTTTCATGTAATCTGTAAAGAACAGGCTGATTTTCTTCCAAAATTCTTTGGTGCACTCCATTATCCAGTGTATGTTTGCAAAGCTTCTGAAGCATATAAGTAGTTACAGAAAGGACAGCCATGTCCTGTCTTAAGAAACTGAATTTGTGACACATGAGTCTTTATCCATCTCACTCAGCATTGTCTACTTTCAAAGCTAATCGCTCCAAGGCTGGCAGAAGATGTTGCACTTTCTGGGTGGAAGGACCTCTCTCTTCATCCTCCTTTTCCCTCTCTTCACAGGCAGTCAGTGCCTCTGAAGGGGCATTGGCTACAGCAGGAGTGTGACCAGGGGGTTTGTCCTGATGAAACACCCAATGCCTCATTTTGAAGAATCCTTCTCACTGGTTCCAGTAGAAGGGTTTGCTTTATTTAGTTTTGGAATGTGGAGTTGGACACAAAATGTGCAATTGGGGGGAAATGTGCCATTTTAAAACTGATAACATCTAGTTGAAAAAAAATGGGTGAAAAAACTAAACACATGAAGTGTTTATTAAGCTTAAATGAGAGCCTTTGTCAGGCATTCTGCTAGGTTTGGAGAGGTACCAATTCTGGAAACACAAATTTGATGAGACAGCATGGATGGCTTTTGCATTGGTATAAATGTCACTGAGTTGGAATTTACATCAGTGCATTGGATTATTCTGTTCATTCATGAATGAAGACAATGAATGAAGACAAATTAATAAATGAAGCATTGTTTTATTGAGCTAGCTGCTGTTTCCTGTGGAGAAACTGCTACTGGTACAGATGGTAAGCTGGGAGCATGTTTTGTGTTGGGCTTGTTTGCTTGTTTGTTTGAAGTGTTGGGAAATTGTGTAATTGGAATATCTACTTTGAAAAAAAAAACCCAAGGGCCCAACAGATCAGCAGAACTGCTGAGCATTTTCCTGCCATGAAAAAGGCCATTACAGCTAGGACTGCAACAGTATATAATGAGTGGCAGCACCCACAGTCAGCCAGTCAGCTCTCAGTGGATGATGAGAACATGATCCAGCACTCTTTTAAAATCTACCAATCTGTTATCAACCTGCCTTATGAGAAAGTTTTCACTGATGGCAGAACAAGTTTCAGGCCTTATATGTGCAAAGCATTGACTATCATTGAGAACTGTGATCCCTCCTGTGTGTATTTTTTTTAATACTATTAAATCACCAGACTTAAGTTCCACCATATTTTTATTCATATTACTGTTGTGTGCATTCAAGTTGTTTCTGACTTATGGTGAACCTAAGGCAAGCCTATCATGGAGCTTTCTTGGCATGATTTGTTCAGAGTGCAGTTGCCATTGCCACCCTCTGAGGCTGAGAGTGCACGACTTGCCCAAGGTCACCCAGTGGACTTCCATGGCTGATGGGAGATTTGAATTCTGATTTCCAGAGTCCTAGTTGAACCCTTAAACCACTGCACCCCATTGTTTTATTTTTTATTCATACATCTCATATAATTTCTTCTATGTAGTGAGCATTTAGATGTGAAAGAGATCTTGGAGTCCTAGCAAACTACAAGTTGAACATGAGAACAGTGTGATGCTGCAGCTAAAAAAAACAATGTGATTCTTGGCTTCATCAATAGAAGTATAGTGTCTAGATCAGCTTTGGTTAGGCCTTACCTTGAATACTGTGCCCGGTTCTGGACACCACAATTCCAAAAGGATTTTGACAAGTGACCAAAATGGTGAAGGGTGTGGAAACCATGCCCTCTAAGGAGAGACTTAGGAGCTGGGTATGTTTAGTCTGGAGAAGAGAAGGTTAAGAGGTGATATGATAGCCCTGTTTAAGTATTTATTTGAAGAGATGAGGCTTGTTTTCTGCTGCTCCAGATACGTAATAGGACATGGAACAGTGGATGCAAACTACAGGAAAAGAGATTCCATCTAAATATTAGGAAGAATTTCCAGACATTAAGAGCTGCTCAACAGTGGAACACACTCCCTTGGAGAGTGGTAGAGCCACATTAATTGGCTGGATGGCCATCTGTTGGGGGTGCTTTGGTGGTGTTTTCCTCTGTAGCAGAAGGTTAAACTTAATGGTCTCTTCCAACTCTTTGATTCTATGATTCTAGATTTGATGTTCTTCAGCTGCAAGAACATGTTGGGGAACATATGTTTTGGGGAAGACCAATTTTAGAATAATTCTAGAGTTTTGCTAACTTGAATCTAATAGGTGTGCATTCCACTGTAATTATTTGTTGCCAGTGAAGTGAACTGGAACAGGACACTCCTGCTAAACTTCCCACTCCAATCAGTAAAGCATTTTACGATGTTCATATTGGCATTGTGCAACTCAAGATCTACTTTGCATTACACTGCATTGACAATGTAGCTTCACTTGACCAAAAGGAAGGCCCAAATGTTCACCTATAAGCTTTACCCAGGAACATTTTATTCGTTGGCTCTAAGGCTAATACAAGATAAGACAAACACACCAGAATGCTCTATGGGAGAAGCCTTCTCCCAGCAGAAACATGGCTAACAGCGCTGGCCAGGTTGGCTGATGGATACTGGGAGACGTAGTCCAAAGAAATAACTTTACCAAGCCCTGGGTGTAGTGGAGTTCATGCATGCTGTCCCACCAGCAGAGTTCTCTGACTGCAGAGAGGCATTTCTGACCACACCTGCCTCTGGTTGACAGTCCATCCAATGGGACCAGAGTGGATTTTGCTCGGGGGGGGGGGGGGGGAGAACAGAATGGAAAAGCATAGGTATCAGAGATGACAAACCATGTATTCACCCAGTGTTTAGACAGTATGTTTCAGAAGTATGACAATAGGATTCATATCAAACAATTGCCAGCTTAGTAACTGCCAGCAACCTACAATGAGTCACTTGGTCTGACTAGTTATCACATTGTTCTGATTTCCTGCTCCTGCCAACCTAAACATTTTTACAGTTAATATTACATAAAAAAATATGCCATATGGTTGATAACTGCTTAAGCTGCTTGTGATTTTGCAAGATGGTATGAATTATGTTAATAATAGTAATTATTACTTTTTCCACATCCTTCTATGTTTCTGTTGGATCAAGTGCATGTTCAGTTGCCACATTAATTGGCAACAGAGTCTGTGGTACCAGGATCCTCATTATTCCTCATAAACATGCCATGTTAAACTACAGCAGGCTTTTAAGGAGCATCTTGCCTTGTTGCTCAGGTGACCAAAGAAATGGAGCTGGGGGTTTTATTCTTTAACAACACGTCATAAAGGGTATGGAAGGGGAAACTGGGCAATGAAAATGTTGCTGTAACATTTTCAGAGGCTCAGCTCATATCTGTGTTCTTCCATTGCTGGAGTGTATACATTTAATGCATTTACTTAATTTATGGTATTTGTCTGTGTGACTACAGTGTATCCATGCTGCAAAGTTATAGTACTTTGATATTGTTGTAACTGTCATGCCCCTGTATTATAGAATTCTGGGGTTGATAGTCTGATGGGCATGTAGAATTCTCTGCTGAAGTCAGGATAGTGCAGTACAGCTTTCTAAAATCCTGGGATTTCATTCTGTGAAATACTGGGATTTATAGTTTGGTGACTAAACTGCAAATCCAAGGATTTCATAAAATGAAGTAATGGCAGTAAAAGTGGTATCAAAGTGCTACAACTGCAGCATGGATACACCTTATATAACTTACTATGTAGAATTGTGTGGGTTCACAGTTTAATATGAAATCAAGTTGCCTGCTCCCACAATTAGGCTCAGCTCTTTATAAAATGGCATACCTCAAGTCCAGGAATATTAGACTGCAGGACACTACAGCTTTTCTAGCTAAACCCACACATTTGTCCTCATTTACATGCATTCAGAGAAAAATGCTGTCATAGTAAGACTTTGTTCAGACAAATTCTCTTCACACTTCTGCAGTTCCTATTCTGTTGACAGAAATGGAAGAAATTACACTTTGCCTTAGACAGCTGATATCTAGAAGAAAAATGTCAAGCATGTTTGCTCAGAAGCTTCATCTAGCACCAGCAATAGACCTGATAAACATCCTGGAAGTACAGAAGAAGGGATATCCCTTGGAGAAGAAGGGTGTTGGCACTTTACCAAATGAGAGGAGGCATATACCTATAAATGATATGATGCAAAATGTGAGAAGGCAGACATGGCCCAAAATGATGGGGAAGAGTTTGAATTGTGGATGTCCAGCCACAGCAAGTTGATATTCACAAGCTGCAACTTCTCACAGTATCCTGTGAAAGAGTTTTACTGAGTATCAAACTATGACAGCTGTCACTGCTGCGCTCATCCCTTAGCTTCATAATAGAGAATATATCACATTTATTATTCTTTTTATAAAAAAAATCCAGTAATCTGCATAATTCAATCTTCTCAAGTTTTATATTTCTCCACTCTGCCAATTCCCCCAGATTTTGTGTTTTAATATATCCATATATTAGATTCCAAGCACTGAAATCTAATATATGACCTCTGGATTGTGGGGGTTCTTCCTCCTGCCACTGTTAGCACTCACCAAACACTGATTGGAGGAAGATAATAATGTGTTTCCAGGTTTTTAAACTTTACTCCACCTGAAAAGAACTGAGCTATGCTTGATCAGGTAGAAACTCAGTTCAGGATGGAACCAAAGTGTGATTTGCAATGACGCTTAGTCCTGAGTAGAGGTCTATGGAATTGAGCTGTGTTTAATTTTGGCGTAAAATGCCAAAAAAGTTCCTTATCCCCGGCCCTTCCTACTTTGCTTTGCCTGTGGCTACTCTTTTCTGTGCTCCTACCTGCTGGGAGAATGTGCTCCCTTCCAGCAATGTGCTCCCTTCTAGCACCCTTCCCAAACTGGAATTTGGTCTCTGGGCTGGAAAATAAAATGTTCTCCACCCTTGCAAGACCTTGTGGAATGCTAAGTGGCTGCAATTAATTCTGTGAGTTTGTCAGCTACAGATTTAAAGTCTAAATACTGATTTGGTTCAGTTAAGCAACTTTTAAAAATGTGAGCTGTAGGGTGGGGAAGGTTGCCTGGCTCACTCCAGCACTGAAAGAATGCATAAAGCGAGAATGTTTGCATGGCCGTCCAGGCTTAGCTCAGCCATGAATTATATCCTACTGTCTGATGCTGACAGACGTGCTCTCATACAGCCCATTCTTTCCATTATGAAAAAGAGTTCTATGTGTGCATTAACACACATGTGTCAAGCACTTTCATGTGGGGCTGGACCTGACCAGGTGTGCAGCTACTGGAAGGCAAAATGAGGGCATTGCACCCCAAATAAGGATTTTGCCTCCCCAAATGAAATTTCCCATTAGTCCACAAATTTCTAGCATTTCAGAGAGTGGGATACTGAAAATCATTCAGAACTAGAATTCCAGTTCAACATTGGGGAGTACATTTTATCAGTAAGAGTTGTTTGACAGGGTGATGGAGTCTCATTCTTCGGAGTCTTTTAAACAGAGACTGGATGGCCATCTGTCAAAGGTCCTTTGATGGTGTCTTCCTGCATTGCTGGGGTTGGACTGGATAGCCTTTATGGTCTCTCTGAAGTCTACAATTCTATAATTCTATAATTGTATGATTCTAGGATACTTAGTTGTTTAGTTGTTTGGTTGTTTATTCAATTCATTTATACTCTGCCTTTCCACCCAATAATGGGACTCATGGCAGTTTACAATTTCTTTTAAAAAACAGCACAGATTTTCAGCACAGATTATGCCAAAACACCAGTTTAAAATATAAATATAAAAGTATTTTTACTTACTGGGGAAAGGAGAGCAAAGAGGGAGCCATCCTATTTTCCCTCAGGAGGGAGTGCCAATGTCTGAGAACAGCCACCGAGAAGGCCCTCTCCCTTGTTCCCACCAAACAAGTATACTCTTCCTCAATTCTATGTGCACATTTGTGTAAATGTCTTGCACTTTGATTTTGGAATTTTGGTCAGAATTGAGGGCCCTCTGCAGTCCACTAGCCCACAGTTCATCACAACCTTGATCTCCCCCTTGCCACATACATTATCACCTTAGGTGCATCCACAGTGTTTGTTGTTGTTGTTGCTCTTGTGTGCCTTCAAGTAGTTTCTCAACCTATGGCAGCCCTAAGATGAACTTATCTTGGGTTGTTGGTTTTCCCCCCCAACTTTCTTCAGAGGGGGTTTACATGGCCAAGCCAGAATTTGAACCTTGGTGTCTAGAGGCCTAGTCCAATGTTCAAACCACTATACCATACTGGTTCTCTTACCTACAATGCTGATTTATAGATTTTTTTTACAAAATTGACAATGTAGATTTTGGAGGGAAATGGAAAATATTGCCACCCCCTACCAAAAAAAAAAAAAAAAAAAGCTTATTGATCCCAGTGGGGTTCAGAGGTCTTCCAAATATGGAAAAATGCCTTCCAGAATCCCTTAAAGGTCACATCGGGCATTTGGGAGCATTTTTGCAACAACAATGAAAAAAATATCACTTGGGGGCCACTTTGCCCACTTCTGATCTACATAGATAGCATATGTCTTTTAGCTGTACACTACATGTTCTATGTACTATTTCTTTTTATATCTTTTCCAATATGGGACCCAAGGCAGCCTACAGAATAGAACTAAAACTATATGTTTACATTATATGTTTAAAATGTGATACAAATACAAATACAACACATCCTCTTAGGAACTCTTGCACAACCTGTTGAAAATCAAAGCCTTGTGTAGCATAGCCTGTTGGCACAAATTGAGTAAGGTTGTCTTGTAGTATCATCCTCAGTCCTCAAGAAAGAAAGTCTATTATTCCTCCCAATGTCTGGGGTGTCATTTTCATGGAAAAAATAATGCAGTTTGACACTGCTTTAAATGCCATGGTTCAATCCTATGGAATTCTTGGATTTGTAGTTTTTATTTGCCTTCACTTTCTGAGAGCTTTGGTGTCACAACAAACTACAAATTCCAGGATTCCACAGCATTGCAAAGCAAAAAGCAAAGCAGCTTATTTATATACCGCTTCATATCATGCTATGGGATGTCTAAGCGGTTTACAACTGTGAGCTGATTGCCCCCCAACAAGCTGGGTACTCATTTTAACGACCTCGGAAGGATGCAGGCCTGAGTCGAGCCTCAGCCCTGGCTGGTATTGAACTCGCAACCTTGTGGTCTATGAGTGAGTGGCTGCAGTACAGGCATTTAACCACTGTGCCACCAGGGCTGATATTGGCCATGGTAGTTAAAGTGTCAAATTGCTTTGTTTCTGTAGTGTAGATGCAGCCCAAGTCACTTGCTTATATTATTTACCTCCTTTGGAGATGGGTACAGTGCATAGCAAATTGTTTTTGTATGAATGACTGATAGGTGAGCTAGATGCCCATTTTGTCAAAGTTTAAAAACCAATGAAGCAACAGTTATTGTACCATTATTTAGGTCTGGCAAGAATGCTGTATTGGTAGCGCAGTGGTTAAATGTTTGTACTGCAGCCATTCACTCACAAACCACAAGGTTGTGAGTTCAATACCAGCCAGGGGCTCAGGCTCATATAAACCACTTAGAGACTATATAGCGTGGTACGAAGCAGTATATAAATGAAGCTCTCTTGCTATTGCTATTCACTGTAAACTGGATTGTAGAAAACCTGTAGTAAATTTGAAGAAAAGCTGTAAAGAGCAAGACTATTCTTGTTCTAAAGCCTGAGTTGGGAAAAGTGAATTTCGGGAAAACAACTCCCAGAATGGAAAGTGGTCATCTTATCTGGAGGAATCTGGGAGTTGTAGTCCCAAGCTCTGTTTCCAAGGTAAGTTGGGGTCTACGGGTTTATCTATACTGTGGAAATAATGGAACTTGGCACCACTTTGAGTGCCATGGCTCCACCCTACAGAATTCTGGGATTTGTAGTTTTGTGGGGCACCAGCGCTCTTTGGCAGAGTTCCAGCATTCCATGGGATGGAGCTACAACACTTACAGTGGTGTCAAACTGCACCATTTCTACAGTGTAGATG
>JAIPUX010001232.1:72284226-72302130 GCA_020142125.1 Phrynosoma platyrhinos | reverse complement strand
TAGGTTTTGACAGTTATGTCCTAAGATTATTAAGCATACTTAAAAAAAAGAAAAAAGAAAGAAACAAACTGATTTCTAATATTATAGAAAGTTTAAGTTGGCAAAAAAAAAAAGTTTTTTTCTTTTTTGAGAAATAAGAAATTGACAAAGGACCTCTTGCCAATTTAAGAAGGTACCAGACTGGGGGAGGGGGGGAATATATATATATATATTATGAGGTATAGCAACATAGCTTCAGAGATGAAAATAAGAAAGTGAATTGAGCACTCTAGCTCAGGAAGAAGATTGCCTGTTTTTGTTTTTGTTTTTGTTTTCCTTTTTCTTTTCTTTTTTCTCTTTAGTTATGTAAGATTGTATGATTGTATGATTGTTATATTGTGGTTATTTGTCTTTGTATGTGTTGGTCTATTTTTTAAATAAACAAATTAATAAAAATAAAAAATAAAGACATAAATATAAAAATAAAACCGTTTTTGGGTCACTTTGGGGCCATTTTTGGGCCAATGTTTCGTGGATGAAAACTGGGACATGTGTGGCTAAGCAACATCAAAGAGTGGTCAACAGAGCAGGAAATATTAATGAGAAAGAACACATACATTAGGAAAGGCTGCAGCAGGTTGCTTTTGCCTGAGCAAACTAGAAAGGGCAAGATCCTGCTCCATCCTCTCCTCTTTTCCTCCTGAGTTAACAGAGTGCAAACTACTTCTACAGTTTGAACTCATTTTGCAGCAAAAGAAGTAAGATGCAAACAAATGGGAAAAGTGGAAGGAGGAGAGAAATACTGGGACACTTTTAAAGCAGCTATAATAGTGGGACAACGGAGGATTAATCAGACCCACTGGGGTCATTCAGCCATTTGCATCAGTTTGCCCAAACCAGCTGCTAAAATTAGTTGGCTATACTGGCTGACTCTCAAAACATGGGAGCTCCTGTGTGTGTCTGTGAGAGAGATTGAAGTGGGGGGGGGGAGAGAAGATGAGAATGGGATGCTAAAGTGGTGTGGAGGGGCATGTAGGCAGGTGCTGGTAAAGGAGTGTGTGCATGCCTGCGGGGGATGTGAGGAAGAAGTTGAAGCTATGTACTATAAGAGAGCATGAGAGGGCAGTCAGGCATGTGGGAGCAAGGGTTTAGAGGAAGAAAAGTAAAATGGAAGGCAAGAGACAGTTCATCTTCAAGAGAAGCTTGCAACTGAATATGTGTGTTAAAAGTGAAAAGAGAGTGGAATGGGAACACAGATGAATGCTGTAAAGATTAACTGCAGATCAGAACTGGTTAATTTTTCAGAATTACATCACTGATCAAGACTTTTCCTGCCAAATATGGACAACTGGGGAGTATGATTTGTATTTTGGGGAAAGGCCTCTTCTGGCCTGGAAGGGGGCAAAATACTGCAAAAAAAATGCCCTCATGCTCACTAGGGAACTTTAGGGAGCATCCTGGACCATTTGCACCCCCTCCCAAATAATTTTTGCCAGGTGGACCACAAAACAGGCCTCAGGGTATCACATGCAGTCATGGATCACACCTTTCCCACCCAATTCTCCCATGTGATAATATTTCAAAGTCTTAGTGGTAGTGCTGCTTCTTATTGGAGGTTACTAGCACCAACACAGATATTTTCGATATAATGTAATACTGCCAATAAATATGGAGATTAATGTGTGAAATTTTCAGAAGGAGAAATAACCCCTGAAATATTTACTTTTAAAGGTAACTGAAATGCCATTCACATTTTAAATGCATTGTTTCTCTCTATTCCCCAAATTATGATCTGTCCCTCAATGCATAATGAACTTGATTCAGATTTTATAATGCTTTGAGTAAACCCTTAGCAATCAATGGGTTACATTAGCCACAATTCACTGAAGCTCCATTGCAAAGGGATCTTGTAGCATCATTGAGACTAAGGGCTACTACAGACTGATAAAAAGAGCTGGCTTCCCAGCTGCATGGAGGCATGACATTCAGACAGCAGCATGCTCCCACACCACTGTGAAGCTGCACGTGTGGCAGCTTCATGGTGTTTCTGCGGCATGGCATTTACATGCACTGTGCTGCAGAAACCTGGAAAAACGACCACCACGGTGACAAATGCACCTTTTTTTTGGCACAAAAAGGAGTGGTTTTCTGCCACTTCATTTTGCACCAGGAAAATTCCGGGTTGGGGGCATGGCATGCGATTGCCACAGTCCCAACCTGGCAAGCAAAGGGGCATCAGCAATCTACTCCTTCTGGGTCATCTGATTCACCCCTATGAGAAAGAAGATATAGTATAAGCTTTAATAGTCTAATTCCTCAGATACATGGGGTGAACTGGTGCTTAGGAACAGACCTATGACTTTGACTGTGTCTTCTTGAATGGCAGGGGGTTCCCTGCCATGGTCCTTGTGGCCTCTTCCAACTCTATGATTCTATTGTGCTCTTTCTGAGTGCCCAGAAAATTGTATTTATCTTCGTTTATTTCTGCAACAAGGAGTTTGTATCAGAAAATACTGCCTCACTGCAACTATCTAGATTCTATTTTTTTTATCATTCATTCACTGAATTTAATGATAGCGCATCTGGCCCCAGGTGCACCAAGCAATTTGCAGTGTCTTTGTACCCTATAGCTAAAAATGTAAACATTAAATGTAAACATCAATTAAATTGGTGAGTATCACCAATGGGACTGGAACACTAAGGTTAGTGACAAGTCTCTGGTTTTACTTTCATACATCCTTGCAGCATAAATCAGACATATTTGCAAAAGCTAGACTAGATATAAACATGGTTGTAAGCAAACATCCTTCTTGATAGGCATATACTTGCTAAACCCATTAGGTGGAGCTATTAGACAAAAGGAAACCTAATATAGTTTAAAATATTGATGATATATGTTTTTCTTTCAAAGGCTCCTTTCATATTACACTAATTCTGTTCTCTAGTAAGCCTGATTTTAGCCAATTCATTTCTTTTGAGTGGGTGTTTGTACAACTAATTTTTCATTAGCTTCAATTAAAATTAAAAATTTGCAAAGGAATGATCACCACAGCAGCATTAGATATTTCTGGAAAGGTAGACAGAAATGGCAGTCACATCTTATTTTCAAAAACAAATCAGAAGGAGAAAGGAGAGGCCCCTGAGAAAGAAGAATTATACAAATATACCATGAAGTTTTATAACAAGCTATGCAAATGGAAGTTTCTGTTTTTAAATCTCTGCACTCTAAAGAGAAGTTTGTCTGGGTTAGTCAGTGTCAGGAGGGAAAACAAAATGCATTTGAAAGAGACTGAGTTTATTTGTACAGATGCAAGAGCTTCACATTTTCATAGTGTATTATTTGCAATAATTTGAGCACACTTCATTTTACAATCATAGGTATTATTCATTAATTATTTATTATTTCCAGTATTTCTGTATCAGCTCCCGAGGGGATGGACAAATAAAAGCCAATTAAAACAATACAAAGATAAAAACTTTTTAAAAACACATGAAAATATTATTTTTAAAACTCCTAGAAGCAGCCTAAAAACAATCCTAGGACCCAAATTTGCAACAGTTAAAACAGCAGTTCCAAACATTGAATGCCATGCAGAACAGCACTGTTTTGGCTGCCTACCAGGAGCTTAAAAGAGATGGGGCCAGCCCAGATTCCTTGGGTAGGGAGTTCCACAGTTGAGGCACTGCTATAGATAAAACCCTATTACATGTACTCACCAACCTAACTTCAGAATTCAATTGTAGTCAGATCTCTGTCATTATTTAAATACAGTGAAGGCAAGGAATATTTCAAGGAGCAATGATCACAGCTTATAAAACAGGGTATTTAAAGTGAGAAGTAATTCATTGGTAAATGGATTCTGCTTTTGTTTTTCAAGATATAGTAACCCTACCCCAGCATCACAACTGACCCTTGGCCAGTTAATAGCCAAGGGCTAGAGCAAAAGCCAGAGGCCTGCCCTATTAAAGTCTTACACCCTTCAAAGGGGAAGAGACTAGTAGGTGTGATCTGGCCCTATTGGCATAGTCTTGGATGGTGTGGATCTGAGTAGATTTCATAGTGGTGCAACTACTGTTCTGCTTTCCCATGAGGGCTTCTTGTCAAAGGCAAAGCAAATGCAATAGATATACAGTTAGCGAACAATTACCCTATGAATAAAGTGGCAAAATCTCAATGCTTTTTTATTTTTGGGATATTCCTGTGAATAAAAAGCAGCGGGATTTTGCTGCTTTATTCAATGGTTAATTGCAGAATAATGGTGAGATCAGGAGTGTCATCTGAAAATCATCTTGTGGGATATTTTCGGGATGAAATCCATTTTATACATGGAAGGAGGATGCTTGCCTCCCATGTAATAAAGTTAATACAGATTGCTTTGCAAACCAAATAACCTGAGAAGCAGTTGAGAAATGAAAGCAACCTAAATATGCAAGGCTAGCTGCACAAATCTTTTAAGCCTTGGTCAAACGTAGTAGGAATTATAATTTCATTTCTTCTGAAAAAAATATAGCAGCTTAAGTAGTTGAGCAAATAAATTATTGGAAGATTATCAGGGTATTTTTGTTGAACTTTTACATATCCCCCAGCATTTCACCTGAAAACCAGGACACATGTAGCCAAGCAACATCAGAGTACAGTCAATAAGGCAAATGTTGTTGTTGTGGCTGTTGTTGTTGTTGTTGCATGCCTTTAAGTCATTTCTGACTTATGATGATTCTAAGGTAAACCTATCATAGAATTTTCTTGGCAAGATTTGTTCAGAGGAAGTTTGCCATTGCCTTCCTTGAGGCTGAGAGCATATGACTTGTCCAAGGTCACCTAGTGGGATTCATGGCTGAGCTGGCAGTTAAATCCAGGTCTCCAGAGTCATTCTCCAACACCCAAACCCCCGCCACGCTGTCAAATGTTATTAATAAGGAAAAACACAAAAGCTAAGAGAAATTGCAGGGGTGTATTTTTGCCTATGTCTACAATAAAGGGCAAGATTCCATCTTCTCCTCTCTTCTCCCCCCCCCCCCCCCCCCCCCCCGAGTTAACTGAGTGCAGAATTTGTAGGTTTTTTTTCCTGAGATATTGAGCCTTCTCTGTCAGAGAGCTTTTTTGCCACAATAAACTACAGTTCCCGTGATTCCTTAGCACTGAGCCAGGGCAGTTAATGTGGACTCAAGCTGCATTATTTCTGGCAGTCAGTAAAGGCCCAATATTTTAAAATGCTGTGTCACCCTAAAGACTAAGAGCCTTATTGCATTAATTTTAAAAACAGCTTATCTGATCTGGTTTAAAATTTAAAGTGGGTGGCATTCTGATATTATCAGAAGGATTTAGCATCTAAAATCACTTCCCGGATCCATCCCAGGTCCATCCCTGCTCCAGGGACACTCAGCATGTGTTTTTTCGAAGCTGCAGAAAATGTATTTTAGGTGAAAGGTATAGCTAAACATATGATGGGGGGGTGATCAGAGGGAAATTAAGGGCAAAAAGTACAGATGGTGATCATCATGCTACTAACAGTGGCCATTTAGAAAGCAGTTGTAGGCTGATAGGAGCTCTCCCTCCCCAATGCCAATGGCAATGTAAATAATAAGGCAAATGGTAGGAGTGGGGAGCTGGCCCAGATTGAAATTATGGGGTTATATGTGCAGAGAATTAAAGTAAGGAATGAGAACTATGCAGTCCACCAACACACACCATCATTAGACCTCTCTCAACCACCTGGACTTTCCCATGCTGAAAAGTTCTCTTTTGGCCTAAAAATGACCAACTGCATCCTCAGAATTTTCCAAGTCTAGGGTGGGTGAAAAAAGGTTATGAAATAGGGAGGGACTCTTGAGAGTTGTTCACTCCTAGCATCCATCCATACACAACTCATGGCAGGATCCCAGTCTGTCCTATCCCTGGTGCCTGCAATTTATTTACTAAAGACTTAAAAAAACTTTTTTTTAAAAAAAGGTCAAAATAAAAACAGATACAAGAAAAGCAATTGCTAAAAATAATAAAATAACAATAAAGATTACAATTGATCAAAACTAATTCATTAAAAACAAATCCATGAAAAGCCAGAACAATGGCCAACATTAATAATCCAGTAAATGCAGGCATCCCTTGCTTTTCTCTCTCTCAGTGGACTGGGCACCATCTAGTGTTCAGTCTTGTATTTGCAAGATAAGAAGCCCTGGGTTGCACTTTTCAACCAATTTTACTTCTGGTTCCTAACCTGTCAGATAAGTGAGGCTTCCTGTAGTCAGAAAAATGTCCAGGTGATCAATTGTTTTCAGTTGATGATGGAAAGATCCAATTCTGGGAGCCAACCTAAAGCCATTCATGTGACCATAGATGCAGATCTATAACAGTGACACTGTCACCTTTGTTTGCTTATATAATTTTTACTGTTTTTGTCTGATGAAGAAGCCAGTGTGCTTCAAAACTGACAAGATGTATTTTGCAACTTTTGGTTGGCTTGTTAAAGTACTCTTGGACTTGGTTGTATTTCACCACATTTATAAAACATTCTCACACACCAGTAGTTATTGACACCTGCAGTAGGGAAGGCAGGGGAACAGTTGCCTCCCAACCTTGGTAATCCATAATTCCAAGACCCCCAGATTGTATTTTTAAAGCAGGTTTCTAGCCTTGCAGATGTCAAGAGATTAAGCAAAATGTTCAACCATTCTTCTGACCATTTGATTTGTAAGCAGTTATTCTGCTTCCACAGAAATTCAGTATTGTTTTTTTAAAAAAAACTAATGGATGAAGTGATTTTAAATCAAAGGATTAGTGATTTGTACATCCTCACTATTGGGAAGAATCTTCCTGATTTGTTTAAAAGCCATTAATTTTGTCTTTCCAAATAAAAACATTGCACATTTTAAAAAAGAAATCAGAAATCAAAGAGTTTACTGTACTACTCAATATTATGTAGAAAGATCTTGTAGCACTTTTGAGAGTCGCTAAAGAAAGAAGTTTACATCCTGAGCTTTCATCAGCTAATAAGTCTACTTCTTTAGATGCATTTGGTCCAAATTCATCTGAGGAAACTCATGCTGCCAACTTCTTTCTTTAGTGACCCTCAAAGGTGCTACAAGATCTCTCTACATACTGATTCTACAGACTAACACAGCACTCAATATTATAATAGCAAAGATCATTCATGACACAGTTTTATGGAATTGTAAACATTTTAAAATTCCTATTAATTCATGCAGATAAAATTTATCATTATTTTATCCATATGGAAGGAGACAGGGTTGTGGGTGAAAAAATGTGTATTATGCTTGTGAAGTAGCTTAATGTTGTTTTACTCACTGTTGGGCCTATACAGACTGCCAGAAATAATGCAGCTTGAGACAACTTTAACTCTCCTGGCTCAGTGCTAAGGAATCATGAGAACTATAGTTTATTGTGGCACCAGAGCTCTCTGACAGAGAAGGCTCAATGTCTCAGAAAAAATTACAGTTCCCATGATTCCCTAGCACTGAGCCAGGACAGTTAAAGTGGCCTCAAGCTGCATTATTTCTGGCAGTCTGTAATCAGACTTTGTTGCAGAAGTGGTAGACTTCTCTAAGAAAACCAGTCAAATCTTATTATAGTATTAAGTTTCCTGTTGTAATGAGTATTTGTAGAGAAATACAGGGGAGGTGAAGATTATTTTGGCAGCAGTACAGTTCATCTGAAGCTTTGAGGAAACCCAAGCAGCTATGGTAAAATGTCTCTGTTTATGCCTCCTACAATTAGGTCAAAAGGTATGGGTATGTGAATTGTGAGAGTCTCACAAAGAAGTGATCTCATGTTCTTATTCACTGAAATGCCTATGCTGTACTGAATAGGATAGTTTGGCTTCTTTAATATAGCTGTAGTAGCCTAACAGCACTCTGATTAATCTGTGCACTGCTTGGCAAGTTCTGCTGATATCAAGGGCCACACATCCTACACACTCTCTCGTAGTTTTTCCCCCCCTTCAGCAGCTCTTTTCCAGTATCATTTATTTTAACAGACACACATTAATATAAGTGTAAGCCCATATCAGAGATGGATACTGACTCAAGACTTGCACCATATTCAGTTAAGGTAAAGTTGATTGCTAAACTATGGAGGATATGTTTTGTTGATTCAGGTGATCTAGGCTTGCTATCGTCAAAGCAATTGGGCTACTTCTCAGCATGCTAAAACCAGCTCTCTCATTCCTACACAGGGAGCTGCTTGCAAATAGCATTGTGATACTGGAAAGCATTTTGTCCTCCTTGTGTATAGAAAGATAATATTTAACAACCGTCAGGTCAGGCACCTGAAATGAAAAATGAAAAGTGATATTTGATTCCAAAAGGAATTTCATGTTCAGTGTATTTACAGATTGCACATAGCTTGAGCTTTGTGAAGTCTGAAAGCTAGATTGTGCGTGACAGAAGAGTCAGTACAATTTCATAGTGTACAGAAGGATTTCAGATTTTTTTTCTTTGCAATTGCAATTTGCATGAAATTTGTGTAAGCCTCTTGTGCAATGGAATGTAACCCTTTATGTGTTTACTCAAAAGTAAATTCCATTTTGTCCACTGTGGCTAGCTGCTCAGATAGATGTGCACAGAATTGTAGCTTAAATGTGCTTTAACCTATGTGTTTAAATGGTTACATGTCTTTAGTTATATATAGTATTTTAATCTATATTGTACCTGGCCTTGGGGAGATGCAGGTAAGAAATATATATATATATTATTTTTATTCTGTCAATACAATCCAGAGATTTTGAATACCATCAAGAGATTATGAATGCTACTTTTTTGATCTTCAGTTCTCCAAATCTCCCAGCCAAAATAGCCACTGGTCATGCCAGAAGGGGCATTCTGGGAAATGTAGAGTAGTTTCATTTTCTTTTATTTGTCATTCATGTCTGATATGTCTTTCTGACCCCTCATATGCAGAAGGCACATCATATCTGTTAGAATATTTAGTAAATGATTTCAATGAAATCCTTTAAAAGTCATATCTCATTAGAAAAGTCACACACTCCCCATAAAACAAAATCATTCTGCACAGCACACAGTTTTTTGTGTAACATACATATGGTAATACAGTCTGCAAAAAACCATAGCTAACGATTTCATAATCCTTATTTACCTTGCTTTGTGGTTTCAAAATGATGAAGTCATGTGTAGCAATAGCGATAGCAATAGCAATAGCACTCTTTAAGCGGCTCTCAATGTTTAAGCCAATTGCCCCCAACAATCTGGGTACTCATTTTACCAACCTATGAAAGGATGGAAGGCTGAGTCAACCTGGAGTCCTCTGGGATCAAACTCACAACATTGTGGCTGCAGTCTTGGCATTTAACCCTGCATCACCAGGCAAGTTAGGTCTTACCCTGAGCTTGGAGAAAGTCTGGCTAGGTAGGAACCTGGTAGGAAGTGCTGTTATTTTAAGAAATGTGCTGCATCTTAAACCATTCTTCAATGGTTTAGCTGGAATTAGCTGTTTATAGCTGGATTCTCCAATATGGTACCTTCTAGGCATGTTCTGGCCTATAAGTACTGTCACCCTGACCATTATAACTATTGGCCAGGTATGTTGGGTACTATAGTCCAAATCTAATCAAAGGATTATGATAGAGGAATAAGGTTTGAAAAGGCTGTGAAAACATTGGCGGCATGAGATAACACAACAACAGGATTTCAGGGACACTAGGTCCATGAGTTTACATGGGAGCATCCATTTATTGATGAAGAGAGATGGCAAAAACTATATCAAGCATTGGCTAGTCTCATGTTCTAATCTGGACTTTTCATTCTCAGCATCATCAAGAGGTTGTTGATTTTTTCAAAGAATGTCTTGATATCAGTTCTTGAAGCATGAGTCCAATAAGTGCAGTTCTATCATAAAGGTGAACAGTAGATTATAGACTGGGTGGTGTTTACTTGGTGGTATCTGGAAGCATACACATAAAGCAGTCAGGGGGGTTCCAATATATGGTGGTTGTATATTGATCAGTTGGACTGGTCCAGGCTTAAACTGATGCTGATATTGAAGTTGCTGAAGCCTTGGTGGGCTTTCTAAAGAACTTCTTTTCCATGTGTTCCAATGATGAAAATATGAGTGATGGATCTCAGAACCAACCTTGGGAAACAGAGGCTTCTTCCATTATAGATGTGTGTGTAGTGGAAGCAAGCTGAGGTGTTTATATTGAGTGAGGGATACAAATTCCTCAAAAGCTTCCAAGTAAAGTTTGACAAGATTTCTAAAAAATATTTGAATGATCTGAATGAATGAATGAAAATTGCTTTAATCATGTGCAGTGTCTCCTGTCACTGTACATACTCATCTATTAATCCGGTTTATTCTCAAAGATAAAACAAAGTAAGCAGACACTGTGACTAGACACAGAATTAGCATGTCTCTGTAAAAGAATACAGATTAAAATCTTGTAGGTTCTCTTTTTGAAAAATATTTGTTTCTTCGCCCTACACACTTCTCCTAATGGCTCTTTAAAAAAAAATCTAATTGGTTGTTTATAACAGGGGTAGGCAACCTTTTTGAGCCGGGGGCTGGGTTCCTGTTCCTCAGACTATACTGGCCCAATGGCTGTAATAAAAATGAATTGAAGTTCCTCAAACAATTGGGTGGCTGAAGCACCAAAAACAAACAAACAAATGAATAAAAATAAAAATAAACAATTAAAAAAATAAAAAATATGCATGCACACTCTCTCATCCCCAGAAAAGCCATGGCAAAACCCCTGTGGAGATTTTGCCAAGAAAACCCCTAGAACAAGTAATAACAACAATAATCAATATCATCATGGTGGGGGGCGGTGGCGGCGGCGGCAGTAGGACCGGCCTGGGGCTGGTCCAAAGGGCTCGGGGGGCCGCAAACATGCAACTTAATGTCTTGGTTCTCTGTTGTTGCAGCCTTCTGCAAAAATGCCACATGGCTCAGATACTATGTTTGTTTTCATTTATCATGGGTGAGCTACCACCAATTAAACAGGTAGACTCCAGAGAAGGTATCCACAATGTCCAAGTCTTTTCTCTTTTTAAGAAAGAATCACACTAGATCTACTTGCATGTTTCTCTCCAGCTGTTGTAGTACCATTTAATTATTGGTATTCTCCCCACATATTTACTTCCATTATATTTGTGGTTTCAGTTAGTAACTTTTATTTTGTTTTATTTATTTGTTACATGCTTCATGCTGAAAAATGTATTGTGATTATACATTATCATAATTAGCAGTCTTACACTGAGTAAGAGCATTGCTCCTCCTACCCCAGACATGAATAGTTGGGCCTTTTAGAGATTTTTGGCTTGCAGCTCCCATAAACGCTGTTGGAGAGTATGGAGTCAGGGTTTGTTGTACATACATCCCAGGACCTTTTGATTAGGAAGGGCAGTTAGGTTATCTGATACTCTGTTCAGGCTTTCTTGTTTCCTCTGACCTTTCTGCAACACAATAGTTAGGAAGGTGTTGTCGCAGAGCAGTTGATAGGGAGGTGATGCCCAAGTGCTCTCACAACAGATATAGTAACAGATTGCTACTAAACACAGCAATGAACCTTACTTTAATTTTTTTTTAAAAAAAAAAAAACTGCTATACAAAAGCATTAACAGCAAAAAAATTGTAAAACTTCCTTTAAAATGAAGAAAATTGCTAAAAAAATAACAGAACATGGACACAGTGTACTTTCCTGGGGAGGGCATTGCAAACACAGGGTTCTACATTTGAAGCACACCTTTACCTAGTCAATGACTGTATCTACACTGCAGAATTTATATAGTTTAATGTGCTTTAACTGCCATGGCTCAATACTATGGAATCCTGTCATTTGTAGTTTTATGAGATTATTTAGTCTTCTCTGTCAGAGAGCTCTGGTGCCACAATAAACTTCAAATCTCAGGATTTGATGGGATGGAACCATGACAGTTAAAGTGGTACCAAACTGCATTAATTCTGCAATGTTGCAGCAGCCAATATCTCCCTAGGTTATCATTTGTCTAAAGGGCAGCTGTAACTAGGGAACGGCTTCAAAAGATTTGTTTTTGTGTGCCTTCAAGTTGTTTCCAACTTATGGTGGTCCTAAGGTGAACCTATCATGTGATTTTTGTGGCAAGATTTGTTCAGAGGCAGTTTGCTTTACCTTTCAGGGGTAATCAGGGGTCAGCAAACTACGGCCTGGGGGCTGAACCTGGCCCTTTGAAGACTTTGGGGGGAAGCAGACGAGGGCATCCAGGACGCCCTGGGCCGGCGCGCCGGGGGCCGCAGCCTCCGCACCTCGGCGCACCGGCGGCGTCCCTGGAAGGAGCGCTAAATCAGCGCTCCTTCCTCAAGACAGCGAAAGTGCGCACTAAAAGCAGCGGGCGCACTTTCGCTGTATTTTCCGCCGCGGCGCATGTGGTCGCCGCGGCGTGAGGTCATCCCCGGAGCGCCGGCTATGCGGAGGGCCGGCGACTCCGAGGGCGACCTCAGGGAGAGGAAGGGGCGCCGAACGTGCGGCTGCCCCTCCTCTTCCAGGCCCGGAAGACGACTCAATTAGTCGTCTGCCGAGGCCCTTAGAACCGGCCCGTGGTTGATCCTGCCACTGTTGTTGCTGCCGCGCGCACACCGCTGCGACCGCCTTTCTAGGGCACACATGCTGCAGGATGCCATTTTGTGCTCCAAAATGGCGCCCGCGCTCACGCACGCATGCGCACAATGGCAGGCCCCATTTTGGAACACAAAACAGCGGCAGCGCCGTGCACATGTGCTCGCAACACATGACATTGTTTTGCATTCCAAAATGGTGCCTGCCGCCATGTGCATGCGTGCATGAGCGTGGGTGCCATTTTGGAACACACAGCGCTGGGAGTAGTGCGCATGCATGCGCGTGTGTGTGTGTGCGCACCTTCAATGCCATTTTTCCCTCCCCCCTTTGCCTGCCGACAATCTGGGGGACAGTGGAACCGCCCTCCCCCCCAAAAGGTATGCCGACCCCTGCTTTAAATACTGAGATTTAAATGGCTGAGATGCTGTGAATTAACTCTATAGGTATTGTTCATGTGCCAGTGATTAAAACCAGAAAGATTAAGCTCAGCCTCTTAGCTTTGGTCCCACCAAAATCGGCAGCAGTGCCAGATGCACTTCTTTAAAGCACAGGCCAAATGACAACCTTAGATCAAAATCTGTGGACATAGAAATGTTGGAAGAATGCATAGATTAAATGAGAGAGGACATTAAAAAGGGTGGATTCAGCCAGTGGATTGACTTTTGCCTATGTTTTGCATAATTATTAATTACTATTTGCGTAGGCAAAACTTCATCATACATCCTGAAAAGACTTAAATTACAAGTATACCCATGTTATCTGCTGAATTCCAAAGGAAGCTGTGGTCCAAAAATGGTAGCAGTTTTCAAAGAAGTAGCCACGTTAGTCTCTTGCAGAATAAAGAGGAGGAAAGGAGGGAGAAGGGAAAAAATGGAGCAGCTAACTCTATCATTTTTTTATTTACGGTAAGACTAATTGATTTTTATTTTAGCATGAGCTTTCCTAGATATTAATTTCTTCAAATGCAGTACAGAGTGATATTAAAGTATCAAGTTATAAAACATATTTATAACATTTGAGGAGTGGGTTAGAATGTAATAAGATACAGAAAGATGCAAATCATGACTCACCCTAAATTTTCAAAAAGCTGCTTGAAACAGGTCTTGCAGTTAATCTTGATATGTGAAAGCAATAAAGCTGATTACCAGAAGTCAGTTTCTTTGGTTTCAAAACCTTCTGAAGAAGTACTGCATTTGAAGAAGTGGAGTGATATCCAAATAACTCATGCTAAAATAAAAAATAAAAATAAAAATCAGTCTTAAAGGTGCTGCTATATTCCTTTTTTTCTGTACCCCCTCCCACACTTCCTTCTTGTTTATGGTCAAAAAAGTAATTTTCCAAGTATTGGTACAAATGCATACTTCAGTGTACAAGTAGTACAAGTGCCAAGTACTTGACTTATTCCTCTATCAAATATGTATTTTGGAAACAAGAGTGACCTGGGCCCTGTCTGTGTGGGCCAAATACTATAGCCTCCCCCTCCCTAGTTCCTTTGATGGGTAGACCAGATAACACATGGCCCAAAGCCTGGTTCTGGTGTGAGAGACCACACCAGACTTTGTCTGACCCCTCAGCAGTTACCCCAGATTTCAAAAATTCACCAGTTGCTCTGGATCTTCTGGGAAGAACCCTCCACTCTGAAGCTGGGCAGCTCAATGGGACATGCATGTAGTCATACACTTTCAGAACAGAGGGCTTTGCAATGGAGGAGGGTCAGGGCAGCTTTGCAGGCATGATACTTCAGGCTGCTCCACTCCAGTGCAGACAGGGCCTATAGGGCACTGGAGAGAGCCCACATAGTGGGGTGGTTTGAGCTTTGGGCTATAACTCTGGAAACCAGGGTTTGAATCCACACTCAGCCATGGAAACTATGGTTGACCTTTTTACACTCCATTCCAACTCTCTTAGAGGAAGGCAAGGGCAAATCCCCTCTGAACAAACCTTCCCAAGAAAACTGATAGGTTCACTTTTGGTTACAGTAAATCACAAATGACTTGAAGGCACACAACAACAACAAGGCCTGATAACTACCTTCCTGGGTTGGATTCAGGCCAGTTTATTCCAGCATTTTGTTCTTAATATTGTTCTGCTGCAGATTTGACACTAGATGCTCACTCCTTCCATGAAAGTGAACCTTCCTTACCCCAGAATCTGACTTTCTGAGATACAAGGCTTTGAACATTGAGCTGAAATCTGTTAATAAATCTATGCTTCTTTAATTTGTCTAAGGCTGCAATTCTATGCATACTATGCTTATTAAGTGTTGTGAGAGTAGCTTCTTTTCGTAAGTTCTGCCTGCCACCAGAGTCCTTATAGAGTCCTTTTCAGCACTGTGGACAAACATTAAACATTTCCTATGACATGCATTGCATAATTTGGAACTTGTTGACACTGGTTGGATAATTTATGTTACCTTGACAGTTCAATGAGAGAAGGCATGAGCTCACCAAGCTTTTCTGTGATACTATCATAGCACACATCCACCCATCTGGGGTCTAACTGAGAATGGTGTGAGACTGACTTTTCCTTTATTGACTTAGGGCCTCTGCAGATGGCATAAAGCACCATTTTGGAGGCACGGAAGGGGAGGGGCAGCCGCATGGCGGCTGCCTCAACCCCTCCCCGAGGACCTCACCAGGGCGTGCACCATTATGCATGGCATGTGCCCCGAATACATCTTCCCAGTGCGTCATCATACACTACACTGGAAAAGGCGCAGAAGAGCCATGTGGCAGCTCTTGACGCTCCCCTTCTGCCGGCTCTGGAAGGACCAGCATTTTAATGCTCCTTCCAGGGCTGGCAGAAGGGAGGATTGGGGCCGAGGTGTGGGGCAGCCTCGGCCCCAATCCTCCGCTTCCCAGGGTGGCCCATGGCCGGCTGCCTGCATCTCCCCTTAAAAAACAAAAGCAAACCACCCTATGCTTATGCTTTCTTAAATAGGGATGTTCTTGTGTTTGCATAGTAAGGATTCCTTTGTCTAACCTTGGGATAAGATACCACCTTGCAATTGTCTGTCACCTTAGTAGAAGCTTATGGAACCTGTAGTTGGTCCAAGGGTAATCTGAGTAAAATAATCTGAGTAAAATAGTTCAGGGAGCTAATCTACTCTCTGCTGTGAGGGACTGTGGGATGCTCATCAACTAAATGATCCACAGAGAATTCCTTTTGTGTATCCTTTTATGTTAAACATATGCTGTGTGTTGAGTAGCTCTTTGTCACATCAAAGCTTATTTTGTACCAGTAATGTGTGTCATTACTAAAGGAGGCCCAAAACTGTGGTCATTTCCACCTCAGAACATTTGGCAGGTGTTTTTTTCCAAAAGCCATTTAACTGTGCAGGCATTACCTTTCTCTTCTTCACTCTTTGAGGTAGTAAATTTTAGAAGTTAATTGTGCACTGTGTGAAGAAGTACTTTCTTTTTGTCTGACCTAACCTACTGCATATCACCTTAATTGGGGTGACCCTGAATTCTCAGCTCCAGTATATAAGTAGAACTGTAGAGGAGGCATGCATTAGTTAGATTCCAGTTGTTTCTTCAGATCCTGTCTCTGCATTACTTCAATTGTCCAATTCAGAGCTTGCTACCCCAGTGTAAGGCATATCTTAATCTGTCCCTTTTATTTTCAGTTACTGTACTGTCCTTTATTTCCCATTAACAATCCAGCAGTGTTAAGTAATATTATTGGATGCTATCAGAAAGATGTCTCTAGTGTGTTAATAATTAAAATGGCATTGTGATGCTAGTCTGACTTTTTTCCATCTCACTTGTGAAAAAAGGATAGACAAAGTAATGGGCAACCCAGGAGGCCTATAAATGAAACATCAATCATGTAATATCACCAGCTCATCCCACCCCATGAAATCACAAGGGGTCATCCCAACATCTCATGTTTTGGTGCTGAAATCTCAGAGCCTGGGATAGTCCTGACCGGGCAAACCTATCTACAGAAATTTGGATCACTAATGCCCATGTTTAGGAGATACTGAAGATCCTTAAAATAGTGATCCTGAAAAAAAAAGACATTTGTTGCAATTCTATGAATGAGACAGGGCACGTCCAGAATTAAAGCACCTTCTGGAAGCACCACTAGTCTAGACTGAATATGGTTCCATATCCTTCAGTCACAAAAGTTCCATTTGTAGATACTGGCACTACAAAGATAGTGGCTTTTTTCTGCCAATTTAACTCCCATGATGTATGCAAATTAAGTCCTGGAAAAGAATAGTTGGTTGGGGTGTTGAAATTTTTCCATGAACTTTCACTGAAGAAAAGGACTTTGGACTGTATCCTTGGCAGAATTATTTCACAAGTTACCGCCATCCCATAGATAAGATTCCTAGATCTTAGGGCCTGACCCTTCCTTCTCCAGTCCTCAGTTTGAAGAGGAGGAATATCAAGAAAACTCTTGCTCCTTTGCTAGATTTGGTATTTTTATTTGAATATGCAACTTAGGCTGATGCTTAATGATCAGGCTTAATGATATCACCAAGAACTGCCCCTTGAAACATCAATCTTGTAATATCACCAGCTCATCCCACCCCATGATATCACAAGGGGTCATCGCAACATCTCATGTTTTGGTGCTGAAATCTTAGGGCCTGGGATAGTCCTGATCTGGCAAACCTATCTATAGCAATTTGGATCACTAATGCCCATGTTTAGGAGATCCTGAAGATCCTGAAAAAAAAGACTTTTAATTGTATTATTATTTTACATCTTCTATGAATGAACAAATCTAAGTGAAGTGGTAAAAACATGATGTTTTGAAACAATTGCTCTAATCTTAGCAACTGTTGTTGTTGGTAACTGCCCTCGAGTCAGTGTCGACCCATGGCTATCCTGTAAGTAAGACATCTCCAAGACAACCTGTCCTCTACTGCTCTGCTCAGTTCCTGCAAATCATATCCATGACCTCTTTAACAGAGTCTGTCCATCTAGCATGTGGCCTTCCTCTCTTTCTACTTCCTGCCACCTTTCCTAGCATTATTATTTTCTCCAATGAATCATGCCTTCTCATGATGTGCCCGAAGTACAACAACCTCAGTTTTGTCATCTTGGCTTCCAAGAAAATTTCTGGCTTGATCTGTTCAACGACCCATCTGTTTGTCTTTTTGGCTGTCCACAGACTCCTTAGCACTCTTCTCCAGCACTACATATCTAATTAATTGATAGGATGAAAGGATGCAGCCTTGCCTGACTCCTTTGCCAACTGGGAACTATTCTGTTTTTCTGTGTTCTGTTCTAACAGTAGCCTCTTGTCCTGAGTACAGATTTCTCATCAGGACTATTAGATATGTTGGCATTCCTGTGTGTTTAAGAATGTTCCATAGCCTTTCATGATCTATGCAGTCAAAGGCTTT
>JAIPUX010001232.1:72211640-72222309 GCA_020142125.1 Phrynosoma platyrhinos | reverse complement strand
GAGTGCTATGTGAAAATTCAATAAATATTCTTTTAAACCATTTGTAAGAGGCTGCTACATTTGCATTTAAGTCTTAGGGTGGGGATGGGGAACCTTTGCCTTCTGGTATTTTGGATTTCAGCTCCCAGGTACTGGAGTTGGCATGGTTAGTAGTTAGGTATTATGGTAGTCTTAGACCAAAACATCTAGAGAATCAGCTCTGGTTTAGGGGAAAGGACTTTTGTGAAATATGTAATACTTAATACAGGTATCAAAATGAATTTTTAATGCTCAATAGTTCACAAAATTTGTTTGTGATGATGCTCATATCTAAATTAATAAATTGTGATGCCTTGATAGCCTCAAAAGGGAACTAGGGAAGATGACAACTTATTTCACTTCACAGTGGTTTTTTACACATTATAAGCACCCAAGTGAAGCCTGGATTAATTAGGGGTTGAGTATTTTCAGGAACCAAAAATGTACTTATCGGAGTGTCCCTCTCACTGGTGGGTTTGAGGAGCCACTTGCTGCCTTCTGAGCTAGATACTGGACTTGTGAAGGGTTGTATTTGCAGAAAAGTTTGTAGAAAGAAAGCACCCCTTGTCTTGGAAACATACGAGTTCTTCCAAAGCTTAGTGAGAGGTGGGTAAACCCTTACATTCCTTTTCAGCTTGGATTGGAAAATAAAAGGGTAGGAAAAAATCTGGTGTCACATGGAACTTCAGAGATCTCCAGAGGGCTGTCAGAATCAGACCTTAAGCTCCTCAAAAGCTAGGAAGAACAAGGTTAGAATATCAAAAGGTATAGAACTGACTGTATCATTACATCATCTTCTCACTCTTTAATTGTCACCATCTCCTTGTATGATCGCGTCCAGATAAAGTTAAAACTAAAACCATACAACATATTGGCTTTGATTCCACTTATACAATTGTATAATGTAACTTACATTTTGGTTGAGTCTTTTTGTCTACAGTCTGAATTGCTATAGACTGTGCATAAATGTACAGTCAGCCCTCCATATTAATGGATTCTGCACTGAAGGATTCCACCATCCATGTCTTGAAAATATATTTTTTAAAAATTCAAAAAAGCAAACCTTGATTTTGCCATTTTATATAAGGCACAACATTTTACTATGCCATTGTATATAATGGGACTTGAGCATCCCTAGCTTTTGGTATCCATGTGGGGGGGGGGGGATCCTGGAAAGCCTAGCAGACACCAAGTGTCCACTGCATAGTGTTGTTGCATGTCCCATTTCTAAAGGAAGTGTAAGGCTATTTTCCACTTTCAGACATATTCAGATATTACTATAACTAAGGTAGACTATATTTATTCACAGAAGCACTGATTTCAGATAGTTGATTAGACCTATGCTTTCTCATTTTGTGTTTATCTGCTGCCTTTTTATCAGGTGCTCATTAATGAGTGAAGAATCAAAAGATTGGGACAGTGGCCAAGAAGCAATGGAGAATAAAAGTTCAGAAGCTTCACCATCAGACCTAAAGTTAGTGGCCCACCCAAGAGCAAAAAGTAAAGTTTGGAAGTACTTTGGCTTTGATACCAATGCAGAAGGATGTATATTACAGTGGAAGAAAATCTACTGCCGCATTTGCATGACACAGATTGCCTATTCGGGAAATACATCCAACCTCTCTTACCATCTTGAAAAGAATCATCCAGATGAGTTCTGTGAATTTGTGAAAAGCAACACTGAGCAGATGAGGGAGGCCTTTGCAACTGCTTTCTCAAAACTGAAGCCAGAATCATCTCAGCAGGTTGCTCAGGAGAATTTAATTATGAAGACATGTCACAGTTATGAGAATAAAAAGCATCAGGAACTGACATCAGCAGTGGTTAGCTTAATGTGTGAAGGCTTGTATCCTCCTTCTATTGTAGATGAGCCCACCTTCAAGAATCTCTTAAGAATAGCTGACCCCCGATATGAACTTCCATGCAGAAAGTATTTCTGCACAAAAGCAATTCCTGAGAAATACAGTGCTATTAGGGATATTGTGTTAAAAGAACTGACTGATATCCTGTGGTGTGGTATATCTGTTGATATGTGGAGAAGTGAGAACCAGAATAGATCCTATGTAACGCTGACTGTCCATTTTCTCAATAATGGCTCTTCTAGCTGCCTGGCTGTTAATTCCCGTTGTTTAAAAACATTTGAAGTGCCGGAGGAAAATACCGCAGAAACCATTACACGAGTCCTTTATGAGATATTCATTGAATGGGGAATCAATACGAAGGTTTTTGGTGCAACAACAGACTATGGGAAAGACATAGTGAAAGCTTGCTCACTTTTGGACATTCCAGTACAGATGCCTTGCTTGGGACAGACTTTTAATGTGGGTATACAACAAGCTTTCCAGCTTCCCAAGTTATCTGGTGTCCTGTGCAGATGTCGGAAACTGGTGGAATATTTCCAGCAGTCTGCAGTAGCCATGTACATGTTGGGTGAGAAACAGAAGCAACAGAACACTTCACATTGCATGCTTGTAAGTGATCGTGTTTCCTGGTGGGGTAGCACGCTTGCCATGTTGTATCGTCTTAAAGAGCAACAGTTTGTAATTGCTGCAGTTCTTGTGGAGGACAGCAATAATCACCATCTGATGTTGGAAGCGAGTGAATGGAATACAGTTGAAGGCCTAGTGGACTTGCTGCAGCCATTCAAGCAGGTTGCTGAGATGATGTCTACTTCCAAGTATCCAACAATAAGTATGGTGAAACCACTCCTTCACATGCTGCTGAATACAACATTAAACATCAAGGAAAATGACCTGAAGGAAATCAGTATGGCAAAGGAAGTGATAGCCAAAGAATTATCTACAACATACCAACATACACCTGAGATAGACATGTTTCTTAATGTTGCAACTTTCTTGGACCCAAGGTACAAGAAACTGCCCTTTCTTTCAGCATTTGAGAGACAACAGGTTGAAAACAGAGTGGTGGAAGAAGCAAAAAGTCTTCTGGAGAAAGTAAAAGAGAACACAGTGAAGACTGAAGAACAGTTTTTTTCAGTGGCTGAAGAGCCCCCAGTGAAAAAAATTGTAATTGCCTCCAACTCCCCTCCTACCAGCAACATCAATAACATGCTTGCAGAAATCTTTTGCCAGACAGGCGGCGTTGAAGATCAAGAGGAATGGCATGCTCAGATTATTGAGGAATTGAGCAATTTCAAATCACAGAAAGTCCTTGGGCTAAATGAAGATCCACTTAAGTGGTGGTCTGACAGACTCGCTTTATTTCCTGTTTTACCAAAGGTTCTTCAGAAATACTGGTGCATTGTGGCCACGAGAGTGTTCCCTGAGCGTCTTTTTGCTTCTTCTGCTAATGTTGTTAGGGCAAAGAGAAATCGATTAGCCCCGGCTCATGTAGATGAACAGATCTTTTTGTATGAGAACACTCGCAGTGTGTCAGAAGCTGAGCCTGACGAAGAGGATGAGGGAGAATGGGGCTTAGAACAGGACCATATTATTAATTTAAGTGATACAGCAAATGTAAACAGCAGTTTCTTTAATATGAAAGACAGTGGTTTCATATAGATGGAATACTTAATGGTTCTTCTAAAATAATGTTTGTCTTAAATTACCAAAACCACCCAAATTCTCATGATAAGAATGCTGTAAATACAGAACGGTTGTAACATAACCTTGTTTTGTGTGTATGTGAGAGAGTGTATGTGAGTGCATGGGAGTGTGGCAACTGCCCTCAGGAGTGCGACATGTTACTCCAAAAAGCTGAAACAGGCGTAATGATTTCAAGAACACAGATTCAGCCATGCATTAAAACATGCGCTGTCCTCAATGACTTAGGAATATGGTGCATAAATAAAATAGTAACTTTTTAAACAGTTGCTCAGTTTTTCTTTTGCTATAGGGAGATCTCATGAATCAACATCCTGAGTGGGCCAGCCTGATATATGATTTTAGTTACGTGTAAAGGCTATCTGATACAGGATTTCCAAGCTTTAAAAGCTTTGATTTAAAAGTGTCTCTGTGTTTAAATATTTGAAGCTTTTAAAAGGTCAGATCATCAAGCATTATTACATAAAGGGCCTAATTTTAATTACTTACTTCACATGTTACTTTCCCCATCAGATTAATTTCTTAATAACAGCATGTGCCTTTTAAAACATTAGTGGCAATGTTGGTGGCTTTTGTTTCTTTTTTGTCCTGTCCTATTTGATGGAGTAGTATCTTGGTAAACATACTTGATTGTGTGCTCTCTCCATCACTTCGGATCAGAGAAGGTCATGCAGAGGGACTGTCATATGGACCTGTGAATAATTACCTAAGCAGACTTCTGCTGCTGTCTGCCACAGTACAAATTAAAGGTCATGAATTCATACATATGTTGCAAATATGCTACTCGGGAACTATAAGTAGATACTCTAGTATCTACTTCAGTGCAGATGTTTAGGACTAGGTGTGTGCTTGACTCTTCACCTCACCTTTTAGCCAAAAGTGAATTAGTGTTTCCAAAATAGGATTGGTTACAAGTCAATACAGAATTCTGCATACTTAGGATGAAAGATTTCAGTGGGCTTAAGCATGCTTACCTTTTTGTTGGACTTTAACTGTAATGGCTCTCACCATAATATTAATTCTCCTTAATAAGCAGTGGGAGAGCCAGCATGGTATAGTGCAGGGGTAGACAACCTTTCCCCTTTAAGGGCCGAGGGACTTCAGCTCCCAGAAGCCTCAACCATGTTGGCCAATAGTCCCATGTTGGCCAATAGCTTCTGGGATTCTGGGAGCTGAAGTCCCTCGGCCCTTAAAGGGGAAAGGTTGCCTACCCCTGGTATAGTGGTTTGGGTGTTGGCCTAGGACTCTGGAAACTGGGGTTCGAATCCCTGCTCAGTTATGGAAACTCACTGGTGACCCTAGAGAAGTCACACTCTCAGCCTTAGAGGAAGGCAAAACCAAACCTCCCTGTGAACAAATCTTGCCAAGAAAACCTTGCCAAGACTTGAAGGAACACAATAACAATAGGCAATGAAGAACAGAGTTTTAGATTTTTAATCAAATATCATCAGGCTAGGGGTGAAGCCAATTTTAAAATATTGGACTAGGGGAAGTGGCTGTTAACCCTATAGCCACCTCTCCGAGTTGGGAAATATTTTATTGTTCCTGTCTTTCCAGACTTTACAGACATTCTTGTACAACTTTCTGCTGAAATTCTGGATATTTTCACAAAAGTTTTGAGCATTATATTTAGCTTTATGTTAGTTCCTTCTCTTTTAAAATGCTGTTCTTATTCAGATGTAATGTCATACTGGTTTTATCTTTCTCAGAATGGGCCAACAGTTTATGTACTCCTTTTTTCTCTTCCACCACTGAATGGAAGAAACAAAAGTTCCAGGTTTCTTTTTATGTCTGAAATGGGGAAATAGAAGCTTACTTTAACAGGACCTATTTTGATCAAAACAGGATCAGTCTGTTTTCCCATTCTGTTTTCTCCAGAGTTAGGGAGAACCACAGTTTCCAGAATTCATTTGTAATAGCACATGATGGCTTATGTAAAACTGAAAATGCTAGCTTTTGGTTCCCTTGTTAAGGAAGAGGGGTATTGGACTGAGGCTGTCTGTAACAGATTCACATAGGCATGGTTTAACGTTATGTCATAGTTTAGCTAGTGGTTGCTTGCTGTTAATGAGACAAAAACTTCCTTGTAGCTATTATAATTAAAAAAACAAGTCAAAACCTTGGCTCATTTGGAGGAAGTTGTCATGTCTGCAATGCAGGTGGATGCTTGTGACCTTCATTTTATGTTTGCGTGTGCTTGTTTGCAACTAGGTTGAAAATGGGTAAGAAGATCCTTTTTCCTGATCAGATTATGTGTGCTAATTTGATTTCACACCAATATTACCTATAGACAATAATTTTGGGGCATATATTGATAATATTGTATGATACGTGGTGTAAACTGGGACAAACAAAGTACACCTTCCAGGCTGTTTTGCAGCCCTCAACCCTCTGGACTCATTGGACTAGTGAGTTGCCTCTCCTGGGAGCCTCCAAGAATGGTACTTCATCTTTGACATCAGTTGCAGTTGTGTCCTGTTTAACACTAAGAACCCTAGCCAAGGTTCTACATCAGATACATAACCACACTAGTGTGGCTATGATTGTTCTCCCAGTCTGCCCCTCAAAATCCACATTAAAATCCAATCACAGAGGGATACTTCTCTGCAGCACTGGCAAGCTGGGTGCTGAAGGATGATGCATCCAGCCCCCTCCTGCCAGTATTATCCAGTGCACCAAGTGGGCTCCTGTTGAAACTCTTCATCGTACTGCTGGAGGGTTGGATGCATCATCCTGGCTGGATTTTAAAGGGCATTCATGATTGTGGCATGGCACCAAAACTGTAATTGTGAATAAGTAATAGCTACAAAGTCATTATAAAGTTATAAGACTAGCTTTTGACATAAGTAAGGGCCTTTGTGGTGTATTGGTTTGAGCATTGGACTATGACTGGAGACCAGGGTTCAAATCCCTGCTTGAGCATAAAAAACCTTGGGTGACCTCTCAGAAGGCTAATCAGTTTTGATAACTACTACAAATAGATGAAATGCCAGTTCTGTATACTCACATGAGCAAAAAAGGATGGAAATAAAATGGTTAAAGTGGTATTGAACTGCTATTACTGTATAGTGTGGATATACACCATGTTATTTTACTTGACAGTGAATTTCCATTCTGGTAGATCTTCCTATTAGTGTAGATTTAAGGCACTTCTTTTAAACTGTCCTACAGAGTCATCTGCTGTTGTTTGTTTTTTCCTAATGTAGGCACAGGCACAACATAAATATTTTCACACAACAACCACATACAGCTCAGGTCAGTTGAACTTCCTGAGAGTGTCGAATATACTGTCATAGTGTAGACCTTAAATACAGAAGAATAAATCCAATGAAAGACCAATGTTTCTGTAAAACCATCAAAAGCAGTATGTTAATGTGTGTAACTGTGTCTAATATGCTATCTAATTTGTACTAATCTTAGCATCTTGTGATTCTCAGCTGCTGCAGTCTTAAGTAGCTGAAGGCACAAAGAAAGTGCATGATGAAATAATGTTAATCTCAATTGAATAAAGGTTCAGCTTGCTGAAGCTTAAATCTGTGCAATTTACACGCAAATGTAATAAACATAGACTGTTGTATATTTATTACACTGCAACAAAATAATCACCTCCTTAGTACTGATTTTCTTTCAACTGCAGTAAGTAAAACACTGTGAGAGATACAACCCATGATTTTACCATATCCCATTTCTGGCACAGGCAGTGAAATTTATCAGACTGGTGGTTGACTTGCATACGTTTACTTTTCACCACAACTTTGCCACTGGCCCTATGTCTCCTTGAAAGAGGAAGCTGTCTTACCCTGACCCCTGATCAATATAGTCCAAACTGTCTTCATTGAAAATCTGCTGTCAGTAAACTCAGGTGCACCACAGCTGTCTGAGATAATTTAATTGGAAATGGCAAGTCATTGAACCTGAGACCTTCCACATGCAAAGCATATGTTCTCCCAATAAGTTTTGGTGTTCCAAAAGTTGTATTCCCAAAGGTGTAAACTGGCAGCTGGCTTATTTCTAATTCAAGAGCTAGTTCTGACTTGCCTACTCTTGTCAATTCACAACCCTTATCTTTTCCGAGTTCCTTTTTTGATTCAACTCCTGTTGATATCATTTCAGCCGTTGAAATGACATTTCATTCTTTTGATTTGTGCTCTAAATTCCAGGCATCTGGTGATGGAAGGTCATAAGTTAATTGAAATATGATTATACATAGTGATACTAGAATAGTGCAATAAGCAGGTAGATAAAAATGGGTGTAAGCATAGAAATATGGCTTTAAACACTTGTCAACAGAAAGTAGTTGAAACAGTACAACAGTGGAATTTATCCTTTCCTCCTTATGCCCTCCAGCTGAAGAGTTGCTCTAGAAGCTTACATGTACAGAAGGGCACCTGAATATCTTAGAGAACATACAAATATGGAGATAGCTTAATCATTGGATTACAATTCAAAATTAGTTTAAAAGTCATCATTTGCAATATCATTCTTTGCCAAGTCAGCTTTTTACACTGATATAATAGTGTCTATCAGCAAAACAAAATTTATCTCTTCTCTGTGTAGTCTGCTTAGGAAGATTGGGGGATCCTCTGGAATGTGCTGTGGAGAGAAGTGGAGTAGAGGATGATAAAGTCCATTTTGCATTTGCATTTTGCCAGACTGCCCTCATTGCTATTATGTACATTGGCCTTCATGTCTGTCAAACATCTTTGAGACTAAGGTCTTTTGACACAAATAGAACTTGCCTGGAAGTAAGGGCTTGCAAATCATATTGTATAGGTTTGGCTCTGGTAACACTGGTCTTAATTGTGCATAACATGGTTGAAACTACATGTCTTGTTCTGGGTCTATTTTTTTAAAACAACAGCGACCCTGTATCACGCTGTTTCTGCTCCCACAGAAATTATCTGCTATAAAAACAACCAGCCCCTGGATGAGCTCCACAGTGACACCATTCCAAATCACTTCTGATGTTTTAAAATTTTTGGTATCCAAAATAAAAATTTCAGATGATCAAAATGACGAGTTTTGGTGATGTAAAGCCACCATAAATCTTACCTGCTTTGTGTAATTTTTTAATGTTTATGTGTGATCTGTTACTTAATAAACCAGAAAAAAATTAATTCAGTCTCAAAAACTTTTCAGAAGCACATTCCTGAAGTTTCCTGATTCTGTAATACACTAGGTTACACATACAGTAGGCCCTCAGTATCTGCTAAGGTGGATACCAAAATCTCTGGATGTTCAAGTCCCATTAAATACAATGGCATAGTAAAGTGGTGACCCTTACATAAAATGACAAAATCAAGGTTTGCATTTTGGAGTTTATATATTTTTTGAATATTTCAAGGTGTAGATGCTTGAATCTGTGCATAAAGAATCCATGGATAACAACTGTATAACATCTTTTAACAATTCTGGTCTCTAAGACAGAAATGTAAACTGGATGTGATATGGAAGAGTCAACCTGTACTCATGGACCCTAAGAGGATGGGCAGGATAGCACAAGCCAAGCCTGTGCTCTCCTGCTGTGGGTCAGTGTCCAGGCTGCTGCACTGACAAGCAGGTGTTTATACGCCCACCCACTGTTGTGCCATGAATGTACTACTGCCACACACCCTGTACCTTCCATTAGGGTGGAAATAGAGTTATAAATACATGCCCAGGTGCCCCCATCTGATGTCACAGGCTGCAGTGGGGGTCTTCTCATCAGATGTGATGGCAGAGGCTTATATGGGGCATGTGGGGCTGTCTGGTTTTCTGTCTGTTGCTGCAGTTTTTTAGAACTCCCTGGCAAATAGCTGGTCCTTTTAGAATGGGCTAAGCCCCCTTTGGTTGATGATAGGACTCGATTTGAGTCCAGTGTGTCTGATCTCAGCCTGAGGTGAATGGCCTGCATTGTCTGGACATGAGGCTGGAGGGAGCATGGGCTTTTTGGTTTGTGTGAACAGGCCCACTGCTAAGTGTAACGTTGTAATGCTGTTTCTGTTTGTTCCAGTAAAGATGCTGGCATCTTTGAAGTTCAATCCCTTGAAGATAAGCAACTGTCAGGATTTACAGAGTTGCCAGGAGACATTTATTTATTTAATGTGCCACCTTTTTCCCAGAATGGGACCCAGGGTGGCTCACAAAAGGAAATCAATTAAAATTAAATAGTACACTTTAAAAGCAATGAAAATAGTCACAACTAAAACAATATACAATTATTTAAAAACATACAAGTTAAAAAGATAAATAAAACACACCCCAATAAAAAAGTGATATCTTGGAAAGCTGCACCCAGCAAAACACTTCTAGATGCCCTCTAGTGGGGTTGTGGCATTCATTTTTGCCATTCATTTAGGATTTTGTGTGGGGTGGTGTGATTGGCCTTTTCTGGGCTGCACACATCCTACATAAATTTTCTTTTATCCATCTCAGCCCACCCCCAATGTGCCAGGTGCTTGCACCACGTATGTACCCATTGAGTACAATTATTTATTTCATTCCTGGAAGCTCTCTGGAGATGAAGCTGCTGGCTTGACAAGCTCCAGACTGCTCATCACGTCGAGTAGTACTTTGAGGATCATCATTTGTCCACTTTTGCTAGATAGCAAAACCTAAATCCAATTGATAGTTCCACCTATCAGTTGCTGAACAGTAAGTCACAGTTTACATAAAACCCATTGATTCTACAGATCTACTCTAGTTGGATCCAACTGAATCTAGGCCTAGCAGATAAAACAAACTTCTGTTTATATATTTTATTGCAGTGTGCCATGCACTTTCTCCTATGGAAAAAAGGATTTTAAAAGAGAGCTTGAAGTTCTCAACTAAGCTAGGAAACCAGCAGACAGGGCTGTAATGATGGGCCTAACTATCTGGAGAAGCCCAAGAGGGCCAGATTCAATTCCAGAGCCTGAGGTTATCTGTTTCTGATTTACAACACTATTACAAAATGATGTGAATAGGGAAAGCTTGCTGTGTGATACTGATAAGCCAGAGGTTCAGTCTTGGTGAGATGTTGAAGAGGGGATTGAAAAGCACTGAGAACAAACAATTTCAAGTTGACTGTAGAATCATAGAATCATAGAGTTGGAAGAGACCACAAGGGC
>JAIPUX010001232.1:72190967-72211540 GCA_020142125.1 Phrynosoma platyrhinos | reverse complement strand
ATTTGCTAGACCTTGAAGTATTGGCTGAGTTTGAGAGGGGAGTATATTTTAGATAATGTTTTTTGTTCAGTAGCAGTCTGTGATAGATGGTGGAGAAGATGTTTTTAATTTTGTGGTGATTATGGAATTGCCTTCAATGTATAATTTGATTGTTTTCTAAGAGCTAAAAGTGAACACTACTTAGCTAATAGGTTTTGAATCACCTCTTTTTAATCCTAGACATGTAAAAGAATAGCAGGATTAATATTTGCTAGTGCTCAGACTTGGTTCAGTTAAAAAACACACATAGGCTTTACACCAGGGGTAGTCAACCTAAGGCCTGGGGGCCGAATGCAGCCTCCCAAGGCCTTTGTACCGGCCCCAGGCCGGTCCTGCCGCCACTGCTGCCGCCTGCTATGATGATATTGATTATTGTTGTTATTACTTGTTCTTGGGGTTTTCTTGACAAAATCTCCACAGGGGGTTTGCCATGGCTTTTCTGGGGCTTAGAGAGTGTGCATGCATTTTTTTAAATTTTTTATTTTTAAAAAAAATTTAATATTTATTTATTTATTTATATTTTGTGCTTCGCCGCCCCCCCCATTGTCTGAGGGACAGCAACCCGGCCCCCGGCTCAAAAAGGTTGGCTACCCCTGCTTTACACACTTGTACAGATAAAGGAGAATGGCTTATTAAAATTTGAAGGGGATTTTATTTGGTATTTGCTATTAGCTTAGTTTTGAGCTAAGGCAACCTTAGGAATGAGAGAGACCTTCAAGATCCAGTCCTATCCAGTTGTTTCAAACTCAGGGTTGTGGATTCCTTGACTGAATCAATCAATGTGTAGTTCAGTCTTCTTCTTTTCCTACTATCTACTATCAGCATTATTGACTTTTCCCATTGAATCATGTAATTTCATGATACGTCCAAAGTTGTTTTATCTAAACATGCTTATTTAAAATTCAATCAGAGTTTAAAGAATTTAAATAAGTTTTCATTTTTTAAAAAGAAAACCCAATTAGCAGTAAAAGAACATAGATCAAAGATACCATCATGTCCTAATTATACAACTTCTGATTATATTCCATAAATATATTAACAACACTTTACAGACATGGGGGATAACTTACCATATATACTTGCTATAAGTTGATCTCTTGTATAAGTTGAGGGAAGATTTTTGGGCCAAGATGATGGATTTTAATATGACCTGTGGATAAGTTGAAGATAAAATTTAGGGGCATGTAAGAAAAGATCTAAAGGATGAAGCAAAGGAAAACAATGCCAAAGAACTTCCAAAATTCCAGCAGGCATAACTGTTTGTACTCACACTACACACTGGATGGATGGGCAAATAGAGCGGGGTCAGTGCTTCAAGGATAGATCATGCTCTTGGTTCCCTTTTTTTATAAGAGTTAAAGTCCAGTACTTACATTGACCCATGGATAAGTCAATCCAGTTTTTTGGGGTCAATTTTTTGACTAAAATTTCTAGACTTATACATGAGTATATACAGTAATCAGTTCTATTCTGTTGATGCTGTATATGAACTGTACATTCTCTGACTTTCTTTTCTTCACCCCTCCCTGCCTTCCTTGATCTTGTTTCTCTGTAAGTCCAAAGATAGATAAAGTCAACAAACTAAAGAGTGGGAGATGGAGTAGATCTGAACAAGGAAAGTTCTGGATATAAATGTAAGGCATCCCATTCTGAAAACAGTTCAGAATAATTGCTTAGGATGTAGCTACCTTTTGATGAAACCTAAATCTCTGAACATGTGTTGAGGTTATATTAAACAATAATATTCTTCAAAAAAAATAAATAGACTCTTCCTCACTAGTAATTTGAATGTGATTTAAATCATTAAAATGTAAGTCCTTCAGATAAGTGATTTAAGACATGTGTTAATTCATAATTTAAATAAATTTGAACTAAATCAGTCCTGCCTAATCTGTTTATGAAGGACAAATAAAGGATCACCTCTGACTTCTGCTTAAAATAAAATATCTGCTTTTAAAACATTAAATCTCCAGTGCCCTTCACAATAAAACATGAAAGATCTATTTGATGTTCCAATGGGTTCTCAGTAATTTTGTGAGGTATTTAAAATTCTCTGTTGAAAATCTGCAGTGCCACATTGAACTATATATCCCAGGATTCCACAGGATGGAACCACAGCAGTTAAAGTGGAATCCTAATGCTATAATTGTGTAGTGTGAAACAGGGCTAAAAGAGTCTGGGTACCTTATTTCTGCATACAGGTCATCATGGCTTCTCCACAAAGAGTGTTTCATTATTATGATGTAGATCTAAGCAGTGTGGTTCCAAAGTTATTAATGTTTTCCTGCCTCCTTAAAGCTTATGGCAGAACTACATTTAGTGTTATCTTATGAACATTTGGTTTCATTCTGAAATGAGAATGCTTTGAATATTCATGCATTTATGATTCTGTAGCCATCTTGCCTCCTGACACACTCCTACTGAATCAGAGGGATATCCTAATTTTCCATTGTTTAGCCAATCCAGCCAGCCACTAATGTAGGCACTAAAATGGCATGGGCCAGTCTGCAGCCTGATCCCTCTGCTGATGCTCAGATTCTTCTTAAAGTAATCTAGGATTGGACAACATGAAGACCAAGGTTAAGTGGGTGCATAGGGGGTAAATGGTAAGCATGCATAACCTGCACAGTATCATCCTGAGCACAAAGCTTCTCTCATAAGCAGTCTGGTGTAGGGGACCAACAGGGGTTTTCCCCAGTGTGACAGGGTCAATTTCATAGTTGCACCCATTGTCTACAATGTTTGTGTCTTTCCTGGATATTCACTATAGGTGCTGTGGACCAGCGCTTCCAATTTCTTGGATTCATGCAGCTTGAGCAAGAAGATTTAACTTGACATAGTTTTAACTCTGGTCTTAAATGGGTAGAAAATGGTTTTGTTTGTTTGTTTCATTTAATGTCTGGTGCTACTGCAAAGAAACACCAGAGCATAGAAAGATTATTAGGTCTGTGTTCTGTGCACCTAGTTTTTATACACTGAACATCAAACTTCAGGCTTATTCTGCTTAAGTACAAGATAAAGTGGATTTCCAAGGTATGGCATAGCCTACTTGAACTCTGAATAATGGAAACTGAGGAGATCAAAGTGTTCCATAAAAATGCATGTTGTGAATATTTCAGTTTCATATTCACTGTTCTGCTTTGAATTTAAAATCCTGTAGCATAAATAAAAGTGTTTAAAAGTGAATTTACCCATGTGTGGAGAGCAGTGGAACAGTGGTTTGAGGGAGTGGAGATAGCATGCTTCTCTCTGCATACTGATTGAACATACTTGGAGAGTAACTGCATAAAGCTCTTGAAAAGTATTTCACTGGGTGTTTCCAGGTAGAGAGAGTCATCACTGACAACAAAAAGGTTTTCTGCTATCTAGTTATGTTCTCCTTAACAAATTCTGTATGGTAAAAAGAAATAAACGTAGGAGTTTATCACATAGGAGGGAATCGGCCAAATCCTGTGCAGAAACAGGATTCAAATCCACAAAAGCGGGGTTGTTTTCAGACTCACTGAGCATTAATCCAAAAATCCCGAAAGTAAAAAGCAGCCAATTTTGTCCACTTTCTGTGCAGGTTAATGTCGGATTAATGCTCATTGCCCTCATTGTGTCTGAAAACAATCCCGCTTTTGCAGGATATTCCCAGAATTTAAATCCAGTTTCTGCATGGGATTTGGGCACTTAGCCTCCCATGTGATAAACTCCATAGAAGTCGAGGTGGAAAAACAAAGTGTTTTGTGAAGAGGACTATTGTCATCTGAAGCCCTTGGTAAACTTCAGTGAATGAGACAGAGTGATAGTGTGATAAAAAAAAAACTCAGCTGAAACCTCTCTCAATCTGAAAGGCATAATATTTCATAGGACATTTTTTCAATACGGGAAATTTATAAATCTGTGGAGAAGTCCCCTTGGAAGTGTGTTTTTCAGGTTTTTCTAGTATCTTTTTTCCCCTGGACCTTATATCTCTGGTTTATTCAGTGATTCTGTATCCTTCAGAAGCAATATTTTATAGTTGCAGCACACCTTTTATATTTTTATTTCAAACATCTATTTCACTTTTTAATAAAGGTTCACTTCCAAGTGAATTCAATCTTGAATCATTTTTTATTTCTGTACATACTGGGGATAATTAGAGTGCCTTTTTACTGATTGTCCAGTATAAAGGTGAAATTATTACCTTGCCTTTGAGGGTCAAGTACTTCCTGCAGTTTCCAATCACTTTACCAGCAGCAAGCCAGTAATATGTGGTATATTTGATTTTTTTTAAAAAAGAAATGTCTTGTTCTGAACTTGCTTGCTAATCCTGCTGACTAATTCAAGATGTGTGGGTGGTGAAGAAAAATGTATTTCTGATTTTTTTTAACAAACCTTTCCTTAATTCTGATTTCATAGCTTCTAGGCTATGTCCCAATGAACTCTGGTTCAAAATAATTTTCTACTGCAGGCTTGGTTGTATACACAGCAGGGGATAAATATTTATTGGTGATAATTAGAATTCTGAAAGGAAAAAAAATCTAACTGGAGCTATGATTGTAAAAATGAATGTCTTTGCTGTCTAATGGAAATACTTCTTTCTAACATCTATCCTAAATCACAAGATAAATTCCGTTTGGGTGCTCTGATAACACAGGCTAGTTATATGAATTTTTGCTGTTTTCAGTATTGGAACAGCTTAAGATTCCTTTTTGCTGATTCCTTGCAAGTCATGATACTCAAGTTGATACTCAAGTTCAGAAAATGAATGCAATGTGAATTGAGTAAGACTTTACAAACAAACAAACACCCTGCTGATCCAAACAATTACTATTAATCACTTAGAAAGTGCCTAAAATTATTTCGGCACTGTACAAAATTGTCAATACACCCTTGCTGTAGCAGATGAAACCCGAAGGAAAGTGATGTGAAGGGTGAGGAAAACATTTACTACTACTTTTTAAAAGTACTGTTGGCAGACTTTTGAAGGGAGTTTTATCTATAAATTTTAAAAGTTCAATATAACAACTAAAAGCCAACATTTAATTAACAAACATTACCTTAAATGCTTGCTTCAGACATAACTGCCACATATATTCACATTTCAGAGTGACCAGAGATCAAATTTATTACAACACACATCACTTTTTTTTAAAAAACACAATGGATTCTGTTCAGTACTTTCTAAGTGGACAATTGGTTGAGTGGAGGATTTCTTCATTTGTCTCTTTGTTTTGGAGGATACCGTGGGGTGGAGGAATCCACTTAGCCAACAGTCTGCTGCTGGGCAGACACCACTGGATACAGTATATGTAACTTTTTTTAGAGCTACTTTATTATTCTAGTGGAATGGCTGGTGAGGTAGTTTTTGGGAGGATGAGTCAAAATAATAGATGGTCTTAAGCAAGTTACACACTATACACAATGGCTTAGTTACCACTGTGCCATAACCTTCACTTCACTTTGATGGAACTGGGTGAAAAATGGCTGCTGCTGAAAAAGTGGGTCTGGGAGAAGATGGACCAATTCACAGAGGATGGATCATTCATTTTTCATTACAAGTAACAGGTAACAACAGAATGATCTGGGACTAGTCTTTTGCCATGTTTGTTTGTCTGTGAGTGAGGCTGTATGAAGTAAGAGTTCATTTTTTCCAAACAATTTTTAAATCCAAAGAACAAAGTAAATATTATAATGGCAAGACGATATTTAGAGACAGCATGGTATAATGGTTTGTGTGTTGGACTATGACTGTGGAGACCAGGGTTTGAGCTTCCACTTGGGCAGATCTGTGCTTTCAGTCTCAGAGGAAGACAAAGGCAAGTGCCCTCTGGACAAATCTTCCCTAGAAAGCCCAATGATAGGTTCACTTTTGGGTCACCAAATTTGAAAGCACACAACAACAACAACAACAACAATAGCAACAAATTATACATATAGTTCTGAATAGAATTTTACAGTGAATGTTTACAGATATCACAAGCATAAAACAGCAAGCATCTCTGGCACTAGTACAGCTCTACCGTATACAGAAAGAGACATAACAGTGGTGTGCTTTTAATCTCCCTCCATATGGATTAAAAAACAAAGCATAACATTGCACTCACTTCTCAAGTATTTTCTGTCCCCACAGGAATACCATGTATTTCAGTGGGATAAAAATGTGCCATGTTCTTCCATGGGACTGAGCATTTTATATGACTAGCTGACAGACTTCCTTTTCTGAAAACTAATTTTTAAAAAAACAGTCAATGTAATTTCTGTGTCCTAAAAATACTCTGTTATTTCCAAATGAAAACAAACAAAACCTCTTGTTATAAAATCCAAAAAGTAGTAAACAGATATAAATACTGAAAAGAAGCATTTCCAATTTATGTGTAGGAAAGACAGCAATGATAGTATTACGGGGTAATTTTCTACCCAAGTAACAAAATCCACAGAGGAAAATATCTCCTAATGAAGGGCCATTCTTGGTTCCAGCTTCTGTATAGACAACCAGAGCATGGCACTTGGATGCAATCAAATTGCCCACACACTATGCACTGTCTCCTGGTTTTCTTACCCACTACCCTACTGCAGAAGTAACAGTGGGCAATGTGTAGCTTATTCTTTCAATGTACATTATGTCTTTAGTTAGAAAATCTTCTGCCATTTGTAACTAGTGAAAAAATGGTCTTCCACTATATTTTCCAAATTAAGGAAAATAATTGTATCACTATATTCTGTGCTAGTCATGCCTTATCCAGAGTACTCTACTCTACTCAATTTAAGAAGGATATAGACAAGTTGGAGCAGGCTCAGTGAAGATCAACTAGGATGATAAGTGGTATGGGAACATAGGAAAGGTTGTGGGAGCTGGACATTATCAGCCTGGTGAAGAGAAGGCTAAGAGATGACATGATTGCATGCTTTGAAGAACTGCTGCAGAGAGGAGGCTGCTGGTTTGTTTTCTGTTGTGTCAGAGGGTATGACCAGGTTTGATGGTTTTACAGTACTGGAGGATAGATTTTGATTGAGAATTAGATGGAACTTCATGAAGCTAAGAGTAGTTCAGCAGTGGAACCAATTAACGAGAGAGTTGATGTGGTCTCCTTCTATGGATATCTTCAAAAAGACTCTGGACTGCTACCTGCTGGGGGTGCTCTAGATGAAGTTCTTGCATTGAGTGGGGATTAAACTAGATGGACTATGGGCCTTTGCAGACTGCCAGAAATAGTGCAAATTGAGTCCACTTTAAGGGTTAGGGTTTGTGCTAGGGAATCATGGGAATTGTTTCTTTTTTTCTGAGACATTGAGCCTTCTCTGTCAGAGAGCTCTGGTGCCATAATAAAATACAGTTCCCATGATTCCCTAACCCTAACCCTTAAAGTGGAATCAATTTGCACTATTTCTGGCAGTCTGCAAAGGTCCTATGAGTCCCTTTCAACTCTATGATTCTATAATCTGTGTGGTTTTTTTTTCTAACCATAGCTATCACTACATGGGTTTCTTGTGGCATACCAAGCTGCCAGCCCAAGTCAATGCCTTTTTTAGAAGGTACAATATTTTAACATTGAATTATCTCAAAACATTAGTTTCAGATTTGGCATATATTACCAGAATGAGCATTTACTTCTGAACTCAACCATCTGTTCAGTTTTAGATCCATCCCTGAAGTGTACCATGTTTGATGTTGTGACACATTAGACTACATGTCTTGAAGAACTGCCAATTTATCAGTTATGTCATGCATCACTCTTGTTTCTCTGTTCTTAAACTCAAGTGCCTTGTGAGTACCCCAGATCTCTTCAGCTCATAATTGTTCTTAAGTACCAGTGCCCTGAGATTGGTTGCTGTTGTTCATTCAAGGCTTCATGTTGCTTTATCGTTCATCCCCTCTTGGACCAATAGACAATGTATGCCTTCAACTCTGTGATGTCAAGGAGTTTCCATAATTCACCATCAGTAGAGTTTTTCCCTTGTTCCAAAACATGAATGCACATTGTTTCTTCTATTTGTTTCACATATTATGTGATAAAGGATGCTTTCTTTGAGAAGTAGTTCAAAGGTGTCTAGGACTATTTCATTGATTGTATTCTTCTTTGTCCCTGAATGTTTCTCTGTGATCTCTCTGGCAGTTCTAAGGTGACCTGGGCTATTACACACACACACATACAATGGCATATGCTGAAACGCAAGAATATTATCACCTCCAGAATTTTGAACAACGTTTCATGTTTTGGGGCATTTATTTCAAAACCCTTTCAGCTCTCTTGGGAAGAACTGATAATGTAGAACTGGGTGTAGAATTTAATCTGTTACAATATATACTCCTGAATTGTAGAAAGCCAACAGTTTCTGATTTCATCATTGTAGCAATACAAGCTTCCCTAAGCGTACTTTAAAGGAGAATCTCTTTGGTATTGTGTTTGTCCTCCCCTAGCCATATGTCAAAAATTCTGTGTGCCTCATTGTTCCTCTGATCCTTTATGCTGTCATCCAGTGCAACCTATTTTATCCATTGTTCCAGGGTATAAGTAGCTGCTCTAATTTGGCATTACAAAGAAATCTTCCAGCTGTTTTCCCCTGACTTGTTTCATCCTTGTCTTCAAAGATTGTATTGCTCTACACACCTGCTTGTTCAGTGAGATCAGACTCCCCCCCCTTTTGTTTAGTACAATTCACAATTTAAAGGAAGGAATATTGCTAATACATTTGTGTGCTAACTGAAATCTCTGATATATTAAATTTTGGGCCATATTTGTTTAACTTTGGTTATTTTTAATTTATTGTTTCATTCAAAAACTTAAAAATATAACATTAAGTATATTTGTAAAATCAGAAACATGATTTCAAATATTCATAAAATGTGATGGATTGATTGCTGCTTGTCTTCCAAATTAATCTTGCTAGATCATTTTGGTAAGATGCTGTTACTATAGAACCTGGCTCATTGGCCATGATGCATGGCCCAATTATAGTATTGCTTTTTAACAACCCCCTGGGAATGACAGTGTCTTTGCATTTTTCTTGCTTTGCATTTTCTTTCTTTAAGCCACCCAAAGAGATATCAAAGAGATAAAGTTCTACGCAAAATTTAATGCAGGGCTTGTTTGTTGCTAGGGTATCCTTAAAAGGATGGCCCTGTAGTCTGATTTAATATTTGTTTGGTTCAGAATTTTGTTCAGGTTTTTTTTATGGCATCAACCGTTTTCTCCAGAAACATTCACACCTTTTCTTCAGTTCACTGAACTATTGTATGGCCTGGAATGAGGCAGCATGAAGCCCCAGATTTAAACTTCCTACTTCAATAAGATTAAGAGAATGACTTCACTTAAATTCAGGATCGGGTTTTTAAGGGTGCTTCTTTTTCCAGATTTGTCACTTGAAGTCCAGGATGCTGGTGGTGTTGATTTTTTAAATGGTTAATATTTTTTCCTCTTGTATTTTAAAAATGATTTTATTGCTTTATTGGGTACTCTGGAAACATAGTTCAAGGAGACTATATATATTTTAAATGTATTTTGGCCACATTGGTTTTCTACCAGAGTTTCTCTTGTGCTGAATGATATAATTCCATTGTGTTCACTGGAAGCAAAACTGAAATGTGCATTTTGAAATGTCTGTCATTAATTTTCTGTTCTGTTGGGTAATGTAAGTTTCAACTCTTGTGCTAAAATGGGTCTTAATCTGAATTACTTTTCTCTTTTCAGTTTTTCCTCTACAGAATGGGAATGTTGCCATAGTAACTGGAGGCATTAAAGGAATTGGTTATCATACTGTGAAGCATTTGGCAAGACTTGGCATGCACGTTATAATAGGTATTGTTGTTATGTTTATATAAATATTGATTAGCAATGTGATTTAATTTAATTATAGGGATTACGTTCGCATACATTATAAGTATTTCAAGCTTTGCAAGTGTCTTCAGAAGTAGGTTACCTTGAGGGAGAGGGACTTGCATTGGCTCACCCAGCAGAAGTAAAATGCAATGAAACCTAGCCATGTCAGTAATGCGTTAAAGTTACAGCTCTTGACCAGGATTCAAAGTGTTGTGACAGGAATGAAGTGCTGCTTCTACATGCACTTTAATAATGTGCGTATATATAATACATAATTTTCAGGAAGTATAGTAGGAAATTATAGGACTTCTAGAACTGCTTTCTAAAAAATTTTGTACAAATAGTTCCTCTCATTAGTTATTCAGATGCTTGCAGATAATTGCATATTAAAATTTGTCTTTCTGTGCACCTTTTTGAGCATTGTGCAGCTCTGACTGGCTCATACTTGTTTTTGTCTGTGTGTGTGTTTTATCTTTATCTCTTCAAAAACTCCAAACTTTCTTTGTGCTGGGCTAGAACTACTTTTCTGATATACCTCAATGTCCTCCCTTCTGTAACCTGAATGGATTTCTTAATGATTTTTTTTAAATGTGGAGTACCTCCCATAATGATCTACAGAGCCTTTCTATTTGTGGTGAACAGTATGTCTGAGTAAATGAAGTATATGTGATTAATATGTTATATTAATAATCTTCTGATTGCCACAAAACTGGTTCTTTACCCTGAGAAGAGTTAATATATGCAATTTGGTTCCTTTGGCTTGCATGCTTTGTTCCAGACTGTGGCTTTAGGCATGGGAACTAAGGACAAGACTGGGGAATTTGAAAAAGCCAGTTGGAGATGGTATCATCTCATTAGCCATTAGTTTCCTTGTAAGCTTGTTACAGAATTAAGAATAAAAACATCAGTTCAGCATTTGTCACTTTGAATTAAATACTTGTCTAAGTTCTATGGTGGGTCAGGTAATCAAATTTAGGTATTCATTTAAATGCCTGTTGAAATGTCATCTGCTAGCAGCATCCCCCACTGAATTGTCATGTCAGCTCTTTAAATATGTCTGGTTAAAAAAAAAAAAAAGTGGGTGGTCTGACTTCATGTCTGTTTTGATTAGTTTGTCAGTAGTCAGAAAATTCTCAGTCTCAGTGATGCAGGTAAACAAAATTTCTCTTTTTCTTCTTGATAATATTGAACTTGGCAGGCTGTGTCCCCTTATAGGCAATACATATCTTCTGAATGTTCTGATACAGTGTTTCTTGTTGTGCTTGCATGTCAGGAAAGAAAATGTGTTGTTGTTTTTTGGTTTTTTTTTAAATATATTTCTTCAGTTATGTAACACAGCATATAGAAAGAATTTGGCATTTCATATACATTGAGTGCTTCTGTGTAACTATGGCCAAGTATTCTTGACAAGGCTATAACCTAGAAATAATTGCTTGCACACACTGCCTATAAATAGTGGAATGGACTGTTGATAAGATTTTGGATTTTCCACTTTGGTTCTTAGCACTTTGCTAAAGTGCAGTTTTTCATTGATCTACCCAAATGCTCTAACAAAGGAGATCATTCAAAGAAATAATGATACTATGGAATGTTGATAACAATATAGTTGTGCTTGCTTGGCGAAATAACCTAGAAGGTACACTTAGAAAAAGGGAGACTTTGATTTGATTTCTGTGATGAAGGACTATTTTGTACAACCAAGGTTCAAACAAGGATGCCATAATGCCCTACATTAGAAGGTTTTATTTACTGGAGACCTCAGAATTAAATCATAAGCGTTTCTTCAGTCAGAATTGATGTTGTTTTTTGTTTTATCATCCAGTTGCTTTCTTTTTTTAGAGCTTATCTATATAGCAATAAATTGAAATTAAAATTGATATTGCATTACCCAACATATAGAGAACCTGATCATTGTTCAGTTTGGTTTCCATCCATCTCCTTCATGGTTGGACACATGGCTTATGTACTACCCTTATTATTGATGATTCAGAAATAACATTTAGGTCAGGACCCAAGGAACTTGTTCCATATAGTTTTGATTGCACAAGAGCATTCTGAGTTTGTTTCTCCAAGAGCAGCACACACTGCACTGCCATGTGATAAACTGTTTTTGGAACCTCAAAAGGTTCTTAAAAGCATAATATGCATGAAAGACCATCTTAAAGGGAAAAAAGGGCATCAACCCCTCCCCCCAACCCAGGTTTATCCAGGACATTGTCTAGCCATTGGAACCGGGATCTTAAATTTTGTGGACTCATACAGATGGAAATTTCTCTTCTCCTTTCTGATTGGTTGATTGGTTATTCATGCATTTGTGTATTGGAAGGATTTTAAAAATGTACCTTTTCAGCCAGAAAAAGACTCTGGAAGATCTTCCTAGCATCTACTGTACTAACTCAGTGAAAATATAATAAAGTAGCCCCTCCCAATTCATGGGGGATCTGTTCCGGATCCCTCTCCTGGCAAAAATAATGGCTCGAAAATATTCGAGTCCCATTGAAAATAATGGTGCACATGGCATTTTGTCCCCCTCTGTTTGCTGCCTGCAAACGGGCAAGGGACGCAGACTTCATGTCTGCAAAAATGGAGGGGGCTACTGTATATAATGGTTCAGGAAAGCAATAAAGGTTGAGCAGAAACCTGAAATCCAAAAAACTCCAAAAAAATTGTAACTTTTTGTCACCAGCTGCCCATTTCTGCCTCCAGGGTGATGGCTGCAGCACTCCTGTTCCTTCATCTCTTAAATCCCCAGTCTCTCTCCCAGCCTCACATCTTATACATAAGACAAGTAGCAGATGAATGAGATGTGAGGCTATAGAGAGATGAATGAGCAGGAGTGTCACAGCTGCTGCCAAAGGCTAAAGTGTGTAGCTGTTGACAAAGACATGAGTCAGGAGAGAGATTGACGATCTGTGTAATGGTAGGAATCCAAGTGTAGTGCTTGGTGAGAATCCATGTGTCCTGCCATTTTAGAGATCTTCATGTCTTTCTCCAGCCTCATAAATACAGTACAGGTATGTAATTTGGTACTTGTGTATTCCAAAATCTGAAGAAAAAAAGTACCAACTCTGAAATGCTTCTGGTCGCAAGCATTTCTGATAAGGGATACTCAACTTGTAGCATTAAGAAAATTCAGACATCAAGAAGAGAAAGATGGTTCTGATCTTATAGTTCATTCCTAATCTCTTAACCATGGTTATGAGAGGCATAGCATTACTTCTGTGCCACAATACTGAAGTAGTGCAATTGCAAAGTCTGATAATACAAGAAAGGAAGTAACAGAACCTTTCCCTCAAGCCAAAACAGTCATTCTTTGGAAACATTCACTTATAATTTTCCCCTCCTTTTGAAGTATGTAGCCTGGTGGATATTTGAGATGCAGTCTTTTTTCAGAGGATCATTCTCCCTCCTCCTGTGGAACATAAATACATGTCTTGTGGAGTATATATATATATATATGAGAGAATGAGAGAGATATACAATATTGATATATTGCAGTGATACATACAATATAGATTGTTGAGGAAATATTTAGATTCCTTTAAAAGTGGCCCATAAGAAAGTGGTTGGCATTTTAAATAAATAAACACACTTTTTGATATGCAATAAATTACTTGGATAAAATTAATATTATTGACAGCTGAACACAATGGTGAAGCCTTTAATAACCATTCTCACTTTGCACAAGCTTATGAAAGAGAACTAGGAGGATTAGATGAAAGTATTGCAGGGATTTTCATACAGGTTTCTCCCCTTCTTTCTCTCTCCTCCTATCCACACCTAGTAGTATGCATTTAGTAGTATGACAGATCAGACATTAATTCCCTGCTGTAGAAAATCACTTAGGCTGAAAAAGGAACGAGATTTGATCTCATGTCCATCGCTCCTTTTAAAGAGAACTCCCAATTTAACTGGAGGGTTTGTTTGGTGACACTGCATCTATTTCTAGAGATTAAAATCAAACTGGATATTTTTTTCTATGCAACCCCAGATTATTTTTATAGGAAACAGAAATAATATTGGAGTTTTCCCTCCCCTTCTTCCTTACTATCCTCTTCCTCTGTTTTTCATGGCCAAAACAAAATGTGCACAGCCTGTCAGTGCACATATAAGTGAAAAGCTGATCTAATAGATCAGGGGTAGGCAACCTTTCCCCTTTAAGGGCTGAGGGAATTCAGCTCCCAGAAGCCTCAGCCATGTTGGCCAATAGTCCCATGTTGGCCAATAGTCCCATGTTGGCCAATAGCTCCTGGGATTCTGGGAGCTAAAGTCCCTCGGCCCTTAAAGGGGAAAGGTTGCCTATCCCTGTAATAGATGCATGCTTGATTGCAAAATAATCCAAGAGTTCATTACTTTTTAGTCCATGTCATATTTTTAAAATCTTGTGAAACTGCACATCTGAAATACATACATAAAGATTTTAACTGGGTTTGAAGAAGAAAAAGAAAATTATTACAAATGTTTTATTTACATGGGTTGACATTGTTGTACAATGCCCATGTTCTAAGAGATTTTTAAATCTTATGACAGGTCAAGGAATTATGGTTATGAAAGGCTTTGAAATGGAGAGATTGGAGATAGCAGTTGGCTTGGATAAGATCCAGCCCATGGTGAAAGCTTAGCTGTATTCCATCTACACTATGGTGTGAGTCAGTTTTATCCTATAGTGTGATTTGGATAAATTGGGTTGTGGTTGCATATGTTTGACAGGTAGGAAATGCCTCTCATGCTCTGACTGAATGACATTTGCTGCAAGTAGGACATGCTGTACTTGATGTCACCCTATTCTCTGAGCATGGGCACAACTAGGCACCCATGGGGCAAACATAGACATTGAGAGCAGTTTCCACTTACTAGTTCTTCCTTTTTGTGGAATGGTTCACTTTTATTCATTTTGATGTTTTAACTGGATCTTTCTTTCCCCCAGTTGAAGGGGAAACCAGTCGCTCATGCTTTGTTTTGATCTAGTAAAACAATCAGACAATCAAAATCAGAAATAGATGAAGAAAGAAATGGAACAGCTGAAACAAGAAAGAAAAAAGAACATAAAAAAGGCAGAAAGAAAACTGACTCAGGAGATACAAAAGGAGATTACCTAATATCAGAAGACTAAAGAGAGAGACACAGATTAAAAGAGATGAAAATAATACTAAATTTTTATTCCTGTAATGTTAAAGGAATAAACTCAGTTCATAAAAGAAAAAAAGATTCTTCATTATTTTTTTTAAAAAATGATTTATTTTGCTTACAAGAAATTAAGATTAAGAAAAAAAAGATGCAGTTTACCTTAAAACTCAAAACTAGGAGAAATCTTTTGTTCCTTAAATGAAAAAAGAAAACAATGGGTGGTATTATATGTCAATCCAAAACTTGTAGGAAAAGAAAGATTCAAAGATAAGGAAGGAAATTATATTGGGGTGGAAATCCAAATGACAAATCATAAATTACTAGTAGTGGGGCTATATGCCCCTTAGAAAACAAGCACAAATTTCCCCCCCCTCGCAAAAACAAAATATTGTGCATATTCAAGCCCCATAGGCTTGAATGGGTGCATGCGCCTGTGTGCAGCCATTTGCAAGCACCATGGGCGCGTGCACCATTTTAAGTCTCTTCTCTTGTTGATCTGAGTAAAGCGTGAACCAAATACTTCAAGTCTGTGAAAATGGAGGGGCAACTACATAATAATGGCAAATGATATATGTTTCATTCACAACAACACAACTCTTTCTCCCACATAGATATGTTTATGATTTCAGCTTTCTTAACACCAAAAATGAAGAATATGACAATTCTATCCAAATTAGACTCAGATCACAATCCTATTTGTTTAGAAATAGAAGATGGAGAATTTCAATATACTGGTAACTGGAGAGTGAATGGGAGATTATTGGTAGATTAAAAAATATTACTAATGTTTAAAAAGAAAATAAAACTGGAGAACCACACATAAAAACCATATAGGACACACATAAGGCTGTAATGAGGGGATTGTTCATTAAAAAGGAGCAGAAATAAGAAGAAAACTACAAATAGAAACTAAAGAATTGGAAAAATATACACAAAAAAGAGATAAATAATAATCTGACAGAGGAAGAATTACACAATTTGTTAACAGAAACAAATGGAAGCTGTATTAACACATTAGAACAAAAAATTTAAAAAGCCAAACAAATTAACTTTCAATTCGCCAACAAATCCAGGAGATGGCTAGCTAATAGACTTTAAAAGGAAAGAGGAAAAAACAATAGAAAAAATACAGAATGTGGAGACCTAGTAACTATGCAAGAAAAAATTATTTTTTTAAAAAAATTACACAAATTTGTTTAAAAAAGATACAGATAACACAGACATAAAAGATCTTGAAATCTTTACAGATAGACAGAAAAGAAATGTATTCTCAGATGAAGGTATTCAGAAACTTAATCAAGATATTACAAACTCTGAGATATCAAGAGCAATTCAAAATTTAAAAACAAGCAAATCTCTGGGGCCAGATGCCTTTATGCCAGAATATTATAAAGAATTTGAAGAAGAACTCAGAACTCCTTTAAAAGACACTTTAAATGCTATTTTAGAACAAGGCATACCTGAATCTTGGAAAACTACAAACATAGTTGTAATCCCTAAAGAAGGAAAAGAAAAAAATTAGTTGGAATTTACTGCCCAATATCACGTTAGATTACGCAATTTTTACATCTATATTAACATCTAGATTAAAAAAAATATTGAAAGTCTCCATTCACGAAGATCAAGCAGGATTTCTTCTGCATAGAAATGTGAAGAACTGTTGTCATATGATCAAATATTATGAAAAAAACAATGACAAAAAGCTTGCTATGCTTTTTATTGTTGTGGAAAAACCTTAAATGGGAAAGTATGTTCAAGATTCTAGAAAATATTGGTTTGGGTAAAAAATTTATATGTTGGAAACATAACATCTACAAAGAACAAAAATCACAATTAATAATCAATGGTGAAAAAACCATGGAAGTCGAAATCCAATGAGGGGTTAGACAAAGATTGCTCTCTATCACCCTTACCTTTAATCACAACATTAGAAATATTAAACAATAAAATTAGGCAAGACAGCAAGATAAGAGGTACTATTTTGAAGATAAACTCGGGGCATATGCTGATGATCAAACATTATTACTAAGAATATGTCACGAGAAGACGATGAAAAGATAACAGAGATAACACAGGGCAAAACTGTGAAAAAAGCAAGCTATCTAGGTTTGTAGATCACAAAAAACTCCCACAAATTTATTTGACAACAGTTATAAAAAAATATAGATTGCAATTAAGGAAGAACTGATAAAATGTTCAAAGATAAAATTATCCCTCACAGGAAAGATTGCAGTAGTGAAGAGGTCTATTCTTCCTAAATTTAATTTTCTTTTCTCAAACCTTCTAATAATAACAAATAAAAAACCCTTTGATATTGGAATCAAGAACTTAAGAAATTTATATGGGAAGGGAAGAAACCCAGAGTAAGATTGTAAATGCTAACAGATTTAAGAGAAAATGGTGGCCTTGACCTACTGGATTTAGAATTATACTTTCAAGCTAATGTATTGTCGAAAGTAACTGAATGGGTTAAACTGAAGAAACTAAATTTGGAAGGGTTTAACCTTCAGTATGGGTGGCATGCATACCTTTAGTAGGGGGGAAATAAAGTGCATGGAGAATTTGAACATTATTTCCTGAGAAAACCAATACTAAAAGCATGGCTCAAAATAAGAACAGATTTCTACAGAGGAATTCCTGGCTGGCTTTCCCCACAGGAAGCTCTACTGAGCAGATTCAACTCAACAGATAATTTGTTAAGATATAAGGACATACAGACACAGGAGAAGAAGAGATAAAATATATAGAAGAAATGCAAGTTATACAATGTAAAAAACATTGGTTATTATATCACCAATTAAAAGAGAGATTTAAGATAGATCAAAAGCAAAGCGGTTTCACATTACACATACAAATTTATGAAAAAATAAAATATAAGAGATAACTACCTCAAGATACATATGTGGTGGACCTGTCCAATGATAAAATGATTTTGGAAACAACTTCATGATACAATTAGTAAAGTACTTAATATATTGTATGACCTGATTCCGGAGATATACCTACTCAATATGGTAAACAAGATAAAAACAAAAGATAGAAATAAGTATTGGAAAATTATTCTATACATGGTCTCATTAGCAATAAATCTTTTAGCCCAAAAAATGGAAATCTCCAGAGATACCAACTATTGATGTTTGGTTGGTCAAAACGTTAGAAGTCATAGAAATGGGCAAATTACCAAGAGCAATAGAAGGATATCACTCAGAAGGGAAAGAATGGAACATTTTCTTAATATTTTTGTAAAGGAAAGTGGAGTTGTTAAAAGAAATATAGAGTGGAAGTACAAATTAGTACTAACAATTAAAAATCAACTTCCTAAGCAAAACATACAAAAAGCATAACAAAGACAGAGAAAAACATAAAGAAAGCAAAGTGAAGTCAAAAGAAAAAAAATTACACCAAGTGGACAATACAAAGAGAAATTAATATTTTGCAAAGCGGAATTGTAGACCGGCCCAAAGGGGTAGAGTTGGGGTGTACAGCTGCACGCCAGCCACCCCAACGTTGTCCTGACGCCACACAACTGTACACACAGTGCATGGCATCAGGACGCTCTTCCAGTGCAGTGTGCAGACATGCTGTGCCGAAAGGGCACACAAGAGCCATGGCACCGACTCTTAGGGCAGCCTTTTGCTGCCCCTAAAAGAAGCGGCATTTTGCTGCTCTTTTAGGGGCGGCAAAAGGAAGGATCAGGGCTTTGGCGTGAGGTCTGCATCGACCCTAAGAACTACAGTAGAATAATGTGGGGGGGGGGGAGGGAAGAGGGACATATAATACACTGTAAATATGCATAATGTAAAATACTATTTCAGCTATGTATGAAAAAAAATCAGATAATCAGTCAAATGTAACAAAATGCTAACATGTGATCTGTCTTTGGCTTCATTTGAGTCTTGTACAACTGTCATTGTGCAAATATGTTTCAAGTCCTCTCCATTCCCCCTTCCCTTTTTTGGCATATTCAGAAAATATATTTAAGAGATGAGCATACATAGTGTACTATTGTAATGGCAAAAGAGAATCTGTGAAAAATGCAACATGGAAACATCACAACAAGAAATGGGAACTAACCAGAATTGTTTAGAACTGAAATAGAAGAGTACTGACCCATGATAACTTACACCTCATATGACAGTGTTAAAATAAGAGCTTGAAGAAGAAAAAAAATCACACTTATATCAGCACTAGGCAATATGTAGCCTTCTAGATGTTGGACTAAACTTCCATCAGCCCTAGCCAGCATGGCTAATAGTGAAGGATGATGGGAGTTATACTTTAACATCATCTGGTGGGCCACAAATTGCACACTTCTAATTTACGTTATTGTATAAAAAATAATGGGGATGAAAGGATACACTAAGATATAACAAAACAAAAAGGGCCTCTTTATTAAATTTAATTAAAATACTAATTTAAATAAATAAGATGAAGCTTCAGTTCAGCATAGCCTGTAAATAACTTGTATAGATTATAAGCTCCAGAGAAATACGTCTTTTTTCTTCAACTCTTATGAATGTTAATACTTTTTTTATTATTAAAAGTATGAAATTAGATTTTTCTTTTTAGGTAGCCTTTTACAATACTTTTATTTTCAATCTGGCATCTCAGTATTTACAGAAGCTACCATAGTAGTGTATTTTATAATTTTCCTCTTGAAGGTGTCTTCCTCAAGGAGGTATCTTAATTTCAAATGAGTCTGAATCCTATTGGTGGTTCCTACTTAACTATGATGAGTCAACATCTATTCAAAATCAATTGATTCAATAAGTTTGCTATAGTTGATGCTACATATAGTGGTCATTCAGTAGGTCTAGTTGAGACTACTAACAGTGCCTAGCAGCTTCTGAAATATATAATCCAAAAATAATTGTTCTAAGCTCTTTTATCTGACATTTAAGCAATTCTCTTTAGAAAGATTCTGTAACTTGAAATGGCAACCAGTGCTCTTCTCTGCATGATCCTCGATTTTTATTCCATTGCTAATCTATTTTACAATATGTTCTGCATATTCCTTGTAGAACACTATAAAGTGTTCTTGATGTGCAAATCTTGGTACTAGATGTACACACAAACTTTTGTTCTGATGTCCTAGCTTTCAGTTTAGATACCTCATTTAGATCAGGTGAATGCGACAGTCAGGAGCGCCTGTTATCAGCTTGAGCTGATACGCCAGCGGTGCCCTTTCCTGGAAATAAGGGACCTAGAAACTGTAGTACATGCACTGGTAACCTCACGCTTCAACTTCTGCAATGCACTCTACATGGGGCTACCTTTATACCTAGCCCAGAAACTGCAATTAATACAAAATATGGCAGCCAGGTTGATCACCAGAACATCAAGGAGTGATCATATTACACCCGTTTTGAAATCTCTCCACTGGCTGCCTATTGGTTTCCGAGCACAGTATAAGGTGTTGGTGATGGCCTTTAAAGCCCTACTTGGCCTGGGTCCAACCTACCAGGGATGTCCTTCTTCCATATAATCTGCCCCGCGCCCTCAGGTCCTCTGGGATGAAGTTGCTTCAACTGATAAAAACTATATTAATGGTTACCTCCCAGAGGACATTTTCCTCCACCGCTCCCAGACTGTGGAACACCTTGCCGGAAGAGATCCGTCAGA
>JAIPUX010001232.1:72180578-72190750 GCA_020142125.1 Phrynosoma platyrhinos | reverse complement strand
ATGTAAGCCGCCTTGACTGTCACGGGAAAAGGCGGGGTATAAAAATAAATTATATTATTATTAATTATTATTATATTTTGCATTTTTTCTTTAAAAGGAGAACAGGAGACAAGCTGATATTTAAAAACATAAAATGCAGGGTTGTGTCCTGAACATTCATGTGAAATATTTTTTCCCCCATATTGTAGTATTTACGGAACCTATAATGTGATATTACCATAGACTCCCCTTTTCTCTTCTCAAGGAAATTCATGCAGATAACTTCAGTTTGAGAAGTATGTTTTAAATATAACAAAGATTCATGTGGAATCTTAAACACAAATCAATTTCTGACAGCCCACTTCGTTAGATGTAGGAGAAGTGTCCTAAGTTAAAATAATGGAAACATCTGATTGGGGGAAAATTTGTTGCAAATAATGAAGTCAAGTGGAAATAAATTGCATAAGGTACAGGCAGTGATTATGCACTAACTATGATTCAAATGGGTTGGTCTTCGAGGCAGATATTATACTACAGTGCATTTAATATTTTTAATCTCTTACCCCTTGAGTTCAGAGATTGAGTCAATTGGTGCTGGAAGCTCAAAGGTTTGCATCATAAATGCATAGCCAACTTTCTATTAATGCAATGGGTTTTATTGCCTACTCTCACTGTATTTTGCTGGCTTAATAATAAACAGATCTGTGATTGTAGTGATATTTAACTTGAAACATATATTTATGCTGTTGAGATGAATATCAAATTTCATTCCAAGATATCAAACTTCTAGGGAAATACTAAACTTTCAAGCAAACAACAGAGTTAAATAGACTAGAGTAAAACCAAGGACATAAATTTCACTCAGCCAATCACAGATATTTGTATTACATCATTGTTAATATGTTTTTCTACTATTAATTCTGCTTAATTTGCTCAGACTTTTATCATAAGATTTAACTGTTGTTTTTTGTAGAAATAGTGTTGTATTATATGTTTGTATTCTGATATATTGACATATTCATATTTTAACATTTTTTTCTTTGTTTTGTTTTCATATCAGCTGATAATAAGGAAGATGAAGGCCAAGAAACTGTTATGAAAATAAAAGAGGAAATCTTGAATGCAAAAGGTACCTTTATATCTTTGCCTGTTATGCCAAAACAAATACTCTCAGCTATGGAGTTTTCCCTTGAGCTGCATGTCTATATTTTTCACTTCAGTCTCGCTTCTTGTGCACATCTGTTTCCTAAATGCATATTTCAATTCATTGCAATAATATTTGAGACTTGGACCTGATCTTAGGTAGCAAAGTAGTGAAATTTCTCTGCATGAGACTTTGAAATAGTCTTAGCTAGTAAAAACTGGCTTTTGTTGTTGTTAACTGCCCTCAGATTGACCCTGACACATGGCAACCATGTGCATGAGATATTTCCAAGATCCCCTATCCTCCACTGTTCTGCTTAAGTTCTGTAGTTTCATGCCTGTGACCTCCCTGATTGAGGTCTGTCCATGTGTCATGTGGCCTTCCTCTCTTTCTACTACCCTCAACATTTCCTAGCATTTTTGTATTTTCTAATGAGTCAAACCTTCTCATGTTGAAAGTATGACAGCCTCAGTTTGGTGATCTTGACTTCCATGGAGAGTTCAGGCTTGATGTGTTCAAGGGCCCATTTGTTTGTCTTTTTGGCTGTCCACTTCACCACCACATCTCAAATAAGTCATTTTTCTTCTTCGCTTTCTTCACTGTCCAGCTCTCGCATCTTGTATACATGATGATGGGGAATACAACGGATTGGACAATTCTAACTTCAACGCTTAGTTGTCTGTTTTGCTGTCTTCCGTTTGCCTGCATTTATCATTATAGTAGTTCTCTTTATCCCTGTGCACTAGTTGTTGAACTGTTGCATTCATGGTTCTGGTTTTGTTCCTATCTCTATTTTCTTTTGCTTCTCTTCTTTCCTTAAATGTCTGAAACATTTTGCTTGTTATCTCTTGTTTCTTCTCTTTCTTTTTGGCCACCGATAGTGTCTTCTTGCATTCTCCCTTGATTATGCCCTTGGCTTCTTGTAGTTCTTCTGCTTCTTGATTCATTTATGCTTAATAGTGCAAATGTAGTTCTTACATTGTCTTTAAATTCTATTGAGATATTGTTCAGATCATATTTTGGTATGATGGCTGTTTCAGATCATATTTTGGTATGATGGCTGTCTTTTATAACTTTAATCTTAATTTAATCTGGTCTAGTTCTGTTTCCAGTTATATAGTCTATCTGAATTTTGTGTTGACCATATGTCCATGTGCATAGTCTCCTTTTTGGATGTATGAAGAAGGTATTTGCAGTGAATAGGTTGTTGCCATTGCAAAACTGGCATTATGGGCTTCATCATATCTCTAGTCTGAGACAACATAATTAATTTGCTTTCCCCCCTTCACTACTCAGGAAGAGATTTTAGGATTGTGGTTAAATAGATCAATGTAATATCAACCCAGTTTGTAAGATGCCGTTAAAAAGAAAGGCAAGTTCTATCTTAGGTGCAATTAAAAAATAAACTGAAAACAAAACAACCTTCCTCACAGTAAACTTATGCAAAATGTTTCCTGAGACCACACTTGAAGTACTGTGTGCCTTCCTCATCTGAAAAGAGAAGTTGTTGAGCTGGAAAAGCAAAGAAAGGCTGTTAGAACAGAACAATCAAGGGGTTGGAACAAGGTCTTATTAGTGAGAAATATTTCAACACTTCAAGCTTTACAGCTTAGAAAAATAGCAGTAAGAGGAGACATGACAGAGTTGTGCAAAATTAGGCATGGTTTGGAGATGGAGGTAGTGAGAAGTTTTAATTTCTCATAATACTAGAATCTCATGGAGTGGATGACTCCATGAGTGAGAGATTCAGGTGAAATGTAAAGCAGTATTACACACAGTGAATCATTACACTGTAGAATTCAGTTCTACAAACCATAATGATGCTAACCTGTGCATTATTAAAAGAGTACTGAGACAGTTCATGGAGGATGGGACTGTTCAATGTGTGTTCCTTCCAGTGTAGTTCTGTGTATCAGTTATTGGGGAGCATGAGTGGAGGTGAGCGGTGCTTTTGCACTCATGTCCTGCTTCTGGGCTCCGCAGCCAAATGATTAGGCAGTGTATGGACAGAATGCTGGAGTAGATTGTTTGATCTAGGGCAGTTCTACTTATTTTTTTTAATGTACAGCAACAGCAACTGACAAGACCATGTAAGACTGTATTGCATTGGCAAACTTGGCAGCATGGCATGATTTGGAGTACAGCTAAAAAGGATAATGAAAAACAGAGGGACTTTAGAGTCCAGTTTGTTGTTGAGAGCAACTGACTGATCCTATATCTCTTAAAATGGAAAGGTATGGTAATGAATTCCTGAGCAGGAAGGATTCTTCCAGCTAGAGGAATACTGAACAGGTGACAGCCATTTAGATCCCCGCACCTAGTTTATTCATGTGTATACATGCTAAAATCTTGTTGTCTAAAATCACACCAGGAGGTGAACTAGTGCAATCTTGAAAAAAGTTTGGGGATGATACCCTTGGGGGTTATTCCTATCCTGCTATGCTTGTATGATATCTTTCAAGGATATTGCTAATAAGTTGAAAAGAAAACAGTTCATCTATACAGCCTCTTCCTTTTAGTATGGTGGTTGGCATTTATACATATGCAGAGCCAAGTTCCATCAGTGTTCTTTCTCATGTTAGCAGGTGGATAACGTCAGAGAATCCAGGGCCCAGAGTTCTGACCCAGCATGCTAGGGGCCACATGGACTGCTATAATTAGAAGTGGCCAGATGGTTTATTTCTGGTTTTGAAAAATTGATATGTTTCATGTTCAACAGGATGGAACGTCATTGTGGAGTGGGCTAGCTATATGAAAGGTGAATCACCACTTCTGGAGGATTTCAGGAGAAACCCAGGGTGTAGCTACATTGTAGAAATCATGCAGTTTGAGATCACTTCTCCAGCCTATGGGATTTGTAGTTTTACAAAGTCTTTAGCTACTCCTGCCAAAGAGTGCTCATGCTTCACAAAGCTATAAATCCCAGGATTCTGTAGAATGGAACCTACATGGCAGTTAAAGTGGTGTCAAACAGCATTATTTCTATAGTGTAGATTGCACCCCTGGATCCTTATGGACAGCCATTTTGTCCTTATTGGCCAGTACCCATTTTCAGTAAGAGAGTGAGTGGGCATGTGTAGCCCTAAAGCCCTGAGCCCTAGTTTTCCATTTAGATAAAACAGCAACTATGACAGTACTAGTTAAGCAGAGGAAGGAACATGCATGCAATACCCGAGTAAATGGTTTGATTAGTTGCATGGATCATTTGGGACTTGTGTATGTATCACTGCAGAAAATTGATACTTGCTTCTCATCTATTTCTCTGCATGAGTCTGCAGGCTAAAAAAAAATAAGAGAAACTGTAGAGGGAATTGCCCTAGTTGTTTTTTTATTGTGCAAAAACAACGTATCAGATAATAATTAGATGTGAGCTTGTGGGATTTTGTTGAGATTTTTCTTTTCTTTTTTAAAAACCAAGAGGAGATCAGCTGATGTAATAAGGAACATTTCATGTGAACAAGGCAAAGTTGACATTTAGTTTCCACACACAGGGGAAATGCTTTCAAACTATGAGAAAAGAGAATATTCCATACATAATGCAATGAGCACAAGATATTTGTAGTGTAACATAGCAGTTATGACAAGCCAAAAGGGAACAGAACATCAGCATGACAGTAAGGAAACCCTAGTAAGATTGCTGTGAAACCTTGAAAAAACTTGTCTAGACATATTTTTTAATACATTTGTGCCATCAAAGTTCATGAGGTAAAAGGTTGCAAAGGATTTAAAATGTCTTAAAATGAAAGTTTGATTTTTCAGGGGCCAGTCTTTCAATGTAAGGTAGTGTCCTAGGGCTTGAATTCTGGAATGTGTGTACCAAAGCTTCCTTTTCTTGCAAAGGCTAGGCTAGAAGTGAATAAAGTGCAGCCTTTCAGACAATATTAGACTTCAATTTCCATCATTTCTCAGCATTGAATAGGTTGGCTAGGGTTACGGGGAATTATAGTCCAGCAGCATATGTATGGCCACAACATTCCCACCCCTACTTTAGAGCTATCTGGCCCAGAATTTGATGACAGATATGGCTTATTGCTGCATAAACCTTAGCTCCCAGGAGATGATTAGGTAAGTTGCCTCTCAGAACACTAGTAATATTAATTTTTCACTTTCAGCAATGCTAAGGCTCTCTTAATTTTTTCAGCATTCAGAACTGAGATATTTTCACGGGTATTTCCACAAGGTTTAGTTACAGATTGAGTATCCCGTATCCAGAATTCCAAAATGCAAAATACTGTATATACTCGTGTACAAGCTGACTTCGTGTATAAGTCGAGGGAAGATTTTAGAATCAAAATCATGGATTTTGATATGACCTGTGGATCAGTCAAGAGTAAAACTTAGGGGGGGAGGAGGTTTTAACATCGGACTGAGAAGAAAGGAAGTGGATAAAAAGGTGGTGCATGCTGGGCAGGGACGATCCAGAGAGAGAGAGAAGGAGGAGGAGAGAAAGGTTTTACATTGGACTGAGAAGTGAATCGCCTCACACACATGTGCACATGCACATGCACACGCACACATTCCTGCCTGGTAGCTCTTCAGAAATCACTGCAAGGGGAGTGGGGCATCAAGGTGGTGCTTCTTTTAGGATCTTTCTGAGCTGTATTACTGTATTGACCTATATATAAAGTTGACCCAGGATTTTAGGTTCAGTTTTTGGGCATAAATTTCTTGACTTATTGTTTCTTGATCTATAATCCGGTATATACAGTACTCTGAAAACCAAAATTATTTTTATGGGTGGCTGAAACTTTGCTTTCTGGTGTACACAAACTTTGTTTCATGCACACAATTGTAAAAAAAAAATACTTGATAAAATTAAGTTTGCATACATAGTTTACAGGTTTATATATAATGTGTATACAAACATATTTAACTTGTGTCCCATCTCCAAGACATCTCATTATGTATGAACATACAAATACACTTGTCCCTCCCCGTTTGCAGACTTCCTGTTTGCAGTTTTGAGCTTCCGCGGATGGCAAGCCAGGAAGGATAAAATTGCACGTGTGCCCATGGTGTGTGTGTGTGGCTGCTCCGCTATTATACTCAATGGGGCTTGACTATCCACATTTTTTCTTGTTCGCAGGGGGCATCTGGAACAGATCCCCCCCGAATAGGAAGGGACGACTGTACAGTTATTCCAAAATCAAAATAAATAATTATAATAATAAATCCAATATCCAAACCTCTTCTGGTTCCAAGAATTTCAGATAAGCGATAGTCAATCTGTATCAAATATCTTGAACATTTTGAAAAAGGTTTGATGTTAAAACTTTTGATGTTAAAATGCACGTATAATGATGTCATACATTACTGGGATTAGATTAATATGGACAAAGATTCACATTGTATTCCAGTATTTCTCAGTGGAATTAAAAGATGCTTAGCATTTACTTGTCTCAAGGACAACTTTATTTCAACAGTCTTTCCAGGAGTAACATACCTAGAGCACATACTGAAGAATCAATGATTCGAGCTATTGACTTTTTTTGTTTTATAATTTGGATACCTGGCCGTTTCCCCAAGAATAGTACTTCATTACAAGGTCAGAGAAGAAAAAACAACTACATAATGCTTATTGTATAACCCTGCTGTGTAATTTTTTAAAAAAACATACATTTCACCATAAATATAATGCATGTGCAGATTTTAGTACAGTAATGCTTCTTTTCTGAGTTTGTTATGAATTATTATAATCTCCCCTCATTAACATGTTTCTGCTGAACATGGCTTTGCACTTACTTTATTAGCTGACTTTTACTTTTGCCCTTTTGGACGCTCCCCATAAGCAGGCCTCCCCATGGATGGGAAAAAACATAGATGGTCGTGCCCAGTATTATTCAGTGGGTAGTGATGGACAGCCACACATCACTCCCCATTATTTAATGTTCAGTGATGTGCACCCGGCCATGTCAACATGTCTGTGTGCATGCACTTCAATTAAATAATTTGGGGCATGGTGATCTGTGGGTGGATGAATCCACAAATTGCTAGCCCACCAATTCAGAGGCCCACTATAGTTTGCAATTTCTGAGCTTGTAGTTCCCCCAATACCACTTTGGGATTTTTTATTCCAAACACACCCACACTGTGAACAAGGCTTTGGTCAGCATTTCATGTATTCATTATTAATGCTTCCTTGATAACCACCAAGCCAAAACTGCTTTCACGTACAAGCCATGCAGAAGAAAGTAGAAATACAATGGAGTTTTGATGTGACTCCACCAGAATGAACAAAGATGATTACCATAATTAATAGTACTTTGGACTAAAACCCACACATTAGTCAGTAATTCACATCACAACAACATCTGGACAAGAGAAGATCAAATGGAATAATTTAGAATGATGGCTCACAAGATTAGATCTTGGTTCTGTTGTTGGTTGTGGTGTTTTAAAGACTTCAGAATGAAATGAGACATGTATCTGGATTATAGTGGTGGAGAATACATAGGGCAGAGTAGGTGAAAGATAATTTTCACATTTTTTTCATGCTAAAGATTTGCGACTTTATCACATGCCATTTTATATCAAATCAAGCCTCCCAGGCTGCAGCCAGGAGGTGGGATGGAGGCGGGGATTATCACATGCTAAATTACCGCTGAATTGCCGACTGCCATCAGCCCATGTCCCAACCAGGCTCACTTGGCGCTTTTTAGAAGCCAGAAAGCAGCCTGGGCTGATAGCGGCTGGTGATTCGGCGGCAATTTAGCTTGTGATAATCCCCGATTCCATCCCGCCTCCTGGCTGCAGCCCAGGAGGTTTGATTCAATTTAAAATGACATGCGATAAAGTTGTTAGATTAGGACATTCTGTTGTTTGCTGTATAGCTGATGTTATCTATCACCACTGCCTGATTTAGTTCTCTTTCATAGCCAACATCTATGTGTAGTCCTTTATTTAGCATTTTTTCTATTTTCTCTAGAAAATATTAGTATTGATTTTTGCACAACTTACAAAGGAGCTCTTCAGAGATACAATGGATTCAAGTAACAATAAATAATCTTCCAGACATTTAGGCTGACCCAGTTAAGAATATCTTTAAATTTTGTTTTCCAAATGTGATCAGTAGGTCTTGTTAAAAATGTTTGTGTAGTTCACTGTCAGGCAAACTATGGTGTTTCCATATGTTGTATATTATTTTGGTTCTTTTTCCAAGCTTAAAATTTATGTATTCTTTGGAACCTGGTAAAGTTAATGTTTTAGATGATAGAATCCCCCAGGCATCCTGGCAAAAGATTAGACTTTAGTCTGTGTCTAAATTGCATTAAACATGAAAAACAATATTCAGTAAATAAATCGAATTAAAACAAAAACCCAACACTATAAAAATTAATTTAGTTAAAGTATAAGTTTATCAAATAAGCAGCCTGCATACTCAAAATGCTACACCATTAGTACAGTGGGCCCTTGGTATCTACGACACCCCATGGATACCAAAATATGTGTATGTTCAATTCCTATTATATACAATGGTGCAGTAAAATGGTGTCCCTGATATAAAATGGAAAAAATAAGGTTTGCTTTTTGGACTTTTTAAAAATATATATTTTCAAGCCATGAATGATTGAATCTGTGGATGCAGAATCTGTGGTTACAGAGGGCTGACAATTCAATAAACCATGATGCATACAAGCACTCTATTGATGCATGCTTGCTTTTCCCTTCCTGACAGTGTGTAAACAGATAAACAAACAAGAAGATACAATGAAATATAACTTTTTGCTATTTCTGAACTAGGAACAACGGTTACTAGCTTCTAAATAATTAGAATTTGTAATCCAAGGTATTGTAGCTCAATTTCTGATTTGTTGATCTGCTCATACAAAATGGAGCAACAAGGAAGGAGCGATGAGACTGTGTGCACATGCCTCATTTTTTTAAAGCCAAGATTAATGGTTTGTCCTGGCACATAAACATGATAATGGTGCCCACATTTCATAATGTGGGAACAGAATTGGAATTTGGGTTTGTCTCAGGGTGTTATTCCTATATTTTGCCATCTACCCTATACATCTTCTTGTAAGTGAGTTATTTAAGATTTGCAGGCAGTCTGTAGGCCTCACCATTCTCCAGAACTGGTTGTAGTTCATTAATGGTGTGTTTGAGTGGTCTCAGGGTGTTGGACCTTTTTCTATTTTTGGTTTCTCTTATAGTAGATGATTCCTGGGTATTAATCTTGTCTTGTTAATTTGTTTCTTCACCTCCTTTGGTGGGTACTACAGTTGAGAAATTCCTGTTGCAAATCCAAGTGTTTTGAATTTCTGTCTTGTGGTCTAAGAAATGTGATTGTATTGGAGGGCTTCACTGTAAACAGTAAAATTGTTAGTGTGTTCTGTGTGGAATTGGAGGTATGTGTAGTGATCATTGGGTTTTTGATTGCATGTTGTGGATGCTTAGAAGTGTGAATTTGTTGTGTAGATTGTTCCAGCTCATGCTGATGGTAGGTTGGAAGTTGTGGAAATCCAGGTGGAATTTTTCAAGTAATTTCTTTCCATGTGGACAAATTACAAAGTTATCATATATTCTGCCAATGTTTGTAGGCATGAAAAAATGAGCTGCCTCTCTTTATGACTTTTTACACTTGCATTTTCAAAAAGCAGAGAAACAGAACTTTTCTTGAATCTCACTGTTTAGGTTTGCGTCCAACATCTTGACATTATCTAAGAGTTCCATTTTACTAAGTAAATGAACCATAAGGAAATACATATTAAGCTTCATTATGGGTAGGTGTAGGCATGACATTTTCTTTTCCTTGGAAAACTTATTTTCTAAATGAATTATATGTTGTTTCTTCAGCACACTGTCAACTTGTTTTACTCTTTCCAAATTCTTTCCAAATCTAGTTTCCAGTCCTGTATTATTGAAATGCAGCTTTAACTTAAACTACTGTAAGAGAACTGCTGCATGGATCTGTGTCACTGACAAAGTTCAATTTAATTACAGTATGGTCAATTTATGCAGGGGCAAGGAATCTACAACTCTCCAAATGTTGGAGTCCAATTCCCATCAACCCCAAGCATAGTCAGTTGTCAGAAATAATGGGAGC
>JAIPUX010001232.1:72141085-72171679 GCA_020142125.1 Phrynosoma platyrhinos | reverse complement strand
GCTGGCCAACCCTAGCCCGATATCCTCCTGGTGCAGCATGTAGACATGTCGCACCAAAAAGGCACAGAAGAGCCGCGGCGCCGACTCTTAGGGTGTCCTTTTGCTGCCCCTAAAAGGAGCAGTATTTTGCCACTCTTTTAGGGGCAGCAAAAGGGAGGATCAGGGCCATGGCGTGCAGTTGCCATGGCCCCAATCCACGTCTAACAGGGGCGGCCCAGAGCCACTCGTCTGCATAGCCCCTAATGTCAGCACCCATTTCAAAAAGAGTTGTTACCCTTTTGAATGTAGATTGGGGAGGGGGGGTCTTTGACTCATGGTTATAAACTTTGAGGGACAACAGGCTGCTACAGCAGCCCCAAGTGGGAAGGAGAAGTGGGTCCCAGGATCCACTGCAAGAGGTGTTACTATCCAGTACTCCATATCTTTCTTTGAAATTGGTCATTGAACACAATTTATGCTGGCATGGGGGGGAGGAGGATGAAGAGGCATGTACCTGCTGTTCATCTTCCCCCCAGCCGTCAGCTGTGTCTGGATAGGCAGCTGAAGGCCTGGGTGGATGGGGGCAGTCCTGCCCCGGAGGGTGGAAGTCCTGCCCCTAGCACTGGGCAACACCTGGTGCCTGAACCCCTTTTAGTTTGGGCACTCGGCCCCAAAAAGATTTGCCATCACTGCTCTAGACAGAAAGGAAAAGTGACCACCTTAGAAAAAGAGATAGATTTTAAAGCAGGGGTAGGCAACCTAAGGCCTGGGGGCCAGATGCGGTCCCCTGAGGCCTTTGGACCGGCCCCAGGCCGGTCCTGCCATCCCCCCCCCGCTGCCGCCACCCACCATGATGATATTGATTATTGTTGTTATTACTTGTTCTTGGGGTTTTCTTGGCAAAATCTCCACAGGGGTTTTGCCATGGCTTTTCTGGGGCTGAGAGAGTGTGCATACATATTTTTTTAAAAAAAATTAATGTTTTTTTTAAAAAATTGTATTTATTTATTTATTTATTTATTTATTTATTTATTTATTTATTTTTGGTGCTTTGGCCCCCTAATTGTCTGAGGGACAGCAACCCAGCCCCCGGCTCAAAAAGGTTGCCTATCCCTGTTTTAAAGTGTCAGTCATTGGATCATTTGTTTCATGAACGATTTCTTGACGAGAATTTTCATGGATCACTTTTTAGTTGTAAAATTATATAGCCACTATGTCATCATTTGCCTCAGGAGCAGAGTAACAGAGCCTGGGAAAGTTTTGTGCTGGCTTAAATAGAAGTCAGAGGAACCATGAACCATGTTTTTGATAGATTAATTTAGCATGTTCTATAATGATAGGGCTGCCATTTGTCCCAGAAAAACTGAAAAATCCCGGATTGAAGGGACTAAAGCATGTCCCAGCTGGCAGGGCCAGTTGAAGACATAAATCCTAGATTTCTCTTTTGCTGTAGGCTGTTAGGTAGGTTAAAATGTGGCAATGGTGATGAAGCAGGAAAGACTGGCACTTGTGGGAGCCTTATCCCACGCTACAGATTCTGGTTGCTACTGTACAGGTGTAAAATTGCCACCTTATTCTTCTATTCCCTTACCCCGTCAGGCCCAGGGGGTGGGAAAGGAAAGAGGATGAGAAGAACCGTCTGTGTGTTTTATGGTCATTGTGTCAGCGGCTTGAGCCCAAGGCTAGGCAGAACAGTGTAACTTCACTTCCAAACAGCCTCAAGAGAGTAAAGGGAGCCCCTTTACTCTCTGGGGCAGCTTGGAAGCCTCCCTCCCTTTGCACTAGCTAGGGAGAAAAAAGTAGAAAAAAGAGCTCTTAGCTTGGTACCAGCACTGAAGTTGAAACATAATGGTGGAAAAAGTGCAATGATGTGTTGAATTTGCACAATCAGAATGCACGTTAATAATATGCATAAGTATGATAATTTGCATAATATGCAAATTAGAAACTAGATATGAGGGACTAGAATATGGCAACCCTCATAATAATGACAGAGACAGCATGGTGGTGTGGTTTGAATGTTCAACCAGGACTTTTGGTTCAGCTATGGCAACCCCCTGGGTGTTCCTGGGCAAGTCACATTCTCTCAGCCTCAGAGGGTGATGGCAACCCTCCTCTGAACAAATTGTGCCAAGAAAACCCAGTGGTAGGTTTGCCTTAGTATCTCCATAAATTGGAAAAGACTTGAAAGCACACTACAACAACATAATAATGACAAGTAACTCCCACTGCTGCTATTCCATCTGAATCCTTTTACTCACCTAAGTGACAGCATAGGGAAGTGAATGATTTTTGGATGTGTGATGGTAACCAGTTACTGGTAGTAGAAAACCTGAGATCTTTCCATGTTACACAGTTACAGCAGTATGATTCCACTTTTGACTGCCCTGGCTGTATCCTGTGGATCCTAGCGTTTGTAGTTTGGCGATGCACTACAAGAGCTTACTGGAGGAGAATTTTCGATGCTTCTCCCTAAATTGCAAATGCCAGATTTCAGTGGGATGGAACCATGACAGTTAAGAGTGAAATCATAGTGTTAGAATTATGCTGTGTGAAACAGCTCCTGAGTTAAAATAGGCAGTTCAGTCTGGTGAATATTGCTATCATGGCTTAAAACAAGCCTAGTGACCCTAGATCAGGGATGCGGTGGCTTAGTGGTTAAGATGCCATTTCTGACAATCGGAAGATCAGAAAGTTGGCAGTTCGAGACCTGAGTGCTGCATGATGGGGTGAGCTCCTGTCACTAATCCCAGCTTCTGCCAGCCTAGCAGTTTGAAAGCATGCAAATGCAAGCAGATAAATAGGTACTGCTTCGGTGGGAAGGTAAACAGCATTCAGTACAGTCATGCTGGCCACATGACTACCAGAGCAGTCCTCAGACAACGCTGGCTCTTCAGCTTAGTAACAGAGATGAGCACCACCCCCTACAGTTGGACACGACTAGACATTCATGTCAGAGGACCGCATTTACCTTTTACCTTTAGTGTCCTTTATGCTTCTTTTTTTCTTATGGGCACTCTTCTTGGATGAAACCATTTTACTGCTCTTAAACCTTATGGAAGTTACAACTAACTTATTCTAGCCCCCCCCCCCACATACCTTTGTATATATGTGTGTGTGTGTGTTTCTTATCTATTACCTGATACAGTCCTCAAATTCATTCAAGTGTTGGTGCAAAGCACTGAGAATGCCTAAAGAAGAGAGGCTCATTTATAAGAAGATCACCCTTTTCATTTGCCACAAAGTTGTGCTGAATGAATAAAGGTACTCTTGTATTCATCTTCACTGATTGGGTTGCCCTTTTAAAGATTTACATCAGCCTAGAAAGTGTATTTAAGTTCACACCTGAAGTCCTCCTGGGCCCACTGTTTTAAACATGATGCAATTGCATGATAATGCTTCAACACAGCTATCACTTGATGAATCAAAATCTATGGCCAGTTCTTAGTCTGTCTCTCTGTGTGTTTGTGTGTTTGTTTGTTTTGCAGATGTGGTATTCACTCCAGTATCTGGAGAAACTGTTCCAACTAAGTTTTCTTTTGGGAATGATTTATACCACTTTCTAGTTACATTTCTGTCATGGGTGGAGAAAGAGGTGAGAGGCTGTAATGATGTAACATGCGAACAATTGCAGTACACGTTTTGTACAGTATACATTGTTGCATGTATTTGATACAATCCAAGATAAAAAGAACTCTTTGTAATTTCTGGTGATTAACATAAACAGAAGAGCCGCCGTGATTTAGGTGTTGGACTATGATTCTGAAGATGGGGGTGGAAACCCACACCTGCCTCTGAATAAATGTTTTGCTGAAAGCGATGTGATAGGTTCATGTTGGAGTCACTATAAGTCCTAAATGACATGAAGGCACACAACAACAACTTAAGCAGAAGATAATTTAAACAGATGAATATTATTTTTGACATGATGCTAATTATATTAACAGAATTCAGCTGGCTTTATATCTTTTACTAAACACCAAAAGTATACAGTCTGAAGAGAAAACTGGTGGGAGTGGGTGGTTTATATCTTGCACTTAACAGCAGTTTTTTTCTTTCTAACAAAATTTTGTTTGGTAACCTTGAAGAGACCATTTTCTTCTTTTTATAAAATATTTTGAAAACAAGATATGTAATTTTCAAGTATTTCTTAGGCAATCAATCAGATTTATTGTTTGCTTCTCTTTTCCAGTGACTAGTTGCATTTATTGCAGAAAAACTTCTAGTTATATTATAAATGGATAAGGTTCACAATTTGATTCTTAGTTTAAAATTTCACTTCTGTGGTCTGCTACCTTATTGTGGCAAGATTTAGGAATTCACACCCTATTACACACCTTAGTTTGTCTGCCTATCTTGTGAAGAAGTGTTAATATCTCTTTGAAAAGGTACTTCTGCCATTCTCCTGTGTTCTCATAAGAGACCCAGTAAGAGACAGAAATCGATATCTCTGAAGCTCCCCATGAATTATTGTTTTGACTGAAATTACTGTTCCACCCTTGAGGCACAGAACTTCATAGGAATAGAAGTTTCCTAAGGCTGCCTCAGTCAAAGTTCCTGTTTCCTGTTTCAGTGTTGTAAGACTAAAGAAGTTTAATTATATCTTTTTCATGGTATTTCAGACTAATGCTTTACTCTTAAAATTTCCATAAGGTTTCTACACTTCTTTCCTGCTCCAGTGGAGTGGAAAACCACAATGGCAAACCCAGCCAACATAAAGAAAAAAGTAACAATAAACCATGGTACTAAAGTCTAAGTGTGTAAAAGGATGAAGGGAGAGAACTCCTAGTGATTTTCAAAAAAAGTATATCTGATAATTAATTCTGAAGAAGATTACAGTTACCCCTCCCAATTTGCGGGGATCCATTCCGGCCCCCCTCCCATGAAAATGGTGGCTCGCAAATATTTGAGCCCTGTTTAAAGTAATGGTGCACACACGGGTGTGTATAGCCATTTAAAATATAGCCCTTGTCCCTCCCCACGAACAGCAAAACCGTGGACTCCAAGTCCGTGAACTGTATATTTTTAACCTCAAGCCTCTTGCCTTCTAGCATGCTGCCAAAATCTCATAAATGCTGTTGATATAGCTGTACTAGGCAACCAATCTCTCAATGCCATAAAGTCCTTGCGAAGCACCAGTTACAACAAACTTTACAAGTGGATAATGCTTTATTTAATCATTCCGGTATATGTGGCATCCATTAAATGCTCTCACTAAGTTGCTAACACAGATATACCACTTGATTCATAAAAGCACATAACAGCCCTTCATTTCTGATTTATTGCAGTCTAGCTTTTATTGGAGCTGGAGGTCACACAGTTCTTTTTCAGATACAATTATACATGCATGCATGCACATACAACACTCTCTAACTGTCCTACCAGATAGATTATATAAAGTTGAGCAATAATATTTTTCTAGATGATTCACATGATGTGAAGGATAGGGAATCTGCTTTTTACCTTTACCTCTGTGTGTGTGTGTGTGTGTTTGTGTGTGTGTGTGAGAGAGAGAGATGTTTTAAACCTAACAACTCTGGCATTATGATATTAAATTTGAAGTCTCCTTAGAGCACTGTTTTGTGTTTCTGACAAGGGGTTTTACTCCTGCATACTGCTTGGGTATGTGCATCTTTATAGGATTGGAGATTTTTTAAAAAATAATGATGCATAGGTACTAATAAATTTATAGATGTTCCATGTTCTCATAAGTTCACTGTGGTTAACAAAGGAATAGAGGTGAGACAAATTAACAGGCTTCTGAAGTAATGAGCACTGAGGATAAAACAAAATCAGAGCTTCACTGCCACAGGGCAAATAGCAAGAATCTGTGGTGAGAGAATGGCTATATCCCCCATGCTTCTTAATATTTCCAAGCAGACAGGGTCATAACATCCTGAAGCTCGGGTAGCTCCTCCCATTTGCTCCTATTAGGAAGGAAACAAAACCAGATAACCCAACTCCCTAGAGGGAGGAGCTAGCCCGCTTGTTGAGGGAAGAGCCCAGGAACCTGGGGGAAGGGCTGCCCTTAGCTCAGGCTCCCATGGTTACAGACTCGGTGGCACAGCAGATGGAGCTGCCACCTTCAGAGGGAAATACAGGGGCTCAACCAGGGAAGGGGTTCACCCTCCAAGTTGCTAAGGAGGTCCCTTCCCTTCACCTGGCTCATTCAGAGCCAGGAGCCACAGGGGTGAACACACTGGCAGGCATTTCCAAGGAGGCTGTAAGTACTAGCCGAGAGCTCGCAGACATTATCAGGACAATTTTTGCCCAATAAGCTGCTTTGATCCTGGGGATGATTGAGCCCATGGAAGGACAGAGGGGACCATATCCTCCTGGCCCATGCCTGGTGGGGCAGGTGCAGATGCTCTCATCCCCAGGCCTGTGAATCCTAGGGGCAATGGTGGTGCCTCCTTCTCTTTGGGGAGCTCCCGTATTTCATGGACTCTGGGGCCTCCTCCTCTTCGGCCTTCCCTCGGCACTCCGGGCGTGGAGGTGGCCACCCCCACACCACCGACGTGATTGAGGGCTGGGCTTGTTTTCCTGGTTTAGCCAGGGAGAAGTCTCCTTATGCTGCTGTATATGACAGTGATCGCTATAGTGGCCACCATCTTGATCTGGCAGAGGACGGCCACCGTCTTGGCCACATGGATGGTGTACGCCATCTTGACCACATGGTCGGCAGGCACCATTTTGATTCCGCCAAAAGGGGTTGCCATTTTGAATCTGGCTGTGGAGGCCACAATCTTGGGGTCACAGAGGAGCTTCCTCAGCACAGCCTGGCAGCTGTGGCCCAATTACCTCAGCACAGGCTTCCTTCTCAGCTGCTGCAGGCAAACATCACTGGGAGGAGGATGACACCATTTCCCTCTCAGACTCGGAGGCCAAGTTCGCCTGGGATCATCCCCCTAAGAGGGCTAAGCAGGCCCCACAGGCACACAGGGCAAATAGAGTCGGACTCCCTTCCCCAGACTGGGAGGATGGGTCCATCAGGGGACAGGACGGCATCCATGAGGATGTGGAGGAGGGCAAGCTGTCTGGGGAGGATGAGTTGGAGAATGCAGATTTCCTCCTGGGCTCTATGCACCTGTTTAGACTTTCCTAGACTCCTTAAGAAAATGGCCAGGGCCCTTGGCATTGCCCTCACTATGGAGCAAAAGCCACTGCAGGACAGGGAGCTGCCCAGGGTGGAGGAGGAGTTGTTTTCTGTTCCCCTTGCTTGCTGAGATTCCCTGCCCTGTCAACCTCATGCAGGTGATTAGAGATGAGTGGAGCAAGGTGGACACTAGTGGTCCATGTCACAGCTCAGTTAAGAACTTGTACAATTTCCCTCGGGCTGTAATGGAGAAGTTACAGATCCCTGTGGTGGATGTCCCGGTGTCTACCTTGTTCTCCTCTGCAATCTTCTGCAAAGATGGTAAAGATTTGCTTAAAATTGCAGAGGACAAGCAGGCAGACTCTGCCCTCAAAAGGGCTCACGAAGCTATGTCTGCGACCATCAGGGCAGTGGCTGCAACCTCCATGGTAACTAGGGCATCTCTTCAATGGACGCGAGAGCTGCTGCAGTAGGTCCCCTTACAAAGAGTGTCTGCTTCAGGCAGGAGCTCAACAAATTGGCACTGGCTTCTGCTTACACAGCAGATGGAACCCTTGACACCGAACAATTCTGCTCCAGGGCACAGGCAGCGACTGTGGCAGTCCGCTGCCAGCTCTGGCTCAAGAATTGGAATGTGGATGCAAAATCCAAACAAAATTGGGCTTTCATTCACTTCCTGGGGCCCAAGTTGTTTGGGAAGTCCCTAGACCAAGTCCTGGTGGAGGACATGGACAAAAAGAAGTCCCTCCCTGGGTGGCAGAGAGGGGATGACAGGAAGCAGACAGGAGATAGGCGTCATTCAGGTCTTTCCAGGAGAATATGAGTTCTTAGTTCTAGTTTGTAACTCAAATAGTTGCTTGCTTTAATAAATGACTTTTTTTTGATACGGACAACTATCAGCCTTTTCTTTCACTTTGGGTGGCTAACGATTGGCTTCAAAGGAGGGCTAGCTCCTCCCTCTAGGGGGCCAGGTTATCTGTTTTTGTTTCCTGCCTAATAGGAGCATATGGGAGGAACTACCCGAGCTTCAGGATGTTACAACCCTGTCTGCTGGAAATGAACATAAAATGACTACCAATGGGCGGTATAAAAATAAAATGTATTATTATTATTATTATTATTATTAGGTAAGTACCAACATTCCTTTTTCATGAAACTGCTGTGAGAGGTCATCTGGAGTTCTGGAGTTCAGTATCATTAGTATGTTTATGACACAGAACTCTACCTCAGCTTTCCATCCAATTCAAAGGTAGCTGTTTCTTCACTAGACAAGTGTCTGCTGTCAGTAATGGGCTGGATGAGGGTAAAGAAATTGAACTTTAATCTAGACAAGACAAAGATGCTCCTGGTCAGTGGGATGGTAGATCAAGGAGTAGACATTAAGCCTATACTGCATGGGGTTACACTGTCCCAGAAATCTCAGGTTTGCTTGGGTGTGCTCGCGGACTTGGATCTGACTCTGGTTTCTGCTGTGGCTAGGAGTGCATTTATACAATTAAAACAAGTGTGCCAGTTGTGCCTGTTCCTTGAGAAGTCAGATCTGGCTATGGTGACACATGCCTTGATTACATCCCATGTGTACTACTGTAATGCAGTCTATGTGGGGCTGCCTTTGGAAATTATTTGGAAATTGCAGTGGTCTATGCAGCCAAGCTGTTGACCAGGGCAGGGTAGAGGGGTCATGTGACCCCCTCCCCCATTGAAACAGTTACATTGGCTACTGGTCCATTTCCAGGTGGAATTCAAAGTGCTGGTTTTGACCTTTAAAGCCGTACATAGCTTGGGTCCAGAGTATTTGAAGGACAATATCTTCTTATATAAACCAAGGTGTACATTGAGACCTGCAGGGGAGGGATTTCTCACAGTGCCACCACCTTTGCATGAATGGTTGGTAAGCCTTTTCTGTGGCTGCTCCCAGGCTGTGGAGCTCCCTTCCACAGGATGTCAGCTTGACTCCTTCCTTCCTGACATTCCACTGGTAGGTGAAAACATTTTTATTTAAGCAGGCTTTTGAATCTTAACTATGAAGTGGTATGCTTCACTGTGTGTGTGTGTGTATGTATGCTTTAAGTATTTTAAATATGTCTTAAGTGTTTTAGCTGTTTTAATCATGTTTTTAATAATGTTGATATTTAATTTTTTTTCTAACTTTTGTAAATTAATGTTTTAGTTGGATCGTCTAAAATTATTGTAAGCTCCCATTTTCAGAGAAAGGCAGGACATAAGTGCAATAAATAAAATATGTGCAGTATTGAGTGAGGGAACAGACTGATCAGGAAAAAGAATATTGAAGGAAAACTGTTGCAGTCTAACAAGAGCAACTGCAGGAAGGTCAACAAAGTGTGAAATCATAAAGGTACATCAAAAAAGCAAAATTAGACTGATGATTAGAATGGAATGGAATGCAGGTAGTTTGTAGGAGCATAAGGACATAAAAGATGTCCTTGTGTTGTTTTATCTAAAAGCCAAGCACCTTAACATATGCTGTTTCTGTTTCCAGCTTACATTATGACACACACATTATATTTTCATAGCTCATTTGTGCCTTTAATGGTGAGATATATTATAAATAGTCATATATTGTGTTAACATTTGGATAAAGCCTTTGTAAGTGCTTTGCAATTAATATGTCATGCATGTGTGGTTTTGACTGTGATAACACTATGGTTTTCAAAGACATAGCCATCTTGGTCTGTTGCAGCATCTAGCAGGAATCTAGCAGTACCTTTAACTGATTTATTTTAGCTCTCACCTTTGTGGATATAAATCCATAAAAAGCACATACTAAATTAAATTAGTTAATGTTAAAGGGGGTGCTAGATTAATCTTCTCTTTCCCTTTTCCTTTTCTTCTTTTTATACTAAGAATGATTAGTTAAGGAGAGAGCAAAAAAGACTAGGGATTCTTGCATCTTTCTTAGGAAAATGTGACTGCCGAGAGTTGCTGGTGAAAATTAAATACAAAAGGGTTTAGAACAGACCTGCACAACATACAGCCCAGGAGGCGCATGCCAAAGGATTTTGGGTGGCCCGCAAGGATATGAAATCTCTTCAAGGGTCCTCCAGGGAAGAAGGCCAGGTGGTAGAGGAGAAGGGTGGGCAAACATTTGCCCCTCAAGGCTCCTTTGCTGTCCAGCTTTCTTGCCAGGAGAAGGAGGAGAACAGTCAAACACCTGTCCTGCAAGGCTCCTCTACTGTCCCACTTTCTCCTGAGGAGAAGGCCAGCTGGCGGAGGATAGGTGAACACTCACTCTGCAAAGCTCCTCTGCTGCTTCCCAAGAAGAATGATGTGTGGAGGAGGTTCTCCACCTAGTTTTCTCCTGAGAAGGCTGGGTGATGGAGGAGAAAGGGGTCAAACTCTTGCCCCTCAAGGTTCCTTCATCGCTCGGCCTTCTGAGGAGAAGTCTGAGCAGAGGAGGAGAAGGACAGACAAAGCTCCTCCACTGCTTGACTTTTGCCTGAGGAGAGGGCTGGGCAGGGGAAGAGGAGGATGGAATTGATAGTAAATAATTAATATTTATTTAATATTTGATTAAAACCTATAAGCGGCCCTAAGAAGTTTGGCCTATTTTAATTTTAGCCCATGCCTACTGCCAAGTTATGCAGGCCTGGTTTAGAAGATAATACATTCTATTGGTAAATTAAACTATGGACCTATAACCTTTTATGTTAGTGCTTAATCCTCTCTGCTAGCTACCATTACGTCTGCAAAATTGCTTTGTCGTGTAAATTTCAACTTATGGCCACCCTATGAAAGAGAGACCTCCAAGCAGCCTTATCTGGTGCCCTATCAGGTCTTGCAGACTCAGAGCCACGGCTTCCTTGATTGAGTCTATCCATCTGGAATGTGGTCTTCCTCTTTTACTACTGCCTTCTGCCTTACCAAGCATTATTTTCTTTTCTAGTGAATTATGTCTTCCCATGATATGACCAAAGTATGAGAGTTTCAGTTCAGTCATCTTGGCTTCTAAGGAGAGTTCAGGGCTTGATTTGCTCTCATTTATTTTGTCTTGTTGACACTTCTTCTGGTATCTGTAGAACTCTCTTTCAGCACCAAATTTCAGATGAGTTGATTTACTTCCTGTCAGCTTTCTTCATTGTCCCGCTTTCACAACCATACATAGAAATTAGCCCATCATTTATCTGATTCATCCTTAAGATAGAGAGTGGCAGTGTAGTACAATAGACTGTTAAGCTTTGGAGATCAAATCATCATTCAGTAACAAAGGGGCTATGCAGATGGGCAAAAAGAGGTGCTTTGAGGGTGACTTGTAGGTGTGGCTTTTAGATGACACATGCCTAAAAGTCTCCAGGAAAGTGCCCTCTAGCCGTCGTATGCCGAGAAAAGCCACTCCAAAAAGGAGCCACTTTTTTCCGCTCCTTTGGTGAAGATGTGCACCTTCGCATGTGTATTTGTATGCAGTGACACTGATGCACCAGAAATGACCGAATAAATGCGCTGTCACTTAGGGAAAAGGCAACTTCAGGTCACGTTTTCCTGCCCGTCTGCATAGCTCCAAAGTTTACTGGATGACCTGAGCCACTTATTCTCACTCAGTCTAAGCTATGCCACAAATATATGGTGAAGAAAAAGCAGAGGAGGGAGTAGACTATATGTGCCAACCTCAGCTCCTTAGGGGAAAGTAAAGTAATTAAAAACAAACAAACAGAGCCCTAGATGTTTGCATTATTTGATACATTCTTGTAAATAGTTTACTTGTGTGCTAATTCAAACACTATTTGAGTTGATCTTTGTGTCAATGTGCATGAGTCAAATGCTGCTTAACATTTCCCCTCTAACTAAACATTACCAAATTATTTTGTAACTTTCTCCAGGTTTAGAACACAGCTTGTGCTACTCAGGGAGTTGCTGCTAGGATCTGTTCAGTTCCTAAACTGACTATAGTTCCAAAATGATTGCTATATCCACAGCCAGGCAATCCCTTTTATTAGGACTAGCCTAATTAATAAATTGTGGGCAGGCTTTTGGACTTTCCAACCAGCTAATTAATCCAACTAATTTAATTTAGCATGGCTGGAGATAGAGAGTTGAGAAAAAAGGGCAGGGAGAAGGTTATATATGATGGTGGAACCATGAAATATTCATTGTTGGAGAGTGTTAAGATGGAATGGATGAGGATAAATGAATTAGGCATTGTGTTTCCATATCTGAAACTTATGACATGATACTTGTGCAAGTGGGTAATGATTTGAGTAAGTTTTGATAGTTATCAAAGGTTTATAATAATTTCCTTTTTTCTGAGGATTTAATACTTAATAAATGTTTCCAGGTCTATTTTCTACCCACTGTTTGCCATTGCTTTTATTATTATTATTATTTTGGAGAGAGATTATGTGTATTATTTCAATATTTTGCATTTATCCATTTGCTTATTGTTTTTATTGCCATCTGTTTTAAACATGGTTTAAAATAAAGGAAATAAATAGCATTTTATTTTTATTTTGTAATTAAATGCCCCCAGAGAATGATTTTGTAACACAAGTAAAGTAGTATTCCAGCATGTCTGCTGAAACCTTTGTGTATAGTTTGGGCTTTGAAATACAGTAGCTGTGTTTGAAAAAGGACAAAGGTGGAGGGTCAGAGCTCTTTGAAAAGGAAAGGAAACTGCAATAGTTTCAAAAATGGAGGGGGGGAAGATACTTGTGATCACTTACCATCTTCTTCACAACTCACAGAACAGCTTAATAGGGTATGTTTGTCAAGGTTTGAAGTCATTCTCACTCTGGAATCATCGCTTTGAAAAAGAAGCAAAATCGTCCTTTCTCTTAAAAGTCTTAAAATATACACAGTGTTGATTTTTTGTGATACACAATGCTCTTCAAAGGGAAGAAATTACAACTGTCTTTCAGCAAAATTGCTATGCTTTTTAAACATAGGACGTTATCACACGGGGCAAATCTGCTGGTTAATCCACACAAATCCCAAACAAAAACTGGATTTGTGCCTCGCGTTTTCACATGACGTCGCACAGAAACTGGACAGAAAGCGGGCAGAAACTGGTGTTATCTGAGATCTTTTGAAATTCGGTTGTTTGGAGGAAATGCAACTGCGAAATTAAGGTAATTTCGCATTTACCGTAATGTGAAAAGCAAATGTGATTTGGGGAGCATTTCCCTGCTTTTCCCATGGTTCCAGTGAGCATTCCTCTATCTACGCATGTGCAAGAAGCTCATTTCTAGTACATTTACGGGCTTTTCTCACTTGTGTGTGAACGTTAAATGCGCTTACTGTAATTTTGCAATTATGGTAATTACGTGTGAAAGCCATTTGCGGAATCAAGGTTTATTTTCGGTTTATTTTCGGAATGCCTCATTTCCACTTTATTATCGCTTTCTGGCCCACGTGTGATAACGTCCATACTCTGTTAGACATTTAAGCTATTTTTGAAAAAGAAGTTCTGACCTTCCATATTTGATTTGGACCATTTAAAACTGTGTAAATTTCTTCAGTTACTTTAAATAATTGTCCTGAGGACTCTGTCTCACCCACTTTACATTTTGGGGATAGATTCTTTAACTGTCCATTTTAAATGCCATGGATACACAAGGCAAAGATGTGCGCCTTATAGATAAGCTCAGGTTGCTGCTCTGTCCTTCTGCTCTGTAATAATTGTGTGTGTTATAGTCTATGTCTATAGTGGTAAGCCTAGATTTGCAACTAGGGAATATGAACAACTACATTCTTTGCTAATTGGAATCATAAAGGGCATTCTGAATATGTGCCATGTCAGTGAAACTGTATTAATCTCTTCCTGGGCAGTGTCCCCCACAGCCACCTGAATTATTCAGTGTGGCATATGCATTCCCAAGGCTGACCCCACAGTTCCTAGTCTTGGCTGCCTGCCATTCTCACCTTGTCCTAAGGTCTCCCTTTGTTAGAATCCCTCCTTGGAATTCACGTATCTGTGCCTCCAAGCGATCTTGGTATGGACAAATGTGCTTTAGAAGTGGTTTCTTAATTGATCAGTGCAACTACCCCTTGTTCAGGTTGAAGGAAGCCGTTCCGAGGGTGCATCTGCACTGTAGAAATAATACAGTTTGACACCACGTTAACTTCCATGACTCTATCCTACAGAATCCTGGGATTTGTAGTTTTGTGAGGCATCAGCACCCTTTCTTTGGCAGAGAAAGCTAACAATCCCAGGAAACCATAGGTTGGAGCTACAGCACTTAAAGTGCTGTCAAACTGCATTATTTCTAAAGTGTAGATGCACCCTAAGTCAGAGCTAACAAATTAACAAGCAGTTCAATTTTGTTAGTTAATAATGTAACAATGTCCAGTACTTATTTCCAACCATAAAACAATATTCAACTTGAGTTTTGTCAGACCTTGCTCATTCAATTCAGACAACGCCATCCTGGCTCTCTCAACCGATTCTACTCTCTCTCAAACCCCCTCGTCACTCACAGAGGCTCTCTACCATCACAATCTGTGCTAGGATTGGCTGCCTCCTGGGCATGAATCCTTACTCTGAAGGGCCTGTCTGAAGTTTTGGTGACACAAGCATTGCTTCACACCCATTCATTGCAGAGCCACTCAGTAATAGATTTGTAAGTTGTTTCCTTTTTGCTTTTGCTTTTACAATTTTACCCTTGGATATTGACTAAGTTCCTTGAAACTCCCATAACCATGACAGATAGGACTAAAAAGTGCCATCCACACTAAATAGTATAATCCTATACATGCCTACTGAGAGGTAAGAGGCATTGATTTCCGTAGAACTTACTTGTAAGTACAGTTGTCCCTCCTAGTTTGTGGACTTCCTGTTCAGGGTCTTGAATTTCCATGGATAGGAAGCCAGGAGGTGTGCATGTGGCCATTATATCTAGTGGGGCTTGGATATTTGCAGTTTTGCCGATTTGTGGGGTGGGTGGGTCTTTGGAATGGATCCCCCACGAATCAGCAGGGATGACTGTATAGGAGTGTGTCTTAGATTATCTGTATCCTGCTTTAAGCAAAGAACTGAAAGTGTTGATTGAAGAATCGGTTTTCATAGTGAACCCTGAAAAACACATAGTATATAGGCAGTGAAGAAATGTTATCTTCCCCACCCTCCAAGATAATTGAATGCAGAAGCCTGCTGGCACTGGTGCTTTTCCCCATCCATTAATTCCCCTGGCAGTACTCTGTACATGTCAACCACAGCTTTATGCACTAGAAGCCAAAGTCGGAAAACTGAGATTTTGAATGCTGCTCTCTGATGCCTCTGATTATTATCTTTTGCTCGTTCTGGTTTTGTTTCTGCCTTCAAGCAGATGGATTACTAAGCACTGTGGTTGAATTTCTGTTTCTAGGATTGTGAATGTTACATGTCATTTAAGGTGAACTCAAGCTGTTAAACAGGTTTCATTAACTGATTAATTAATTGATTAATTAATTAATTAATTAATTAAAACTGATTAATTGATTGCCCTCTTCTTGGAGTAGTGTATATGTTAAAGAAACGAGATTGAAAAGGTCAAAAAGAAGGAAACAGCCCCTGAACTGGAGGAGCTGTGCAAACAAAAATGGAGTAGGGTAGTCATTCTTTTTCTAGCATCAGTTTTCACTTTGTAAAATATTTTTATGTCTTGAAGATATTGTACAGTATCCAGTGGTCCCACCAAGTTTACTGAGATTAGAGGTAAAAGACCTGTATGAATGTGGAAAAATCAGAAATAAAAAAATACTATTCTTTTTACCTGATAGATCACCTCTTTAGGAATCTTCAGGTCCTCCAGTGCAACTCTGTGGCGGCCCTGATGGGGCCCTGATAGCACAGTGGTGAAATGCCAGTACTGCAGCCACAAGGTTGTGAGTTCGATCCCAGGGCTCCAGGGTTGATTCAGCCTTCTAGCCTTTTGAAGGTCAGTAAAATGAGTGCCCAGCTTGTTGACAGCAATTAGCTTACCCATTGTAAATTGCTTAGAGCAGGGGTCAGCAACTTTTTTGGGGGTGGGGCTGGTCCCCTCGTCCCCTGATGGCCCCCCGGGCCACGGTGGTGTGTGTGTGCATGCGCACTACCACTGCTGTGATGCGCATGCACACGCGAGTATGGGGGCGCCATTTTGGATGGCGCCCTCCACTCATGCGCACATGCGCATGGCAGCAGGCGCTGTTTTGGAAGGCCAAACAGTGCCAGCGTTGTGTGCATGCGCACAGTGGCACCGCCGTTTGGTCTTCCAAAATGGTGGCCGCTGCCGTGTATATGCATGCACGAGTGCGAGTGCCATCTAAAATGGCAGCCCATGTACGCATGTGCACAGCGGTGGCGCCGTTTGGTGTTCCAAAATGGCACCCACCGTAGTGTGCATGCGTGCATGAGCCCAGGCACCATTTTGGAAAGAAAAATGGCACCTTGCACACGGCCGGTTCCAAGGCCTCGGTGGGCCAGGTTCGGCCCATGGGCCATAGGTTGCCGACCCCTGGCTTAGAGACTACTTTGTTCAGTATGAAATGGTATAGAAATGTAAATGCTATTGCTATGCTAACATCTACCAGAAGTTGATCAAAGAATCATGCTGAAGGACCTACAAATGCCTAGAGAAATATTTTCTCTAGGAACCTAGGTTCTCTAGTACAACTCTGTGGTCAACTTCTGGCAGAATTGCCCTGGAGGAACTAGAGATTCCTTGGGAGATCATATTAATCAAATCCGCAAAAGTGAAAGCCGCAAATGTGGAGGGCAAGAGTAATATAGCAATAGCAACAACATTTCTATTCAGTGTACTAGCACTTCCTAAGCAGCTTACAATGTGTAAGCCAATTGTCCCCAACAAGAGGACCAACTGTATTACAGTACTTCCATTGTCTATGCCTTTGAATACCAGTTTCTAGGGCACATCACCAGGAGCATATTTCTGGCAACTGGGCTATATAGGACTTTGGTCTGATCCAGCACAGCTGTTCTTATATCATTTTACTACTAAGAATATTTTCCCATTGAAAACAGTGTACTCTTTTCTTCTTTGGCAGGTTTGTATTTATTCCTTGTTGACTACTTTGGTCTTTGCTGAATTAGTTTGGCTTTTTTGTTGATCAGTTCCTTATTTGGGTGCTTGCTGCTGCATTACTCAGAGTGTGAGCACAGTATATAAAGCAGGGGTAGGCAACCTTTCCCCTTTAAGGGCTGAGGGACTTCAGCTCCCAGAAGCCTCAGCCATGTTGGCCAATAGTCCCATGTTGGCTAATAGCTCCTGGGAGTCTGGGAGCTGAAGTCCCTCGGCCCTTAAAGGGGAAAAGTTGCCTACCCCTGATATAAAGTGTGGAAGTTAGATGTGCCTTAATGGCAAGACTACACACACACACACACACAAAACTGGGTTAAAATGTTTTTCTTTTAGAAAGGTTTTACTGCCATTCTCTATTTTTGTGACATGCAGGATCTTGCAGTAACCTATTAGGAAGAAAGTAAAGTGAGTAGACAATAGCCATTCTGCATAACACAGTACAAATCAGATTAGTTATAGTACTAGAACCATTGGGGAGCCTGAAGAAAGTGCATCTATCAGAATCCTTTAGCATCCAGCTACATCTTTAGCAGCCAGTGTTTGTTGATCACTGTGGAAATGCTTAAACTGAAGGGCAATAGGAATGAGAAGTGAATATATTTTCTCATCTAATAAGACACATTATGTGGGCATGTATTTTACACAAACTGGATACTGGTCTCCAAAGGATATATATATACAAAATTAAATGGGAGGCTAAACATTTTCAGTGTCTTGCTATTACAAAACTGGAAGAACTCATTTCCTTGATAATATCATATAGCATTGTCCTTTTGACCTTGTATCTTGGTACATTGTGCTCACTTCAAAGCATGCTAAATAACTGTGTATTCATTACATTCAGTGGGCCTACTCCAAGATAAGTGGGCATGCAATTGCAGACTCAATCACAAATCTCAGGAAGAGTGTTTTTGGGTAACTCTAGCCCAGGAGTAGGCAACCTAAGGCCCGAGGGCCCCCTGGTCCTGCCACCACCGCCCCCCGCCGCCCGCCGCCATGATGATATTGATTAGTGTTGTTATTACTTGTTCTTGGGGTTTTCTTGGCAAAATCTCCACAGGGGTTTTGCCATGGCTTTTCTGGGGCTGAGAGAGTGTGCATGCATATATATTTTTTATTTATTTATTTATTTATTTATTTGTGGTGCTTCGGCCCCCCAATTGTCTGAGGGACAGCAACCCGGCCCCCGGCTCAAAAAGGTTGCCTACCCCTGCTCTAGCCCATTATAGAAAAATGTGCTATGCTAAGGCTGGCCCTAGGCTACAAGAGATTAATACTAGCCTCTTACCTCATGAATGGCCCTGCTCCTTGCACCCTAGGACTCACAGCGCCATTGGATTTCCTGCCAGTGCAAAGAGTGCAGGTGCAGCCATCATTTTGGTGGCAGTCCTATGATATGGGAGGGTGCCAGAGAGACCACTTTGTTCCATCTGTTACATGAGGAGTAATACTTGCATTGACAAATGATGTATGTGTCAGAGTTAGTCTTGTTGGAATATGCACTCACATTACCCTGATTGATTCTGTAAGAACTGGTTAATCTCCTTCTTTTATATGATTCTGTTCAGGAAAGACCTTTCTTAGTCCTCTGCTTCATTTTTTGGGAGATCACAATTTGTGTGAAAGCTTACAAAGGCTATGCAAAGTAAAAAAAAGAATAGTTGAGCAGCTCTATGTACACCTGTCTTGCTCTTTGTACTTTTGTTATACAGTCTATGCTCATTACAGTATATATCACTGGACCAAGAACCTGCCTGATAATTCTGCTATAATAATCTATTACTTTAGTGATAAACTGGAGGAGTTATTAGCAAAGTAGTTGTTTTGAGTGCATTTTCACCTTATTAAGTGAGGGCAAGTATAGAATGGAATAGAAAGAACAGGAAACACTGAAGATTGATTGATTGATTGTGTCTCCTTAATCCTTTTACAGTTCTCTAGATAAATATTTTATTTAAGTAGTTAAAACTATACAGGAGATGAAAATTAATGTATTCTTATGTTGAGCTGATTCATCCCACCCTCTGGTCTGGCCTCTTCTTCTACCTCCTTCCAAGCTCTGTTCCAATCCTAATAATAATAATAATAATAATAATAATAATAATAATAATAATAATAATAATAATGTATTTCTATTCCGCCTTTTCCCAATGAGAATCAAAGTATTTGGTACATTCACATATTTGAAATTGATTTATGCAAGTAAGTGTGTTTTTCTCTTATAGGTAACAACTCTAATTTATTTTCCTATTGTAGCAGAAAAGTTTCAAATGTTTCTGGAAAATCCTCTTCTTTTATAAAGACTTGGCAAGTAATCTGTTTTAAAAATTGACATTGTCACACAACACTCTGGAATTAATAGAGTAAAAAGCATATGGAAATCCATGGCTGTGTTTATACTGCAGCTTCTTCTCCAGCACTGAAATGGGAGCAGCAATGACTTGACAAACTGTTTCCATTTAATAAAAATGATTGTTATTGTATGGGGCAAACTCATGCTGGCCAGAATAGTGTATAAAGTTTCATGGTCTGCTAAACTGAATATGAGTATTTATCTCACCACTAACCATCTTCAGTTTTGGGGTAGCTAACTATGTGTGCTGTTTTCATTCAATTTTTTAAAATAAAAATTAACATGCTCTCTGAATAAAGTTTTTTCATCTCTCTTGTATTTCTAAAATGTTTTCATCTGTTCCTTTTCCTTTTCTTTGGAATGGCACAGAGAGGATAGAAGTGGCTTAATGAACTAGAGGGAAGTATTGCATTGTATCCATGTGGGTTTCTGGGGCCAGGTTGTTTGTTTTTTAAATATAGCTGAAGGCTTGTGTTGCATTCTGTCTTGGAATAACATCTTGAGTGTCTTGAAGTATCCGTGCTTCCCAAACTTTGGTCCTCCAGGTGTTTTGGACTTCAACTCTCAGAAGCCCCAGCTTGCCCAACTGTCTGGAATTCTGAGAGCTGAAGTCCAAAGGATCTGTTGAACCAAAGTTTGGGAATCATTGATTTACATTGTAATTAAAGTTAGATTGTAAGCCTGAGAGCAGGTACTGGTCTCTCCCAATATAAATACTCCCAATAAATATATTGGGGCTCTCCCAATATAAATACTCTAAACAAACAAATAAATATTTTACATTGCTTTGGTAGCTTCAGTCATACACATTCCATGGTGTATCTCCCAGGAGGTAATGTAACTCCAAGCCTGCCCTCCTTTCCCACCTTCTTTAGTGGCTTAAGTGGCATTCAGAGGCAATGTGTAGGGGCCCAAAGAATCTGGCACACCCACCATTTTCAGCACTTGAGTGGAGCAGAGCAGAATGGTGGTGGCCATTTTTAATAGAGACATACCTCTGCAGAGAACCTGTCAAACCTCATGAGGCATATACAGTAAACTCCTATTAAAAATGGCCACCACAGCTTCTCTGCAGAGAGGTTTATACAGTAAACCCCTATTTAAAAAGGCCACCTCCATTCTGCTCTTCCTCAGCCACCCAAAATGACAGGTGCATCACATTCTTCAGGCTTCCCCATGCTGCTGCTGAACACTGCTTTGGCTGAAAAAGAAGGTGAAGAAGTGAAGGCTGCTTTTCTTTTGAGCAAGGGAGGCAATGGCCACTGCCGCAAGCAGGCCTTCTCACTGCTATCTCTATCTCACCATCACACTGGGTCCCTATTCCAGCACTTACCCATGTATAAGTCAAACCCAAGTTTTGGGGTCAATTTTTTTTGTTACAAATTTTTCAACTTATAATTAAGTAAAAATGGTAATCATAACATCTGATCAAAAAGTCTTGACACATTGACTCTGTAAATCTTAGCTCCATAGACTTCAATGCAGCATGTGAATAGCACTATATCAAAATTCCTCTGTAGTGCATGGTCTTTCCTCCTGTTGTCTCTGCCATTTTTGACAATGGAAGGGGAAAGGTTTTATAAATACAACTCTTGGAGCAAGATCTAACAACCATATTTGGAAATTTTTCTTCTGCACCCCTTCTCATGAATGTGTGTGTATGCGCGTGTCTTTCTTTAGACTGATTTCACAGTCTATAGTAACATGAAAATATTTGTGTTAGTCTGCACCTTGTTTGTCTGCCCTCAGCATCTGACAAAAAGTAATTGCATTGCATTTTGTAGAGAGCGTTCACTAGATAGAATGACAAAAATGTATGAGCACAGAGGGAGAAAAATAAAGTGTTTTCTGCTGCATACATTCAGATCTGTAGGAGAATGACACTGTGAATGGAATTTAATTTAGAAAGTACAAAGGATTATTTGCTAGCATATATTACTGGAATTTCCACTTTTAGATTCAAAGAGTTTCTGATCTGGGACAAATTTAGAACCATGTAACAGAACAAAGGACAAAATCAATCTAAAAATCAGTTCTATTGGACCGTGAGCTAAATTGCAAGATTCTTTGCAATTTGCATATATACTCACATGTGAATCAAGAAGTTTTAGTCAAAAAATTGACCCATGAAAACTGGGTTGGCTTATCCATGGGTCAGTGTCAGTGTAAGTGTAAGTGTGTGTGTGTGTGTGTGTGTGTGTGTGTGTTATGTAGCTTCAATTCATTTCCAACTTATGGCAATGCTGAAGTGAGCCTAAAGTGAGCCTATCTTTCTTGGCAAGATTTGTTCAGAGGAGGTTTGCTCTTGCTTTCCTCTGAGGCTGCGAGAGTGTAACTTGCTCAAGATCATCCAGTGCGTTTCATGTGGGGAATCGAACCCTGGTTTGCAGATTTGTAGTCCAACACTCAAACTACTATGCCACACTGGTATTGTATCTTAATTTTTATCAAAAAAGGAACCATCCCCTTCTCTGTAGAATTCTAAAAGGTGATAGTTTAGTCAATCCCAGGAGAACCTGAAATGTAACCAGCCCCCTCTCTTCATTGCAGTACTGTTTCTGGCTTTATTGAATGCCTGAATGGGAAAATGGCAGGTGGTGGCAGCTTTTTGATGCTTTCTCAAAAAGGAGTGCCAAGAGAGTAGAGGGGTAAGTGGTTATTTTTTAGGTTCTGCTGGGATGGACTAAGCTATATCGCCTTCACCACTCTACTCAGAAAAGTGATGGTTTCTTTTTTGGTAAGAGTTAATACTATGCCTTAACTTTTATCTAAAAAGGGAACCATCACCTTCTCTGAGTGGAGTAATGGAAGGCGTTTTTAAACATCTGGGTAGGAAAATGATGTTGGCAAGGGGCAACTCACCCCCTGAGACAGCACTGGTTCTCATAGAATGGATCTGAGAAGCCTGAACCTGGTCGCCTTTCCCACACATCACATAACCACTGTTTACCATAATTCCCTCCTCATCCAGCCAGCCTTTAGGGTGAGCACAAACATTTACGTCTGCTTGAATTGTGTAAGTTATTTAGCATCATTTTCTTTTGCTTTGTCCCTTATATCTTTTGTTATAGCCCCCTAAGTTTTGTGATTTGCATAACTGTTGATTTGTTATTCAATAGTTAATTCAGTTGGTCTTCTCTTGCTGAGAATACCAGTTGTATCAATACCACACTAATTTGAATAAGACATGCTTAAGACTCCTGTTGAAATCACTGGGACTTGTAAGTCCAGCTGGATGATATTTTAAGAGATACATACACCATCTGATTCATGTGGTTAAGATCATAGTCTAAACTTAGGTAAATTAACACAGCTTATTGACCATTTTCTTCTTAGCAGCAACCATGTTGTCAAACCTTCCTACTTCCTTAAAAACATAAAAACATAAAAAATGAAAGCCTACAAGTCTTCTAAAGATGTGTCCAGAAAATGTAACTGGTTATATTTGATTTTAGCTCAATATTTGTTCTGTCTGTCCTATAAAAGTTTAGTTTTGAGTATCTCCCAGAAATGTGGTATATTTACCACGGGAATAACAAATTCAATGTAAAGATTTTTATCAGTATATGTTGCACTTGTCTTATTTAATTTCTGCATGTGTTTGTGTCACATAGAAAAGTGTAGAATAGATAAGGGATTGTGGCCATGGAGGATCTAGCAATTTGAAGGGACCAGAAAAAGTTTGTGCAACAGTAACCTAACAAAAAAAGCAGGTGCAGTGATTTGTTGTTAACTGCCCTAACTCACAGAGACTCTGTGGATGAGACTCCCTAACCTCCACTCCTCTGCTTAGGTCCTGTAAATTCATGCCCGTGAGCTCCTTATTAGAGTCCATCCATCTAGCATGCAGTCTTCCTCTCTTTCTACATCCTACACCTTTCCTAGCATTATTTTTTCCAATGAGTCATTCCTTTTCATTATGTGTCCAAAGTATGACAGCCTCAATTTGATCATCTTTGCTTCCGAGGAGATTTCAGGCTTGATCATTCAAGGACAAACCCATTTGTTTGTCTTTCTGGCTGTCCATTCTATTCTCAATACACTTCTCCAGCACCACATCTCAAATGAGTTCGTTTTCTTCCTATCTGCTTTCTTCACTGTCCAGCTCTCGCATCCATGCATGGTGATGTGGAATACAATGGCTTGGATAATTCTATCTTTAGTGCTCAGTTGTATATCTTTACTCTTTAAAATCTTGTCTAGTTTTTTCATAGCTGCCCTTCATTCCTAGCCTTCTTCTGATTTCTTGGCTGGAGTCTCCATTCTGATCAATGTTTGATGCAAGATACCAACACTCTTTTAACTATTTCCATTTTCTCATTGCCTAGGTTGAATTTATGTATATCCCCTGTGATCATTATTTTTGTTTTGTTTAGTTCACTAGTAAGCCTGTCATTGCGCTTTCTTCTTTGACCTTTCTTAGTAATTTTTCAAAGATGCAGTGGTACAGACTGACAAATATTTTCTGTTCAAGGTGTCAGTTTAGTATAGCCATGTAAACAAACTGTGGCCTTCCAGACACAGCTGGATTATATCTCCTGTAATCTTTTATCATTGGTTATACTGGCTAGGATGAATGGGAACCGAAATACAACAAATATGTGAAGTTCTACAGTCCCTCTCCCTGATGCAAAATGCCTCTCCCTATCCATAAAACATGAAATAGAGAAAGAAAAATTGAGATTTATAAGTAGAATATGAACTAGTTGAGCTTCTTGTAGAACATTTTTGGTAGATTTTGCAGAAATGCAGATTTTTGAATGCAACAGGAAAAAATGTTCAATAGTGTGATTCTAATTTTTCCCCTTTTTCTTTCAGTTGAGTTTTTATGCTGTGATTTGGCTTCCATGAAGTCCATACATCAGTTTGTTCAAGCATTTAAAGCAAAGAATTGTCCACTCCATGTTCTGATAAATAATGGTGAGTTTAAGAACTTTTCATATGATTTTTCACCTATAGCAATTGCACTTGCACTCTTTCATATTTTACTTGGATTTTTGAATCTATCTATATATCTATCTATCCATCTTTGTATCTGTTTTCTAAAGTAGCTGCCATTGCTTATTTGCAGAAGAGTGATGTCAGCAGTTGCAATGTTAATAAATAAATGTTTAGGCATTAACTTGGAATGCAGTGGTAGAAAGGGAGAAAAGAAAGAAGGAAAAAATGACAAAATCTATCTTAGCAATTATTCAAGAAGGGCATGAAAATAATTCAGTATCAAAATGCCTTTGGTATTTTTTGGTTGCTTGTGGAGTACCATGTGGAAGGTTTTGTTTCTTGCCTCAGAGCAAAGGAATGGAGAAAAAAAACCTAACCCTTCCCTGTGAGCAAAAGCTATAGAACATCAAGAATTTAAATTTAGACAAAGAAAATATAAGGTGGTTATGAGGAAGTACGACAGAGGCTTATCAAATTATGAATAGGATGAAGAAACAAAATAAGGGGATATATTTTTCTCCTACCTCTAGATTCTTCTGCATTTGGTGTAGGTCCAGAATAAGAAGGCATATAATTAACTTACAAAATTGACTTAATTGATTCTATAATTAACTTATAGAATCCTTAAAGGCAAAGTCACCTAAACAAATTGCACTGTATGTCATGGAGGATATATCTTTCATTGGGAAATAGGTATAATGGATTGTTAAAATCTCCATATTTAGAAAGCTTGAACAGGTTATATTTTGGACTACAACTCCCAGAATCTTCCTGGCTGGGGAATTCTGGAAGTTGTAGTCTAACAAAGGGCCTTTACAGACTGCCAGAAATAATGCAGCCTGAGGCCACTTTAACTGTCCTGGCTCAGTGCTAAGGAATTATGGGAATTGTATTTTTTTTTCTGGGACATTGAGCCTTCTCTGTCAGAGAACTCTGGTGCCACAATAAAATACAGTTCCCATGATTCCTTAGCACTGAGCCAAGACAGTTAAAGTGGCCTCAAGTTGCATTATTTCTGGCAGTCTGTAAAGGCCCAAAGTTATTTTTTCCAAGCTCTGTCTCAAAGGCAATATACATTTGAATTCCCAGGTACAGGGACACCATGGGTGAAAACCAGTGTCACCCATAATGGGATTTATCTTCTGTTCTGTTCCCCTCCTGAAATTACCCAGCTTCCAGTCTTCTCAAGAGAATGCCTCAACACTTCAGAGCAGACCTTTGAGAGATCATACAAACAAGCCTAGAGGAAAGCTACTAGTCTTCACTGTGGAAGCCTTTCAGTTGGTCAGAAAGCTATATTGGATGCTACTGTATAAAACTATTCTCAAGAACCTCCAATTTAGAATATTATGGGCCTAAGCAGATGGCACAAAGCGCCGTCTTCGAGGCCAGGAAGGGGAGGGGCAGCCTCACACTGGGCGCCCCAACCCCTTCCTCAAAACATCGTCGAAGTGGCCGGCCCTCCGACGATGCACTTCCACTGCAGCGTCCGCACACACTGCAGCGGAAGAGGCGCCGAAGGTGCGCCGGACGCTTTTTGTGGTGCACCTTTGGCATATTGCGAAAGGAGCGCTATTTTAGCGCTCCTTCCTGGAGCAGGGACGCTGCGCCGCGGGGCCGAGGAATGCAGATGTCTTGGCCTCAATCCACAGCTTCCAGGGGTGGCCCCATGCCGCCCGTCTGTTTCCTCCCATCTGGTCATCAAATAAAATAAGATTCTATATTATGCTGGCATATTTATATATAATATTGGCATGATTCCATGATTGCCTCATTTTTGAACCTGAACTTGCAGCTGTAAGTCTGCAGACAAGGGAGGTCATGACTGATGGACTTGGCAAGAGTGGGAAAAATTTGCTCATCTGAATGGGGTCTTAGGGCACTGATGTAGTCACAGTGCAATGTGTTTCTTGTAAATGTCACACAAAAACAGATGAGCATGACAGGGTGACTTAAGGGCAGGGATATGGTACATATGTCTTTTTTGTTGTTGTTGGTTTGTTTAAATAAAGTCCTGAGGATTCATTCAGTGTAGTTAAAACAATGTTTTCACAGTGAAATGTGGCTAAGGATGCATTTTCATGTCCTGCATTTTTAGGCTTTTATTTCAGGGTGTTACTGACTACAGTATGCAGTGTTTGTGCATGTGGTACAGTCAGAACATTCATTTAATCTACATTTCATAATAGTTTCATGATTCTAAGAGAAGTGGTGTGAGAAATGTGTGTAGGCTGCAAGCTTTTTTATTTCCTTTTAAAACTTTAAACTAGTTTTTTTTGTAGGTTTTTTGGGCTACGAGGGCATGTTCAGAAACATTTTCAGAGAATGCTGGCATGGAAGAAAGTGGGGTATATACTGTTGGTTGAGAGGAAATGATTTACATGTTAATCTGCTGCACTCAGTGAAGGACAGGAGAGACCCTCTCACGGCCGCAGGAGTTTACTGCATAACGTGCAGCTACGGACAAGTCTACATAGAGACCAACAAACAGTGTTCAAATACAAATCAAGAAACATGGTAGATAGTGCAGACTGGGTCAGTCAGAAAAATCAGCAATAGCAGAACATGCTATAAACCATCCTGGGCATAAAATGCTGTTTGAAAACACTGAAATTCTGGACCATGCCAGCAACTATCAGGTCAGAATGCACAGGGAAGCTATTGAAATCCATAAATACATGGACAACTTCAATAGGAAAGAAGTAACCCTTAAAGTAAACAAAGTTTGGCTACCCCCCTTTGATCTGCATTTGCTGGGTCTTGATTTTGGTGTTTTTCAGGACTGGTAGCTGAATTGAGGTCAGTAGTTTCACATCCTGGTTTATTAATGCTATCAGTCTAAATGCTGAGGTGGGAGGTTGACAGTCACCTATTTTGAGGATGGGGAAAATTCTGGAAGTGTGCCAAATTTGGGGACATAGACCTTGTGACATTATCTCATTGAATAGATCTTGTAGGTGTGGGGAAATTTTGTTATAACATAACTTGTAAAATTCTCCCATGAATCCTTCTAATCTAGATTTCCCTGGTTTGAAGTTTTGGATTGCCTGTTTGATTTCTTCTAATGGGATTGGCTAGTTGAGTAGAGCAGTGTGTGGCTCTTTGATTTTCAAAATTTTGGGAGAATCAAAGACTGAATTAATTTCATTGAGAGGGGTGATTCTTCAGCATAGAGTTTGGAGTAAAACTCTCAGAATTCCTCTACCATGTCAACTTGAGAAGTTTTGATATTGCAACAATTATTTTTTCTGCTTTGCTAATCTAGCTGGTATTTAGAGTTCCTATTATTCTCATAGAAATAGGTTTCATGTATTGAAATTTAGTTTGAATTTAGTGTAGGTCTAATTTTTCAATTTGAGCTTTTTTTCTAATAAAGTTTTTAGCATGTCTGAGTTTTGAATTTTCTTGAGGGAGTTTGACAAGAGTTCAATTTCTTTAATAAATTCCTGGCATTTCTTTTCTTTAATTTTCTTTTGTTTAGAGCCCTCCTGTATAATGAGACCCCTAAGCACCTCTTTCAGTATGTCCCATAGTAGTGCTTCAGAGGTGCTTTCAGATCTATTTTCTAGATAAAAAGTTTTTATTGTTTTTCTATGATTTTTTTAAAGGGTTGTGCATTAGTAGTGCTGGGCTAAACCACCAAGACTTTGAAGTCTGGGAATGTTCTTCTGTCACCAGCCTAGTATTATTGGCAAATGATCTGAATATTGATTGTGGAATTTAAGGTTTTGCCTAATAAGGACTTGGAGATTAAAAAAAACAACCCTCCGATCAATTCTGGAATACGTCTTATGGACTGCTGAGTAGAAGGTGAAGTCTTTCTCTATGGGGTGTAGAGATCACTAAGGATCAAGTAATCCTGCATCTTTAATTATCTGCATCAATGGGGTTGGACCTGTATGTTTAGGAGGTTTTAATTTATCAAGATAGGAGTGCAAGACTTCACTAGAATACCTCCCAACATTATGCAACCAACAGCCATTTCACTTAGGGCCTGAACAGACTGCCAGAAATAATCCAGTTTGAGACTCAGTGCTAGAGAATCATGGAAACTGTAGTTTATTATGGCACCAGAGCTCTCTGACAGAGAAGGCTCAATGTCTCAGAAAAAACTACAATTCCCATTATTCCCTAGCATTGAGCCAGGACAGTTAAAACAGTCTCAAGCTGATTATTTCTGGCAGTTTCTTCAGCCCTTAGAGGATGTAAAAAAGCTGACATAAATTGATGCTGAACTGTATTGAGTGAATAGAAGGTGCTAGAGTGGAGGGTTGGCCAAAATTTTTCCCTGTTAGTATTAAGTAGTGCTCAGCATCACCTCTAAATTCATCATTTACCATGAAAGGACATGATGTGTCCAGAAGAATAGCTACCGCTTTGGCTTTTGACATGTCCCCCATTATATATTGGTTTACAAACAATTTGGGGGGGGGAGGATGGGGTCAGAACCCTTACAGTGTGTTTCTTGAAGGAATAAGAAATTTGGATGTAGTTGTTTGATTTGTTTTAGTATTTTCTCTCTCTTTTTTGCTGAGTATAAGCATTTAACATTGTAGGAAATGACTCTCAGGGATGCCATGTAATACTATACTGGATTCTAAAGAGAAATTGGAACTTATTTTCCTATTGCTCACATTATTTTCCAATCTGAGGGTTAGCATTTGAAGATCTAAAAAGTTCAGTTTTGCCACATTTGGATATCCTACAAGTTTCCCCCTAAATATTTTAATAATAGTTGTGAGATGTAAATAAACATTCAATAACACAACAGTATAGTTAGCTATTAACAATGAACTGTGAACATTACCATGACGAAGAGGAATGGAGGACAGATGTCTCCTGTTCTCCTGGACCAAACTTTCTGATTTCCTCTGGAGCAGGGGTCCCCACACTTTTTCAGCCGGGGGCTGGTGCACTGTCCCCTAGATCTTCGGAGGTCAAAGAAAAAGAAAATTGCGGCCAGAGGTGCCTACACCAAAGCTGGAGGGTTGAATGGACCTCTTTTGGTTTTTTTTATTTTCTGTACTATCTGCCTTTGTATCCCTTGATAGCTATTGCCCTCGGGGGTCTCATTAGGTCTAATTGAGCAGGTATTTCTTTCAAGATCTGTGGATATTGTGATGCCAAGTGTCTCAAAGACTGGCATCATTTGGGCTTTGGTAGAAGCAGTTAGGATCTCATTGCCATGGAAGATAATGAGCTTGAAGGAAAATCCCCATCTGTATTTTATTCCCTTGGAGAAGAGAACTACTGTAAAAGGCTTGAGGGATTGTCTTTTCCTTAATGTCTCAATTGAAACATCTAGGTAAACTGCCACTTTATGCCCCTCATAATTAAGATCTGTGACTCTCGATAGGGTGTTCAAAACTAAAGTTTTATTTGGGAATCTTGTAAATCACATGATAATATCCCTGGGGGCCTTGTTGACTGGCCATTGTGGTGACAGTGATTCATTCCAGAGAGGCAACTGATGGCGATAGGTTTAGGTCAGGATTTATTTTATTCATCCATGCAAGTATTGGCTCTTGTAGGGAGGATGGTATCACTGATTACGGAATATCCTTCTGATGAAGGTTTACCCTTCTTTCTCAGTTTACCAAATCCTCCAGTTTACTTTGCAAGTGAGAATTTGTTTCTTCTAAGGTGCAAATTCTCTTTTCATGATGAGATCCCTGTTGGAAGGTGTCATTTGCCATTTCCTCTATATCTGGGATTTTGTTTGAAATCTCAGAGATTTTCAAACTAAGTGGCTCTAAGGCAAGTGACCAGTTTCTTTGTAGATCTCTGACCAAATTTACATATAACTTTTCCAGTATTTCTAGAAAGGGAAGGTCTGAAACACCAAGAAATCCAGGGGTTCCTGTTTTAGGGCCTTTACAGACTGCCAGAAATAGTGCATATTGAGGCCACTTTAACTGTCCTGGCTCAGTGCTAAGGAATCATGGGAACTGTAATTTATTGTGGCACCAGAGCTCTCTAACAGAGAAGGCTCAGTGTCACAGAAAAAAAATACAATTCCCATGATTCCCTAGCACTAAGCCAGGACAGTTAAAGTGGCCTCAATTTGCATTATTTCTGGCAGTCTGTAAAGGCCTTTACTTGCCTTATTAGAGCTGTGTGTCATGTTGATAGTTATTGGGTCTCTTGTCCAGTTGTGGTTTTGCTTCTTTTGCAGGTGTGCAAAAATATGTAATAGGTTTATCAGTTTCCCTTTT
>JAIPUX010001232.1:72098232-72119700 GCA_020142125.1 Phrynosoma platyrhinos | reverse complement strand
CCAGACCCTTCACCATTTTAGTCGCCCTCCTCTGGACACGCTCAAGTTCTCCAACAGCCTTTTTGAATTGTGGTGCCCAGAACTGGACACATTATTCCAGGTGGGGCCTGACAAAAGCAGTGGCACTATTACTTCCCTTGATCTAGATCAGGTGTAGGCAACCTTTCCCCTTTAAGGGCCGAGGGACTTCAACTCCCAGAAGCCTCAGCCATGTTGGCCAATAGTCCCATGTTGGCCAATAGCTCCTGGGATTCTAGGAGCTGTAGTGTGAGATGCAGCCCATCTCTTGCTAGAAGTCCACCCTCATGGAACCGCGGCCCATGATCCAAGAATCCAAATCATTATTGGCAGCACCATCTACAGAGCCAGTTATTCACATCTGCTATCTTTCTCTCCCTTCCTGGACCATGCCCTTCAACTGGGAGAAGAGATGAGATAACAACTTGTGTGTCCAGCTCTTTCAGCTTCCTACCCAAAGCCTCATAATCCCTTCTTATATTCTGAAGATTGTGCCTTGCAGTATCATTGGTTCCCACATGGACCAAGAGGAAGGGGTAATGGTCAGTAGGTTTGACATGTCTTGTCAGCCTCGCTGTCACATCACGGATTTTTGCCCCAGGGAGACAACACACCTCCCAGGATATCTTGTCAGACCCATAAACCACTGCTTCTGTACTCCTCAACAAGGAGTCCCCAACCACCACCATCTGCCTCCTCCGAGGCTTAGCAGTGGCTGTTCCCTGTGGTGGTACTCTTAGAGTCCCCTGCACTGTCCCTGAGGATTGTCCCTGCTGCTCTTCCTCTTCATCCTTGATAAGGGAGAGAGCTTCAAATTGATTCTGTAGCTGCAAGCTCCCAGAACGATCCCTTGTTTCCATACTTCTGTGTGTGACATTCCTCCTGGTGTCCACCTCCTTTGTGCATGAAGTGACCTCCTCCTCAACAACTTCCTCTGTATAGTCCCCGTCCAAGACCATTCATTCCATTCTCCATGAAAACCTCTTGCTCTCTAATGTGCTGAGGTGTAGCTACCCAGGCCTCCAGCTGCCTGACTTTCTCTTCCAGGAGGGCTACAGACTTGCACTTAGTGCAGGTGAAGTTCCCCACATCTCTTTTCAAGAAGACAAACATCCAACAAGTGTTGCAGATGACTGCAGCAACTGCCTCAGTGTCCATATTGAGAAATCTTAAGTAAACACTGAAACAGGACTGTGGGCTTCTCCCTGAAAAAGTCCCCTGCCAAAGACCCACGTAAAGGGCCCCTGTTCTCTTGGTCTTTTCACCAGGCTCTGTCAGCAAGCTCAGTCAAATGGGTTTCTAACTCCACAGAGAGCTCCTGGATGCTACCTTATTCTGGAGGCAAGTCTCTATCTCTCTTCCTCTGAACAAAAAACAATGACCTCAAAGGCCTTTAAATAATATTTGTTATTATTTATTATTAGGAGAGCCTCTAAAAAGAAAGTTCAAAGCCCCCCCCTTCTACCTGTACTGTGTTTTTCCTTGTCCTATGAAAAAAATTGTGCGACATTAAGCGTGTGCCTCTGGGAGGAGTAGCTCCACCCCCTATTAACTCACCAAAGCCCCATGGCTGCTCAGAAACTGCTTTCCTTCTATCTTCCTGGCAGAAACTGACCTGGAAACCTCCTTCTCCTTCTCGGCAGAAACTGACCTGGAAGCCTCTGGGAGGAGTTGTATAGAGCTAATTGGCTAGCTCCACCCCTATTGACTCACAAATGTGACTCACCAAAGCCCCACCCACTCAGCAACAGTCATACTCTCCCCAAGTGTTTATAAAAAGAATTTAAACACTCATCCACTCAATATAGCTGCTCAGAAACTGCTTTCCTTCTCCCTTCCTGACAGAAACTGACCTGGAAAGCCTCCTTCTCCTGAATGAGATCCATTGGGAAGTCTGGTGGGACTGTATTTACATAGAAACACATGTCTGTTTTCTGTGTTAAAAAAGCAAAAAAAAAAAACCCAGAAAAAAAAACAAGTTTCTAGCACAGGAAAACCAGATGTATTTCTACACAAACTGATTTCCAGAATATCTTTTGGAAGGCAAGTACTAAACAAAAACTGCACATAAATTTTTGTGCTCTCCTGCAGATGAGGAAAACTATGGTAATTATTTTTTTTTCTATTTGAAGATAAAATATGTGAAGATTTAAATCACTACCAAGCATATAAACAAACAACTAGTAAAACATTGGTTTCATATAGGACAGAAGGCAGAGGAGATTACAGCTTTCATCTGCCTCTGAGTTAACAATTCTTCCATCCTGATATTGGTTCTTTCTGCACGTGGAAAACCACTTGCATATTGATTATTTCCATATAAGGAAGGTCATTAGGAGAAAAGAAATCTGATATATTTGAGTATTATGATAGCGACTACACAAACCAACTAAAAACCTGAAATCCCCAGGTAATGGACTGAATAGTTCTATAGTTTGTTCACATCTTCTTTAGCTTTTATACAAACATAAAGCACAAATTATCACATTCTTGTCGCCAACGTTTTTTCTTTCAGAGTTACTCTAGCCTTTTCTGTGTGGCATTTGATAAGATATGTCAGCCTTTTGTGTATGGCCTTTGGTTAAAAGCCACATTACAGCATGCACAACACAGTGCTTGTGCTACAACAGTCAGCCTGTGCAGATTATTGTGCCCCTTAGACAGATCAGCATGTTGGAAACTGGAAGGAAGCCAGTGGAGAAGGAAGGGATGGCAGGCGGTGTATGTGTGTTGATGTTTAAAATGTGTAGGTAGTTTGTATTAGTCAGAAAATCCTGACTCCTGGCAACTGTGAGATTACTTATAGCTAGCTGTCATGAGGCCCATTCAATTAGTGGGCTCAGAAGAATGAGTTCAAACAAGCAGTCAGGATAAGACAGGGGCCTTCAGGAACTTAGAAATAACATCAAGTATCCACTTGATCTATTATTTTGACCTTGTGTCGATCAAAGTGCATCAGCTCCTCTTCAGGTGTGCACATTTGTCAGCATTACTAGGAGAGGTGGGACAATCAAGAAGAGAGCACAAAAGGAACAGTAAGTGAAGCACAATCTCAGTGGAGTCATGCTGTACTTTCTTCCCACATAGTTATGGTACATCATATCCTGTTCTGAATGGAGCTGGAGTGTGCAATATCTGGAGTATGGCATAAGATTCTATAACCAGTGAAATGAAGAAATTATGTTTGAGAATAAGGTATGGACTTTAAAGTATAGTCCAGCCTAAAACCTAACCATATTAATGGTTCTTTGACAGCGGGGACCTACGTTAGCCTGATCCAGAAAAGCAAGGGATGGACAACTGTTCCTTCCACCATTTGTAAAGTCGTACAGGTGCAGTTTTAGAACAGGAACTAGTGTTTAATTTCTGGAAAGACAGATGTCTGTCATCAGCCACTGCCATCTGTTCTGGAAGACCCACTCTCCATTTTTATTCATGACAGTGTTGTTTGTGGTAAGGCAGTGATTTTGTACAAGTGTACTTAAGGAAGACAGTGATAATCCAGGATTCAATTCTCGTATTAAAATCAAATTTGTAAGCAGTTCTCTGATAAGATCTGATACAGAATTGTATCTTGACAGCCATAAATCCTAATCTTGGGGAAGGTTTTTTCTTTTTTATAGAGTAGGAACATAGTTTAGTAAAATAAATAGCATATATGCTCTAAATGCAGAAGTGTCCTGATCCTGTAACTTAAAGGGATAAGGTAGCAATACACACACACAAACACACACTCCAAGAGTAGTTTCCAGTCAGAGTGAAACAAACAATACTGTGCTAGATGACAAGTAGTCTGACTCCAGGGATTGTTTTTTACTACAACTCTCAGAGTATCCAAACCACTGTCCTATAGAGGATCTTCTCTTGTCTGACCTGGTATTGGGTGTTCCATCATTGGCCATATAAGTGTGCATTAGTGTAATACAGTATCTTACAGCGGGGGTGGGTGGGTGATAAAACTGTGGCGCGTGAGCCATATGTGACCCAACACTTTATTTGTTCCTCTCTTATATGCTTTCCAACTTATGTTGACCCCAACTCAAACTTATCATGGGGATTTCTAAGCATAATCTCTTCATAGAGGTGTTGATTTTGCTTTCCTCTGAGGCTGAGACCCTGCATACCCTCAAATTTTAAAAATCAGGCAAAAAAAAAAAGACCCAAGAGATCACCAATAAAATGCCCCCAATACCAACTGGAATAGCATTAGATAAAAGAGAGAGAGAGAGAGAGAGAGAGAAAGGAAGGAAGGAAGGAAGGAAGGAAGGAAGGAAGGAAGGAAGGAAGGAAGGAAGGAAGGAAATAAAGAAAAGGGAGAGCCTGAAATTAATACTTTGAAATTGGCTTTAAAAAAACAGATGTGTAAATGAGAAGTAAATGGACTGGCCTCACCCTGTCTCGTGAGAGTAAGGAAAACTGGCCAAAATTATTGCATTGCTCTTCCATCCTCAAGGAAATCCTCCATTTTCACCAACTTTTACATTTCAAAAATGATTCTGCTTTTCAGTAAAATGGCAAGGGGTGGACAACCAATAGCAGTTTAAAAAACAAAAAGGTTACTAGTCTAATGTAAAAACAATGCAAAATTTGTATTCCATTTCCCCTTCCAAATAGTTTGTTTCAGTTTGCAGAAAATACAAATTCAGCAATATGAAAAGCAAGTGTGGGCAAAAGCAACTGTGGGAGTCTAAGGGGCTGCATTAGCCCCCTAGAAGATCTTGGAGGCCACTCACCCCTCTTCAGAAAAGCACCCAAATGCTCTTCAACACGCTCTAAGGTTTAGTGGAAATTTTTATAATGTTTCTAGGAGGCTCCCCGGTGGCTTTGGGAGCCACATACACACACACATATATTAACCAGAGGTCACTTCTGGTTTATTTCAACTTTTAAAAAATGCCTCTCTTGTCCCTAAAATGCCTTAATGGTCTAAAATGTGGCTCCCCATACCTCCCAGTGTTCCCCATACCCCCCCCCCAGTGGCTTTGGGAGCCACAAAAAAAGCCCAGGAGTGCATATGGCCAGCAGGTTGTACTTTGTGCACACCTGCTCTAAGTCTATCTTACCATAGTTTCTATGGGATATAGGTCTTAGACTTTTCCTGTTATCTTCCTCTCAGATTTCAGGGAAGCCATTCTTTGCATCGGCCTATTAGCAAACTTTCTCCACAAAAACTGTTATCTTGCAGCTCAAGCTTCACATTTGATTTAGCTTTATGTACTCTTTTAAACTCAGCTACTGCTTCCCATATTCTTCCAACCCAGAATCAACTTACCAACAACTAGGACTGGCTCACTTGTATTCCAGAATTCAATCTTTGTCTTCTCTTCTCTAAAAATCCTTGTATAGAAAGAAATGAAACATATCTGCTGCACATTAGCCCCATATAGATCAATACAATATTTTTATTTTTATTTATTTATTTATTTAATAGTTAACAAATTATAACATCACTTTTCCATAACGGAAAACACACAAGTTGTAGAACATTATAGCCATAATTAACTTTTTATCTTAAACAATTCTTCTCTCATTTTTGGTTCTAGCTCCTGGCTAATTTACAACATGTTCATAAATGTTTATCAGTGTCTATATATGAATAAATTTTATTCTAGCTATTAACTAAAGAAAATAATATTTATCTTAAACATAATTATGTTAGTCCTTTTCAGATAATAATTTTACAAATTTTCCTAACTTCTTGTATAATTGATTGGCTTAATTCTTTTTAAGATTTGTTCTAACTTTCCCTACTTTCTTTCGTATTGTTGTATAGATTTCCCACTTGTATACATTGATAATTTATCCATAACAGCTAGTTCACTTAGCTTGTTATATCACTCATGTATATGTGGTTGATTGTTTGCTTTCCAGTATCGCGCATATGTAATTCTTGCTGCTGTTACCATGTATAAGATTATATTTTTTTCTTCTTGAGTTAATTTATCTTTAATAATGGGTAACATGTTTAATAAAAATAGTTCTGGTTCAAATGGTATGTGCTTCTGTAGAGTGTTTTCCATCAAAGCATGTATTTTTTCCCAATAGTTTTTAAACCTTTTACAGTACCATCAGATGTGCAACATAGTTCCTTTCTCAATTTTACACTTCCAACAAAGATCACCACTTTTTTAAAAACATTTTACTTAATCTGGTAGGTGTCAAATACCATCTATAAAAGACTTTATAAAAAAATTTCTTTAGAGCATTACATTTGGTGATAGCTTTTAAATAAACCCAAATATAATATAAAACCCAATTAACTCAATCAATATAAAATAATATAAAGCACTGTTTCTTCACATTTTTTTAAAAAAATCATTAAAACATACATTCATTCCGCACATAAACACCAATTGCTGACATGTTATTATTCCACAATTTTATACCTCTGCCATGCTTAATTATACAAATATTCTTAGATCATAAATCCAATAAATGTATCTTAAATATATCATTAACTTCTTTAACAATCCTTCAGTTCGTCTTTTTGTCCTTTAATTCTCCAGTCTCTTCCCTTTATCCTTTCTTGTCCCTCTCTTTTATCTTCCATCCTTAAATCCTTCCTCTGTCTTTCAACTTCACCCCTTCCCTTCTCTTCCTTCACTTTAAATCTTTCCTTACTTCCTTCTCCTCCTAACTTCCTACCTTCTCCTATCTACATATACACACCATCTTCTACTTGCACATACCTTCAACTCATCCACCTCCTCTCCTCTCCTACCGTCACCTTTCTTTCTTAACTTTCATTCTTCTTATTGCCTCCCTCCTTTATTCTCTTATATGACAGATTTTATATTAAATCTCTTGCATACACTATATATAACTTACATATGTACATATTTCTTCACATTTTTGAGTAACATTTTCAATATCAAACGTAGCCCAGGCTAAGGTTGCCAGATTGAAAATTGCAGGGGGTGCCTTGGTTATCGTGGTGTAGTGGTTTGAGTGTTGGACTATGACTCTGGAGACCAGGGTTCAATTCTCCACTAGGCCATGAAACCCACTGGATGACCTTGGGAAAATCACATGCTGTTTGACTCAGGGGAAGGCAAAGGTAAACCTCTCTGAAAAAACTTGCCAAGAAAACCCCACAATAAGTTCACCTTAGTATTGCCATAAGTCCAAAATGACACAACAACAACAGGGCTGGGGAGGGGCATTGCAGTCAGGTAGAAAACTCTGATATGTCATGATAGAGATGATGTGTTTACCTGGGAGACTCTAGAGGTGCAGATTCAGCCCCAGGGCCTGAGATTTTCCAACCCTAAAAAGCATTGAACATAGGAGTGAGGAAACCTAGGTTCTGAATTACTCACTCAGCCTTCTAGGCCTTGGACCAGCTTCTCTTTCTTAGGCTGTATCTACACTGCAAAATTAATGTTCTTTGACATTGCTTTAACTGCCATGGTGCAATGCTATGGGATTCTGGGTTTTGTAGTTTGTGAGATATTTAGTCTTCTGTGTCAGAGAGCTCTGATGTAACAACAAACTAGAAATCCCAGGTTTTGATAGGATGGAGCCCTATCATAGTTCCAGCACTATTAAACTGCACTAATTCTGCAGTGTGGCAGCAGCCTTAGTCAACCATATCTTATACCAGGGGTAGGCAACCTTTTTGAGCTGGGGGCCGGGTTACTGTCCCTCAGACAATTGGGGGCCGAAACACCATAAATAAATAAATAAATAAATAAATAAATTTTTTTAATTTTTTTTTTAAAAATTAAAAATTTAGAAAAAATAAAAATATGCATGCACACTCTCTCAGCCCCATAAAAGCCATGGTAAAACCCCTGTGGAAATTTGGCCAAGAAAAACCCAAGAACAAGTAATAACAACAATAATCAATATCATCATGGCAGGGGGTGGCGGCGGCAGGACCAGCCTGGGGCAAGTCAAAAGGCCTGGGGGGATCGCATCCGGCCCCCGGGCCTTAGGTTGCCTACCCCTGTCTTACACAATGCTGGTACAGAAAATACAGAAGAAACCTTGTATATACCCCTAGCTGAATATCAAGACTTAGGGCCTAAGCAGACTGCCAGAAATAGTGCACATTAAATTGAGGCACTGCCCTGGCTCAGTGCTAGGGAATCATGGGAACTGTAATTTATTGTGGCACCAGAGCTCTCTGGCAGAGAAGGCTCAATGTCCCAGAAAAAAATACAGTTCCCATGATTCCCTAGCACTGAGCCAGGGCAGTGCCTCAATTTAATGTGCACTATTTCTGGCAGTCTGCTTAGGCCTTTAGATGTAAAATGATATTCTAAAGTGTAGGCTTTCACTTTACACAAAATACTTTATCTGGATCCACAACTGTCACTCCCACATCTGACTAGATATTCTCCTAATACCTGAAGTTAGGTGGCAAGCTGCTTCATATTTTTCAGAGTTTTATTTTACACACGCCAGCACTAGTCTTGAGGTTATGAGGACCGTACATACAATACACTGAAATAGCTTCATTTTAATCCCACTACCACTGAGTAGCCAAAACTAAAATAAAAAAAAGAAGAAAGGATTGGGAAAGAAGTAAAAATAATGACAGAAGAAACTTGAAAGCAAAGGAACAGACTTCCTGTTATTTTTCTGAAGATACTTCAAGCCAGATGTAGGTGTCTGAGATGACAGATGTGTGAATGAACTCCCCAGATGTCAGTCTGATGCCAGATGAGGACAACCTTGATCTCTTTGTTCAAGAAGGAACCAGAGTGAGGATTAACAGTAGTGTCAGTTTGACAAAGTTGACAGATGGCAAAAGAAGTTCTGGCACCTTGTAATAATACTGGACTTTTCTTCCTTCTATCTCCACCCTCATATTTTCTGGTTTGGCACCAGCTCATTTAACCAGAAGTGTAAGAAGCACTATTGTGGTGTGGATACAGCCTCTGATTCACTCGTATGCACTAAATGCAGAGATAAAAAGATAAGCCACACAAAACACATTTCAAGGAAGAAAGAGTGCACTATATCAGTACATGAGCTCGGAAAATCCAAAACCCATAACTGGCCAATACTTTTGTTAGCACCATCTAAAATTCCACAAAATTGTGCAAGCTCTTGAGTTCTTCAGAACTCATGCTGAAAAGAAAAGGATAAATGAAGAAACAGAAAAATAAAATCTTTACAAATAGCTAGGTCAGACATTATAGCGATGAAATTTGGAGTTTAGAGTCAGTCTCAAACCAGAGACATGCAGAGTTGAATGTATTAGTCATTGATGAGTGATGCAAGCAGTAGATTATACCTAGTAATTCATACTGGGATGAAGAAATAAGGTCTGATTCCCATTTCTGAAAAGATGAAAGCAAAGTGCAACTCAGATTTGTCTCTTGCCTTAGGCAAAGTAGGCTCCTGTTGCAGGCAGAGAGAAGTCAAGGGAATCACTAGCAGTCTTTATATGAGACAAAGTCAGAGATTAATTTCACAAAGATACCATGTGGGTTACACTGAAGGTTAGCAACATCTGAATAGCAAAACAAAACAAAACAAAAAAACCCTCAGATTAAAGCTCTTAAATCTAGCGTGTTGATCAGGTTCTCTGCTCCTCTTCATCAATTCTGCTCACTTACAAATTTTTGTCATAGGTGTAAGATTTTCTTCTCACTTTTCAAATTTTCCAGTATTGGTGCCAAAAAACTGCTGATGATTAAGCAACTCCATTGTCCTTGTAATCAGCATGCATTCAGCATCCTCCCTTGGGTGCTTGATATCCAATCATAAAAATGATTAGTACCCATATGCACTAGATATTAAAACCCATATATTAAATATATGTGGAAGAATAAGCATTATGATAATTAGTGACTGCTTGCTTGTCATGTATTATCCATACATAATAAAATGCACATTAAATTGCTCTCAACATTACCTCTGGTGGATCCTAAAGAAAAGTCTGAAGTGATTGCAAAGGAGTAGTTGTTGTCAGGATCCTTGGAAGTAGTACTGAATCCCCAATTTGGAATAATTGCTATTTCTTTGACACTAGGATTTTCAAATTACTAAAGAAGCTGGCTTAAAAGATTATGTAAAAATTATATCTTATGATTTCTGACTCATGTGAATGCTACAGAGATTTGTAATGAAAATGCTATTATGGTGACAGTGGGTTTCATCTGTCACTTGTGTCTCCTTATAATATACAGCTATCAAAAGCTGCATGAACTTTTCAGCTGTATCCTGTTATTCTTCAGTGTATGGAAAAGTTGTTTATACCACATTTTTTGTATTTATCTTTTGCTTCATATTATACAATCCATACTTATTTTTATTTATTTTTTTTAAATGCAAATTAGGTAGGAGCCACTGTTCCTTTTTGTGAAATCCATACAGTAAGAATGTTTATACTTAAATTCTGTAAAGTCAAAATGGGGCTTCTGGAAGTCACAGAAATTTGAATAATATATATGGTGTTCTATGATTCTTATTCCAGCACTTCAAGTGAGAACCAAAGCAAGGTAGGGCTTGCATTACAATTATGCTAACCAGGCAGGTTTATTTAAAGCAGTTTCCATAAATTGCTCAGTAACATCTATTTTGGCTGCTGAAAATAATATGTCTTGAGATGATAAGTATGTATGGGAGTCTCTCATGCTTCCCCTTCTTTGTCCTCTATGTGAATTATTACAATTTTCAACCAAGCATATACCTGGTAACATGCTGTGCTATCTTCTAAAAATGTATTTATCTTTCTGTTTCTCTTTCCATCCCCTACCCCTATTTAGTTGTTTGTATTCAGCCCATGGAGCCTACGCCCAAAGCAAACTTGCCCTTGTATTGTTCAGCTATCGATTACAGCATCTCCTGAGAGAAGAAAGGAGCCATGTGACTATTAATGTTGTAGATCCTGGAGTAGTGAATACTGATCTCTACCAGCATCTCTGTTGGGCATCCAAGGCAGTCAAGTGGATGACAGGCTGGCTCCTCTTTAAGGTACCTTGGGATGTTATAAGAATGTTATTTCATGGAGGAGGAAGGGAGGGCCTCCCCTGCTTTGTTAAAATACACTCAGTTACTAGTATTTCTAGCATCTCATATGTTTTTGCCACAGAGTTCCTGTGCTGTCAACATGAATTTAAAATACCTCTGGCTCAGGATGTTAAAGCCAGCATAGGGATAGTCAGATGGGAGCCAATATTCCAGCCCTCATCATCTGCCTGTCTGAAGTGGCCCTTCCATGCTGCTTTAGGCACAGGCAGCACCAGTTGAGCCAGAAGTTTCACATGAAGACGTGCTTCTAAACCCAGCACATAGTACCTCACAGTCACATGTTGCTTTTGAGTTGGGTTACTTTTTTGCCTTCCTGGGCCTAAAAAGGTTGAACAGCAAGGGGCAGAAGCAGCATGGGACTCCTTAGGCTTCCTGCCTTGATCAAGGGCTATGCTTACCAAGCAACCTCAGGAAGCAAGACAGGCCAAGATTGTGATGGTGCATCTCAGAGTCATGTGCCACACCTGAGACATTTGTCCCCTCACAATTCTTTGTGCTTGAATAGAACTTCCACAAAGCTCTCAGCAATTATGCCCGTATCTCCATGCTAATACTGCACTTACATGTTGCTCTCTTCTGAGGCATTCTTTCTTGGCCCTACTCTTAGCATGGGAGAAAGGAATAGTCTCATGGTTCTCAACCTGTGGGCCAGAACCCCCAGAGGGTGTGAGAGTTGCTCAAGGGGTGGTGCAAGACTTGGAATCCCTGCTCCCCCTCCTCCACTTCCCAAACTTTTTTTCTTGAGGAGGGGAAGAGAAAGGCAAGGAGGGTGCTTGGAGTCTGAGGGAGGAGAAGGAGGGAGGAGAAGGAGGAGAGACCTATTTCCTTGTAAAATCTTAAAATATGAATATACAGGAATGTGTGAACAAAAACACATATGCTAAACAAACAAAATATTTGTATTCATATACTGTGTCAAGTGGATGTGGGGCAGAATATCCACATGTAGATGTAAAAGGGGTTGGTGACAAAGGTAAAATGTTTAAGAACCACTGGACAAGAGGCTTCTGCATTATCGAATCATAGAATCATAGAGTTGGAAGAGACAACAAGGGCCATTCAGTCCAACCCTCTTCCATGCAGAAACTCAAAACTGATCATCTAAGTGAGAAAGAGGATGCAAAAAAAGGGAGGTTTAATGGGAGAGGGATCCAGAGCTAATATGTGTTTCCTCATATCTAGTAGGGAGCTAGATAAAAACGGATTAGTTTTAGTGTAGAGGTAAGTAAATTCAGTGGACTTCATATTATAAACTTACAGATATATCCATCTGGTAGCACTCTTGTCCTTAATTAATTGAATAGTTTGGCTGAGTTGGAAAGCCTGGAAATATAGTGTTGCAATATATGAGACTGCCAGACTACCGTTTTTGGAAGTGATGTGTCCAGTGGATTTGGGAAATCTAGGTCTCTTTTCATTGAAAATAAATTGATCAATTAATATTTGCCATTTCTTGAATCTAGATGGGAGAGGAGTCAATGGGATTGTTTGAAACAGGAAGAAGAGCCGAGGGATCATGAACATCTTGGCTAATGCAATCCTGCCAAGGATGGAAAGATTTAAAGCCTTCCATTCTTTAGATTTATATAGAATCCATGTGTCTACTGGGTTATAATTTTGGGGTATGAACTGCTGGATGTCTTTCATGATTATTATTCCCAAATAGGAAAAACCTGAGGGACAGAGTTGCAAGCCCATTAGGTCCTACCAGGATTTTGGCTGTCGGTATGAAGTGTTTTGAGACATTAATGTGGATTTGTTAAAGTTAATTATTAGACCTGAATAACTACCAAAGGACTCAATTGTCTTTTTAGAGGCAGAAATTATAATTCCAGGCACAATTTTTAAAAAATCAACACATCATCAGCATAAAGTGCAACCTTATGGTGTTGGTTGTTGATGCAAAGACCAGTGAAATCAGCATTATGTCAGATTATGTTAGCCAAGGGCTCTATTGTCAGTGCAAATAGGAGGGGTGACACTGGTGCCCCTGGAAAGTGCAAAAGGTGTTAAGTTGATGTCATTGACCAACACCGTCACCTCTGATTTTTCATAGATAAGGGAGAGTGCTCCTATGAAGCCATCTCCAAAATCCATTCCTTGAAGTACCCCAAAAAGAAATGGCCATTCCAACCTGTCAAAGACTTTCAAGACATCCAGTAAAAGTAAAGCTAGAGGAGTATTTGGAATAGTGGATGATGTTGAGTACCCTGCAGATTGGGTCTCCTAGACATCTGCCTGGCATGAAGCCCACCTGGTCAGGATCAATGTATTCTAAAATAAACTAATTTATTCTGGAGGCTATAACAGAAGTAAATATTTTTGCATCTTGATTAAGGAGTGCAATAGGATGGAAAGATGTAGTTTCTGGGCATTCCTCTTTGGTTTTGGGGATTGGAAGTATTCAGATTCTATGGCAACTTGTTGGCACAGGAACATTATTAAAAATGGAGTGTAAAAGGGCAATAAGATGGAGTGAAATTTGGTCAAAAATAACAATTTGGAAAAATTTCCCGAGAAGACATCTGGGCCTGGACTCTTACTCAGCTTAAATATTGTCTTTTTGACATCTGGGTGAATAGGTTTGTTTAACAATGAGTTATGAGAGTCTTTGAGCTTCTTCACATTTAGAGCATGTATCAATTAGTCTATGTCCAAGTTTTGTGGCAGTTCAGAGAGAGGTATATAATTTAGAATAAAAGTTTTAAAATTCTTTAATAATTTTGTCAGGAGCTTTCACTATATTCGCTTCAGAAGAAGTGAGAGTGGATATGATTTTCCTCCCTACCTTACGCTTGACAGTTCTAGCAAAGAGATGAGAATTTTTGTTGTTAAATTCATAGTAGTAAGATTTAGTATAATGTAAGGCAGTTTGAATCTTTCTATTGTCAAGAGCTGCCAGTTCTGCTTTTTCCCTCTGGAGTTGAATGAATACCTGTGAATCAAGCAATTTTTTATGAGCTAATGATAGCTTTTCTTTCTCTTGGAGAAGACTTTACCACATAGTTCCTTTAAGACTCTTTTGTGTAGCCCCTTCCTTAATTATTAAGCATCTGAGGACTGCCTTTAGGGTATTTCATAACAAGGCCTCAGATGTCTCAGGCGACCTATTTTCAAGGTAAAATTGTTTAATTTCATCTTGAATCTGTTTGTTAAAACATTCGTTCATGAAGAAATACGGAAGCTCATGCTGCCAACTTCTGCCCCTTTCACAGCTTGCGGAAGGAGCGCTATTTTAGCTCTCTTTTCGCAGGCAGCGAAAGGGAGGATCGGGGCCAAGGTGTCTGGCAGCCTGGCCTCGATCCTCTGCTTCCAGGGGCGGCCCAGGGCCACCCCTCTGCATCCCCCCTTAGTCTCAAAGGTGCTACAAGATCTCTATACATATATATATAAAATTGCCTTTGTCATAATCTTCCCTTTTTTTTCTTGCTGAAGTTTATATTAGATGTTCTTCAGTTTATGTGCCTATCTTCTTGTTCACATTAATTTGTAAAGTGTTGTTTAAATCCAGATGTGCTATCAGTAAGAATTATTCTTGTTTTTTAAATATTGTGGGCCACTATGGGTCCCAGTTCTCGAAAAAGAGTGGGATATACATTATTATTATTATTATTATTATCATTATTATTATCCTGGATGTAGAACTTGATAACAGAAGCTAATCTGGTATTGTCACACTTAGGTCACAGGCAAGCTCATGTAAAATATCTAGTAAGCCAAGTGTGCTTGAGATTGTAACAGTGATTGTCCATTGCACAAATCCATTGCATTATAGTACTTGATTCTGAATTTGTCAGCCTTTTCCAGAGATAAGATAGTAATTGAATGAACACAGATTAAACAACAATGGATTTTAAGTCATTTTATGACAATAGCAATATAGCACTAGCAAGGACATTTCTATACCACTTATAAGTGAACTAGCACTCCCTATGCAGTTTACGTACCTATCTTCCTGTGTAAGCCAATTGCCCCAAATAAGCTGGGTACTCATTTTACCAACCTATGAAAGGATGGAGGGCTGAATGAACCCTGGAGCCCTGCAGGATCAAACTCACAACCTTGTGGCTGTAAGTGGCTGCAGTTTACCAGCATTTAACCACTGTGCCACCTGGGGTTCTTTTTATATTTTTCTCTTTAAAAAAATAGGGAAAGATTGTAATTCAAAGTTTGGAAAAATTGCTGTTTTGCATTAACTCCCAACAATGAAACAATGAGGCAGTTGTTTAAAAAAGTAACTTCCCAAAGATTTGCTGTAGCTGAGTAGTAGAGAGAACATAATTTGCATTATGTTATAATTCCTGGGAAAGATCCAGGTTATATTATTCCATCCTCAAATAGGGCTGGGAAAGATCCCTTTCAGTAACCTGGGAGAGTGACTCCCAGTCCAGGTAGACCATACTGATGTGAAGTTGAAAGCTTTTATGGTTGGTATCCATAGTTTTTTTTTTTTGAGAGTTTTTCAGGTTGTGTGGCCATGTTCTAGAAGAGTTTCTTTCTGATGTTTCACCAGCATCTGTGGCTGGTATCTTCAGAGACCATACTGAGCTAGTTGAATCAGTGGTTTGCCAACTCCACTCAGTGAAGTGGAGCAAATGCCCAGCAGTAATGAGAACTCAACTTTTTTAAAAGTGGCTTTAACTGGCTAGGAATGGTATGGTTCCAAATTCATTTGGGGGGGGGAGAGTTTTATAATACAGTCGTCCCTCCCGATTTGCAGGGGATCCATTCCAGACCCACTGCGAATTGGGAAAATCACAAATATCCAAGCCCCACTGATTTCAATGGTAGTGCGCACCATTTTGTCCCTCCCCGCTTGCTGTCCACAAAGGATGAAGACCATGGACTCCAAGTCTGCGAACGGAGAGGGACAAGTGTATATTTATTAATGATATTTCCTTAGCCAGCACATTTGGTACCTAGTATGCAGTATCTGTTGTTTCTAGCTAGAAGAATATTGTATGATATAATATTACAAAATGTAGACAGTGTATAGTGGGCCCTTGTTATCAGCTGGGGTTTGGTTACAGGATCCCTTGTGGATAACAAAATCTGTGGATGCCCAAGTCCCTTTAAACATAATGGCAGAGCAAAATTGTGTCCCTTGTATAAAATCAAAAATCAAGGTTTGCTATTTGGAATTTACACTTTTTCTGAATATTTTCTTGGATGCTTGAATCCATGGATAAAAAAATCTGTGGATAAAGAAGGCCGACTGTAGAATGTTCAGCATTAACAAAGTACCTACCTAATCAAGGGGCAGACAAGACAAGAAAAGAGGGGAGTGAAGGGTTGGGCATAAAATAAATGTCTAGTAATGTCACCCATGCATTATACTGGTCCAGTATAACTGCAGTCATTGAACCCATTACATTCTTGATTTTTATGTAGTTTTTAAAATTAGAAAAACTGTAAATAGTCAAAATGCCATGAAATGAAAGTATTTAACTTCCCATTTTTGACGGGCAAAATAGTGAATATTAGATCACATTAGAGGAGGAAGAATATATTGATTCACATAGAAAATTGAATAAGAAGTGGAACAGGCCTGTATAACATTAGTGCAGCACATATATTCCAATTTTAAGGGCATATTCAGATGAAAGGATCTTATACTGCAGGATTCATGAAATCTCTTTTGAAGCCCTTGGAGAGCAGCAGGTAAGATAGAGCAGAGTTTAAAGAAGTTACATGTTTGACTGCAACCCCCAGAATCTCCCAACAAACAAAATTTTCCAGATGCTGACCATAGTAGATCATGGGTGGACCAGTCATGTGATTGACTGAGAAGAGATTAATCAAATCTAACATAGGACATTATCACATGTGGGCCAGAAAGCAATAATAAAGTGGAAATGAGGCATTCCGAAAATAAACCAAAAATAAACCTTAATTCCGCAAATGGCTTTCCACACGTAATTACCTTAATTGCGAAATTACAGTAAGCGCATTTAACGTTCACACACAAGTAAGAAAAGCCTATAAATGTACTAGAAATTATCTTCTTGCACATGCGCAGATAGAGGAATGTTTGCCATGGAACCATGGTAAAAAGCAGGGAAATGCTCCCAAATGCGCATTTGCTTTTCACATTACAGTAAATGCGAAATTACTGTAATTTTGCAAATGCATTTCCTCAAAACAACCGAATTTCAAAAGATCTTGGATAACACCAGTTTCTGTCCACTTTCTGCCCAGTTTCTGTGCGATGTCGTGTGAAAACGCAAGGCACAAATCCAGTTTTTGTTTGGGATTTGTGTGGATTAACCAGCAGATTTGCCCCGTGTGATAACGTCCATAGGAGCGGAGAACCTCCAGCCTTCCATACATTGAGGTACTACTTATGCATCACAGCAGGTCAGGCTGACTAGGGTTGATGTGACTGGAGTTTAGCAACTTCTCTGCTTGACCAATCCTGCTCTAGGATGGATGACTAGAAAGCAGCAACCCCAAACATGAAATAGTTCCTAAATGCCTCCCTGCTCTTTTGAGAATTAGCTTTTCAAGAGAAAAACCAGGAAGCTTGAAAACAAACAAAAGGGGTCATATGATAGGCAGCTCACAGTGTGCTACATCAGTGCAAAAACCAACCTGTCAGAATAATGCCAAAGTGAATAAGTCAGGCAGGGGAGTTCTAATATGAAGGCCGTCCAACAAATTGAATTGTATGGTCCCCACGGAGCTTTCTGATATTTTTCTGTTATTGTCATCTGTTCAGTTAGCTTTTGCAGGCTTAGCACATACTCTGCTTTGCAAGAGAGCACCATGTCCTGAGCACGGATTTTGGAAAGCCTCTTGGCAGTTGTCTGGTACTGGGTACTGATTTTCTGTAGCATCTGTAATCCATTATCACTTTGCAGAACTACTGATCTATACATTTACCCCCTGAAGTGAACCCATGCTGAAGGAGAAAAGCAATGAAAATGTTGAATCATAGTGCAAATTTGGACTGTCAGGAAATAAGCAGTCCAGTGGACTGAGACATAACTCTCTTAAACTAACCTGCATTTGGATGCAGTTCAGTGACCTCTCATACCTTGTTGTTAGTGGCATGCCGGGTTCATCTTCCTCACACTTGTTGCAATAGTAATATCTTTCTGTGAATAATGCTTTGAGATTCATGACTTCTTTAGTCTCCCAGGAATTAGACAAAGGGATGGCATCACTCTGCACTGCAGATTTGTGTTTACCAGCAGCTTGGGCCCATGGAAATTTCTTATGTAAATGAGGAGACAGGTCAAAACACATGGGAGGAAACCATCTTGGAAAACTAGAAGTGTAGAGACCCCATCCACTCCTTCAGGAAGTGTACTAGGTATTCCTTCCTGATTCCTGAGCTGGCTCTTTGATAGCTTCCTGACCCTTCCTTCCTTTGCCTGTCTACCACCCTTCCTCCATAGCAAACTACATATGGCCCATTTTGTCCCTAAAATGTTTACACCCTTGTCCCCCTCAGATGCCTTCTTAATATCTCCTCTCTCAAATTGATTTGCCCTTTGATTTGCCAACGTATTGTTGCATTTCCAGAGACCTGACTTTGGGAAGAGCAGACACAGAACATGTTCACAGGCAGCCATGAACCTTGCTATTGGGATTGTTTGTAGCCCATAATGCTACATAGAAATGTGAGCTGTCATTCTCTTGTTCCTAGAAAAGAGTATTTGAAGGTTTTGTTCATAACAAAAAGTGATGAGCTCACACTGCATGCACTTTCAACACCGAGGAATGACAGTGTTTTGAGAAAGTTGGCAGTTTACAATACTTTCACACTTCTACTTGTTATTTGTCACTGTCAGTACAGTGCAAGCAGTAGACAAGAAGCCTTGAAATTATCTCCCAGTTAATCCAATGAGAAGGCAAGAGCCATGACACTGCTGACAAGCAATTAACTATCTCTCATTATCACATACATGTGGAAGTGGAGTGAAGGAAACCTCTAGAACAGACTTGCATAACTTCGCAGTAGATGAGGGCCAAAATTAAAATATGCTAAACTTCTTAAGGCCACAGATAGGTTTTAATTAAATAATAATATTAAATAATAGTAATTATTAATATTAATTGTTATTAATTAATATTAATTCCATCCCCCTCTGTTCAGTCCTCTCAGAAGAAAGCTGAGAAGCAGAACAGCCTTGCCTGTCTTTCTCCTCTTCCACCCGGACTTCCCCTTGGGAGAAAGTCGAGCAGTAGAGGAGCCTTGCAGGGTGGGCATTCGCCTGTCCTCCTCCTCCTCCGCCACCCGGCCTTCTCCTCAGGACAAGCAGGGTGGTGGAGGAGCCTTGCATGGCAAGTGTTTATCTGTCCTCTTCCCATCCTTCTCCTCAGGAAAAAGCCAGGAGGTAGAGGAGCCTTGCAGGGTGAGTGTTCACTCTTCATCCTCCTTCTCTGCATCCCTCTTCTCAGGAGGAGGTTGAGCAGCAGAGGAGCCTTGAAGTTGTTCCACATCTTCAGGGGCTGCCCAAAATCCCTTGGCAAGTCGCATGCGGCCCCTGGCCCTATGTTGTGCAGGCCTGCTCTAGAAGTTCCTGAATTTCTATAGGTTGTACTCTATGGCATCCTTCCCCAACCTAGTGTTCTAGTTCTGGACTTCAGCTCTCATCTGCCTCAAACATCATCGGAAATCTGAAACATTTGGAAGATGTCAAGTAGGAGAATAAAGTCAAGGTTGTGGTTTAAAATTATAGATAGAAACTGAAGCCCTGTTTGCACAGAAATAAGCCTTTTCTGCACAGGCCAAATAAAACAGGCTCCACTACCCCCGTCCTCTCAGTGAGGAGAAAATTGATGCACAGCCCAAACCTTAGTTGTGGTGCAAACAGACCAGACGACATCTGGCCCATTCAGCACAAGAACTGGGTTTTACCTCTGTTAAAACACATTTTAAAAACTTACAAGTTGCTCCAGATCTTCCTGAAAAATCCAGAGCCCTCCATTCTGACTCCAGGCAGCTGAATTCTCCTGGCATCATATGTCTTCTATGGTCAGAATGAGGCACCCAGCCATGTGATTGAAGCTGGGCACCTCATTCTGACCTCACAGCAAAGCAACCCATGGAGGTGGCTGCACTGGGCAATGCAGTTCATCAGGATATGTGTGTGATTGGCCTCCCGGTGTTGGAATGGATGGTGTTTACATCAGGGAGGGTCAGGCAAGCTCTGGGGCCAGGATGCTCCAGGCTGCCCCTGGCCATTGTGGGGCTGAGGTCCCAGGGCTGAATTCAACTTCAATTCCATCTAGAGTAGACACATTGAAATGAATGGGACTCATTAGTTACTGCTTAGTTGCTTTGATTTCAGTGGCTCTAGTTGAAACTAACACCGAATTTAGCTCACAGGAAATGAGAGTAGTGATGTTCTTCTTACAATGGTATGCAATCATCATGTTCTAAAGTTCCACAGGAACAGTAAAATGATATCTTTCTTAGAACTAACCATTGGCTTCAAATGTAGTTTTGTTACCATTTGTAGTTTTAAGTAAATCATAAAGAACTCTTCCTAAGTGTTGAATGTTTTTAAAATGTGAGAAATGGTACAATGATAATTCTAAATTAACTCATGGTATTAAAATCATTTAGGGCCTAAGCAGACTGCCAGAAATAGTGCACATTAAATTGAGGCACTGCCCTGGCTCAGTGCTAGGGAATCATGGGAACTGTAATTTATTGTGGCACCAGAGCTCTCTGACAGAGAAGGCTCAATGTCTCAGAAAAAAAATACAATTCCCATGACTCCCTAGCACTGAGCCAGGGCAGTGCCTCAATTTAATGTGCACTATTTCTGGCAGTCTGCTTAGGCCCTTAGGTGTTAGGCAAACACAGACATAGAGTGCCCCCAAAACCACCACAGTCTTGCTTAAAATCCATTAATCAAACAGCTACAATGAGTAGAATGGCTTCATATAGAAATGTACCTGTATTTTCTGGCGTATAAGACGACCCCCAACTTTTCCAGTCAAAATATAGAGTTTGGGATATACTCGCCGTATAAAATGACCCCTCTTCCAATGGGGGAAAATGAGAAAGTTTTGGGAGAAGGATTGCCAGTATACTAGGTGATGCATTTTGGAGCCAAGTAAGTGACCCTGGGCATGTACAATTTGCAGCCAAGTAAGTGACACTGGGCATGTCACACACTCTCACCCTCAGGGGATGGTAATGGCAACCCCCATTTGAAGAAACATGCCAAGAAAACCCCATGATAAGATTGCCTTAGGGTTGCCATAAGTTGGAAAGGACTTGAAGACACACAAGAACAACAAAAAAGTCTGCAGTTGTTTCATAGGTAGTACATGGGATTAGGAGCCAGCATGGTGTAGTGGTTTGAGTGTTGGACTACCACTCTGGAGTCCTGGGTTTGATTCCCCACTCTGCCATGAAACCCACTGGATTATTTGGACAAGTCACACACACTCAGACTCAGAGGAAGGCAATTGCAAGCCTCCTCTGAACCAGTCTTGCCAAGA
>JAIPUX010001232.1:72082668-72095153 GCA_020142125.1 Phrynosoma platyrhinos | reverse complement strand
TCCACTTTATTTTCGCTTTCTGGCCCACATGTGATAACGTCCTATGTCTTTAAATCCTACCCAAAAGGAAAAATGTTTTTAGCCAACCTTCTATCCATTATAGTTGCCATTCCACACCACATTCCCTTTCCAATTTATCATGAAGTGGCTATAACCTTTGCTTCTGAGACAGTGTTGGGAAAAAAGGAAAGGTGCCACAGACCTGTGCTGTGTTCCAGCTCTTGATCAGCCAGCAAGCTCTCAATAGCTATTAGCAGGACATCATCAAGAATCTGACCCAGGCACTTGGTACTATAAACAGTGTCACTTTATGCTTTCACCAGTCTTGCCTCTGCTTCCCAGACAGCTGCAACCAGGTATACCACCAAATTCAGTGTCTGTTGTGGTTTGTAAGGAGATTTAGAAGATTATCACACATGGCTTTTAAACCACAATTTCATTGGGAATGAAACCACTTTGGCAATGTTGATTGCATGACGCCGCCTTCCACCCATAGCGCCCTTTCCCTTGTTTCATTCACGGGGGAAACCTGTGAATGAACTGGCAATTCCACAATGCTCCAGGTGTGAAAAGTCATTTGCAGAGTACTTGTGTGATTGCTAATCATTTGGTGTCTGTCTTCCCTCCTTTCTCCTTTCCCCCTCCTCTTCACCGTTCTTTTAATTTATTTTTTATTTTTTTATTTTTCATATTTTCTTGCAGTTCTGGAGCTCTGCAGACTCAGTTTAGGTTTCAAAAACCTTTTTAAAGCCTAAATTGTGGCTGCAGAGCTCCAGAACTGCATGAAAAAAATTGGGGGGGGGATTAAGAACCCTAAAAGCATTCTAGGTAGTACATAAGGGAGGAAGGCAGGGTTAAAGAAGACGACAGGGAGGGGGCATGGTGGGAGAAGGAGCCCCGGTCACCAAAGTTAAACAGGTGTGGTGGCAACTGCTCTACAAGCAGTATGTTTGCATTTTATTTTACTTCTGTGACTGCAGAGAGAATTGGGGGGGATGTGATAATTTCCTTAGAAAAACCATTACTCATATTTAATATCGTAGAGTGATCCAGTTACTTACCCACTGACTGCACAACACAGGTGTTCACATTTCGCCTTCCAGTTACGTACATGGAGGGAAGACACAAAATAAAAAGACCTCCATCTTCATTCTAGTCCTATTGAGGGTGAACCTCTGCAGCAGAGAGTCATTTGTACTACTAGAGGCTTTTCATACCATTTTTCATAGATGTAGATTCTCATAAATAAGACTTCAAATTAATGGTTGCTAATTTTATTTTGACTAAGTCAAAAACTGTGAAGTAGAAAAATGTAAAAGATGTTTAAAAGGAATTGATGTATCTTCTGCAACTGAAATGCTATACCTATAAAATTCTAGTTAAACAGAGTGACAGTGTCCTTATTAACCTCTGGTACTTTTTGTTAGAAATATAATGTGAAAATGTTTCATTCTCATCTGGAGTTTTAATATTCCCCTCCCTTCTCAGTTTTCTTAAGTTCTTCCTTTCATCCTTGGTTGCACTGTGTTTAAAACTGCAGCTAACCTGTTTCTAATGCAAACAAGCTTTAACAAGGGGTGATAATTAAAGTAATTTATATCACACAGTGATGGAGGATGTTTGGATTGAATAAAAATTAATTTTATTTTTCTCCATCTGTGTTCCAGGCCCAAGGCTCTGCAAAGTTCACAAACAATTGTAATCCTCTTAGCTAAGATTTAAGAACTAAAAGGTCAGCCAGATTTCATTCATTCATTAAGAATATTACATGATTAGTGAAACACAAACAGTTATTTTAAGATTTATTTTCAAAGGTGCTGATCATACTATGACCCATGCTAATTCCTACAGTTCCTTGGCTTGCTTAATAATAGTTTTGTGGCTTTAAAGGCTAGCAGTAGAATTCCCCAAAAGCTCCAGGGTGTTTAGTGTAGATGCTATTTCACATTAAATCTGTAGCACAAATGATAAAAAGGCAGTATTGACAACTGTAGAAACTGAGTGAATATTTATTTATTAAAATCATTACATTTATACCTTGTTTTGTGTCCATGTTTGAAGCCAGATTGAAATGGGTCTAAATAATTCACTTGGTTCAGGCATGGAATATTTGCAACTGGGTGGTAAAGGTCCAGCAGTTCTGGATATCAGGCCATTAGCACTTTTTATTTCTTTCCCGTGACTGATAATTGCATCCAAATTCATTGTATGAAGCAAAAATATATAGCATCCCTCAGATTCTCAGATGTCTTCCACAGACATAAATGCTAATCTTGTGTTTAGTGTTGTCAAAGTGAAGACTAGAGAGGGCTTCTATACCTTTAATGATTGTGTAGAATAAGGAATTTCAGCAGGTGTTGCTTGTTACATGGTTGTGTGATAAGCAGCACCTGCTGAGATTCCTTCTACACACCCATTAAAGACACAGAAGTTATCTCCTGTTTTCACTCTGGCAACCCTAGCCTTCATTATACATTGTTGTTCATGAAAACAATATGGTTTGTTACTATAAATGTAAACAGCAGTTTAGGAAGCAGCATGCCCCACATGCCCGCCCCCAAATTTTCCTTCTTCCATTAAATCATTGTCTCTGACCAGTTTATAGTGAAATAAGCTTTCAGACACAAATCCACTTTGTGTATCTGATGAAGTGGGCTCTAATCCAGAAAAGCTTATACCAGAATAAATCCCTTAGGCTTTAACATTACCATAGGACCCTTTTTGCATCTGTGTTCTTTAACAGAATGATATAGATATCCTGCTCAAACCCTTGGTCCTGTAACCATTTGCTTTGTCTTGATTCTTCCTAAGCTAGTGTTCTTGACATTTAATATATTTTCTCTTTGCATAGAAAGACAAACTGGGATGGGGGGGGGGGTGCAGACTACCAGAAATAGTGCAAATTGAGTCCACTTTTAGGGTTAGGGTTAGTGCTTGGGAATCATGAGAATTGGTTTTTTTCTGAGACATTGAGCCTTCTCTGTCAGAGAGCTCTGGTGTCACAATAAAATACAGTTCTCATGATTCCCTAACCCTAACCCTAACCCTAAAAGTGGACTCAATTTGCACTATTTCTGGCAGTCTGCAACCCATGTCAGTTTGTGTGCATACCTTACACCTCTCTGTGTTCACTTCTTCATCAGCACATTTATTTATTTCCTGCCATATAGTGATGGATTTATACAGAAGTAAAGTAGAATTCACACTCTCAGATCATGAGGGGCCTCTACATATAAAGCTAAGAAACAAATATTTTTGTTCTGTGTACCTTTATGTCATTTCTGACTTATGGCAATCCTAAGACAAAACTATCACAGGGTTTTCTTGGCAAGATTTGTTTAGAGGGGGTTTCCGATTTCCTTCCTCCAAGGCTGAGTGAGTGAATGACTTACAAAAGGTCATTTGGGGGCTGTACAGATGGCCCCTAAGGGGCAGCTCTGTGTCCCCCCAAGGAGTGCCGGATCAGGGCCGCAGTAACCACATGCCTCAGCCCTGATCCAGCTCTTGGCTGCTTCCAAAAGAGCTGGCAAATGCCGCTCCTTTTGGGAGCAGCAAAATGCTACCCTTACTGCCATGGCTCTTCTGCGCCCCTTTGGCACAGCGTGTTTACACGATGTGCCAAGGGAGCACCCTGACACCATCCCTATTCCCCAGTCTGTTTTCTAACTGACCAGGAACACATCTATCTTGTTTGGATTAAGTTCTGTTTGTTTGCCTTCATCCACTTCATTCCTAATGGCACTGATTAAGTGTCCAGGGACATTATCACATGAGACTTCTTTTGAAGGACTAGAGCAAGATAGTGCTATTGGCTGTACTCATTGCACAACATTGTCTTCATCTCACTGCTTCTGTGCGCTTCAGTTCAGTCATTTCTGAGCCGCATCTTGTGATTGACAGGGAAAACCTGTCAATGACTCCCAATAGTACTGCTATCCAGGCAATCCTCCTCATGTGATAATCTCTCCCACTTCAGAAATGAAAGATTCGGAGTGAGAATGTGAGATAAGAGAGTAAAGTATGTATTCAAGGGTATGAGTAGGTAGATTGAAGGTTAGAGTACATAGTTGAAATTGTAGAAAGATAAGTTTGAGAAAGGAGAGAGAGAAGAGAAGGAAAAAAGGAAGAGAGGGTTGGAGATAGTAGGAGAGAGAGAATGATGATAAGAGGAGGAAGTAAGCAGAGGAGGAAGGAGGATTAGGAATAAGAAAATGTATAATGGAGAAATGTATGTTACATGTTGTATGTTTGTATAACGATTGAATAAAGTATTTTTAAAAAAAGATCATTCAACTGCACAACTCATTACAAAATGCTGCATATTCTATGCAATTCGCCATATTTAAAATTGGGCTGTTTTTGAGATTATGTTTCTAAACATCTCAATGGTCCCTCACCGCCATTCCCCCACCCCGCCAATTTATATGTTCATTGCAGCATTACATCAGCTTTCAAATGAACCTATGGCATGACTAAAAGGAAACCATTTTTTAAAAGTAATAAACTGAGTGGAAGCTCCCCTTGAGAATGGTGAAATGTTTCCTTGCTCATCAAGCAGCAAAAGGTTCCATGAGTTAATATTTTATTGAGATGGTTGCAACAGAGCTGAAAATCAAATGTTCCACTGTAAATATTCCACATAAAGAAATGAGATAAAGCTAGAAATGAAAGATTCGGTAATCACAGGGCATGAGGTGGTGGTGGGATGATTCTCCTTTTCCCCTCTCTATTCTCAAGCAGGCCCAGCCATTCCTTTCTTTTCCCCTATCATCCACCACCAGATTTCTCTTCCCTCCACTCCTCTACCCAATGTCTCTCACCCCCTCTTCCACCCAATTTCTTATCCCCACACCATGGCCTGATCTCTCTTCCCCCACTCGACCACTCAATCTCTCTTCTACCCACTGCCCGATCTCCCTCCCACTGTGTCATCTGCTCTCTCTTCCTCCATCCGATCCCTCTTCCCCGCTCTGCATCCTATCTCTCTTTCCCGCTCCACCACTTGGGTCCTAAGCAGACTACAAGAAATAGTGCTGAGTGCTGGGGAATCATGGGAACTGTAATTTATTGTGGCACCAGAACTCTGACAGAGAAGGCTCAATTTCTCAGAAAAAAAAATACAATTCCCATGATTCCCTAGCACTGAGCCAGGGCAGTGCCTCAATTTAATGTGCACTATTTCTGGCAGTCTGCTTAGGCCCTTGATCTCTCTTACACCCTTCTGTCACCTGAACTCTCTCATCCCCCAAGACCTAAATAGGGCAATAACAGGGAGGAAGTAGAAGTGGAACAGTGCGAAAGGAATGTGCAGCACCATACTGATATAGAAGGCAAGGTGAGATAGAGATTGCTTCAACTACGGTATGTTTCTGTGTGCTTCAAAAATGTGCTTCAAAATGCAGTTGCTGCCATGTAAAAGCCTCATGTGATAATCTCCCAAGACAGCCTCCTTGGATTGGGGTTGACAGGAGTAACAGAGTTGGGTGTTTTTGATATTTGTATATTGATGTTTGAGTCAAGTACAGTAATGAACAGTTCCTGTTCCTGAGGAAAAATTCTAGAGCTATGCTATTTTTTCAGAGAGAACTCAGGTTGGTAAGTTGTCCTCTGGTTACATGGTAGCTACAGTTTCATAGACTCAACTTTTCTATCTCAGTGGGCAGATACATTTGGGACTTAGATCTGCCAATCTGCTGTTGGCAGCCATCCATCCCTAAGATAGTGGTAAGCATGAACTAATCATGACATAGGGTACTGCACCATACCCATATTGCTTAAGTGCCAGTTGGTTAAATGGCACAGCATCTAGTGTTAAGAGCTTTCCATGCTCAATCAAGATCAAACATGCTGTGGCACTGTAGCTATTAAGGATATGATGCACTGAACAGAGAAAGAGCATAATGTTGCTTGTTAAACCAAATATGTTCATTAAATTAAAATGTAAATATTATTTTTTAAAAATTTACATTGTGTATCAGAAAGTACCTTGCAGTACTTCCTTTGGAGTGCTTTGCTCAATAACAATGCTATATTTTCATGGATGGGTGCAATTTATGTTTTCTGCAATGAAAGACTTCACAGAAAAGCACTTCAGCTGCTTCTAGTTGCTTATAATACTTTCTTCTTTAAAGGTCTGGTGTTGAATAACCTTCTCTACGTGAGCAATGCAAGTAACCTTGACACTAATCATAGGGTGAGATTAAAAACTTTTTATGAAGGACACAATTGTTTAATTTCACTTAGACCTTGTGTCTCACAGATAACGGGATGGATTTTAAAGAAAAATAAACTAGGTGACAGGAAACGGGAAGCTCAGAGAGGAGGAGAGAAAAATTAGAATGAACACACAGCATAGAAGCAAAGACAGATACATAAGAACAAGACATTTATGTGCATGACAGAAAAAATAGTCTTATCTAGGTTTTTTTCAAAAGAGGGAGAGTGTGCAGATTACTATATCATTATTTTCTATTATTTTCTTTGTAAAGATAAAATTGTGTAACCTTGGTTCTAGTTTGCTGTGAATAACATTGATACAGTGGTTTCTTTATTGAATCTCGTGTGTTCTGAGTGTTTGGAGATGTTTAGCACTTGTCATACACATGTAATATGAGAGTTAATGAATTTTCCTAGAAATATAATGGTTAACATGGTTGAAATTAGGAGTATATGCTAATTTTGAAAATAGTTTCATTTTCTAACTCTTCATTGTATATGCCCAGTATCTTCTCTGTAGATCCAGTTTTCAAAGAGGTTTAAAGGTTTTTATAGCTTTCTGTGGCACTAATTTTTCTCTCCTCTTTCTCCAGTTGCTATAGTGATTCATTTTCCATAGGCCCTTTTTCTGTTGCTGGGGCTAGAAAAAAGCATCGTAAGACAGGCATGGGTAATTAATTCTCACAGAAGTAGGAACTGGAACCACGTAAACATCCATCCATGTCCTGGGTTGTGCTTGTAAATTGTTTCCCATAATTGCCGTGGGGCAAAATTCAGCTCTGGAGACCGATATATAGTAGATGTTCCATTCCTTCATTTAAATATTACCGGTAGTTCTTGTCTGTATCTTTAAGATGTATAGTTGTCAAAATGTTCAAATAAGAGCATCATAACATGTGGGAGGGGGGACCGTGCAAGGTTTCTTAGTGTAATTGCTTAAAAGGGATATTATATAATATATATTATTTCAAATTTTTCCTAATTTTATTCTCTTGGTTTATTATAGGTTTGCCCTGATCTTATTGCAGGGGTAGGCAACCTAAGGCCCAGGGGCTGGATGTGGTCCGCCGAGACTGTTGGACCGGCCCCAGGCCAGTCCTGCCGCCGCCGCTGCCCGCCATGATGATATTGATTATTGTTATTGTTACTTGTTCTTGGGGTTTTCTTGGAAAAATTGCCACAGGGGTTTTGCCATGGCTTTTCTGGGGCTGAGAGAGTGTGTATTTATTTATTTATTTATTTATTTTTGGTGATTCGGCCCCCCAATTGTCTGAGAGACAGTAACCCGGCCCCCGGCTCAAAAAGGTTGCCTACCCCTGTCTTATTGCCTATTAATCTCATCACTGAGCCAGACTTCTTGATAATAGCAATTCACACATATCTGACCCCAAACCCGTGGTATGTTTTTGCTAATGATGTCCAAACAGTACATTATGAAAGTTGTTCATTTGCTTCAGGCTATCACAATTATGAAAAGACCACCTAAACCAGATTGGTGAAAGGCATCCGTTCATATTTGCTTAGAGCAGGAAAGGGCAAGTGTGCTCTCCATATGTTGTAGGATTGCAGCACTGAGCAGCCCTAATCAGCATTCTGTATCTAGTGCAGAATATGTTGGGTAGAGGGAATGGCAAAGGATCTGTCTTGGTCCCCATAGTCAGATGTGAAATGAGTACATCACCCACAGAGATCTCTGGAGAACCCAGCAGATCTCAGCAAATCATGTAATCATTTTGTATCTGGCTACAAGGGTAGATGCTTCTCTGTTTCACCCCTTTACAAGATACAGAATGGCCATAAGGGGGAGCTACAGTTGCTCTGTGGTGTGTCTCTATGGAGCAGTGAATGGCCAGTTGTAGCCTAGTACTGCAGCATGGTATTGTGGTTTGAGTGTTGGACTATGATTCTGGAGACCAGAGTTCAAATCCTGGCTTGGCCATGGAAACCCTCTGGGTAACCTTGAGAAAGTCACATTTAGTTTGACAAAGAAATATTATCAAAGTTGTGCGCTGTCAGAGAAAAAAACTAGTATATGTCAAACACAAAACCAAACCTAAAGTAATAATTTGTATACATAGGGTGCAATTTGCCATACAGTTAACAGATTACTTTAAAATATGTATTTCTGAGGCTGACGTCAGAGGATCGCAATGGCAAAACCACTCTGAAGAAGCTAGCCAATAATAATAATAATAATAATAATAATAATAATAATAATAATAATAATAAACAGCAACAACTCCATGCTAGGGTCAAGTTGTCTGAAACACTCGAAGGGCCACAACAACAACAGCACATTTAGTTCTGCATGCAGATCTAATACACTGTGCTGAGCCATACAAGATTCTGGCCTAAGAATGTTTCAGAAATACATATTGTACCCAAGTAATCTGTTAACTGTATGGGAAATTTCTCCATAATTATATAAATTATTTCTTTAGGTTTGATTTTGTGTTTGACATATACTAGTTTATTCTCTGACAGCACACAACTTTGATTATATTTCTGTGTCAAATTAAATCTTCTAGTTTACCTACCTATGAATCTAAGATTCCTACAATCTAAGACAGGGGTCGGCAACCTACGGCCCGCGGGCTGCACCTGGCCCGCCGACCCCTGCCGACCAGCCCTCGTGACCCCCGCTACCGCCACCACCATTTTGTTTGCCAAAATGGCGACCGAGACTCGTTCGCGCACGCGCGAATGAGCCGCAGCTGCCATTTTGGCAAACAAAATGGCAGTCGCAAAGCACACGGTGGGGGCGGTTGGCGGCGGTGGGGGCCGCACGAGCGCGCACGTCGCCATTCCCCCACCGGCCCGGCAAGAAACCTGGGGACCAGCGACCGGCCCCAGGTAAGTAAATCTTGCCGACCCCTGATCTAAGATATGCAGATAACGCCATAATACTAGCAGAAAACCTCACAAACCTGGAACACCTACTAAGGAAGATCAAAGAAGAAAGTGCAAAGGCAGGCTTATTATTGAACATAAAGAAAACAAAAATAATGACCACCAAGGAACTTCACAAGTTCAACCTAGATAATGAAGAAATAGAAATAGTCAAAGAATCCCTATACCTGGGATCAAACATTGATAGAAATGGGGACTGCGGTCAGGAAATCAGAAGAAGGCTAAGAATGGGAAGGGTGGCTGTAAAAGAACTAGAAAAGATTCTAAAATGCAAGGATATACAACTCAGCACAAAAGTTAGAATCATACAAGCCATTGTATTCCCTGTTACCAGGCATGGATGTGAGATCTGGACAGTTAAGAAAGATGATAGGAAGAAAATCAGTGCATTTGAGACGTGGTGCTGGAGAAGAGTGTTGAGGATCCCATGGACAGCCAAAAAGATAGACAAATGGCTCCTAGAGCAGATCAAGCCAGAAACCTCCCTGGAAGCCAAGATGACCAAACTGAAGCTGTCGTACTTTGGACACATCATGAGAAGAGAAGACTCATTAGAAAAAACAATGATGCTGGGAAAGACGGAAGGAAGTAGGAAGAGAGGAAGGCCACCTACCAGATAGATAGACTCTATTAAGGAGGTCATGGATATGGGTTTGCAGGATTTAAGCAGAGCTGTGGAGGACAGGGGGTCTTGGAAATGTCTCATCCATAGGGTAGCCATGGGTCAAAATTGATACGAAGGCAGTTAACAACAACAAAACCTTCCTATGCTGGATTAAACCTTGGTATCTTCATTTGCTGTCTGTCATCTTAGTTGTCATGGTCTATGGCTTGTATCGAGTTACTGAACAGAGAATACATTATACATACGCCCACACCATCCTCTGCTTGTGGCAGATTAAAGAATGTTTCATCCTGGTAAAATGAGTAATTACACTAGAGGTTTCAGTATTGTTGATTGCTTTCAGAAATTCATTACCTCTGTGCTAAGGAAAGGATGGCATGCCAGTTATGTATAACACTTCTATGTATAACTCCATAGAAACAATACATTTAAAGCAGGGGGTTCAGCAGACAGAAGAAAACAGGTTTTCCAAAACAGTCATGTATGCATAAAACTATGAATTAAAAGTTGAAATGAGCGTATTGTGAAGTGACAGAAATGTAGAGTAGCACTCCAGCTGCCCCCAAATATTCTAAGTGCATTTCTGCATGTGTATGGTGGAACAAGAAATAACTATCATGCATTCTTCCCACCACCACCACCCATTTGACCTTTGACCCTATCTCCTCCCATCAGTATCACATTTTTGGGGAACCTCTGGACCCATTTTGTGTCAATCTACTAAGACCAGAAAAGTGATTGTGTGACAGTGATAACTTTCAACATCCTGATGGTCAGCCATGTTTAACTCCCCCTCCCCTCTTGACTGACAGCTTCCACACTCTTTCTCCCAGTAGTATCTTCTCACCTCTCCATAAGCACAATGTGGGTGCAGTGAAAAAGTGTAGGATATTCAGAAAGCAGTGGCATTCCCACACCAGGTCCCACCCAGTATGGTGGAAGGGGCTTCTGGGAGTGAGGTTTCTGGCCCTGGACTTCCGGTAGGGCTTTCAGGGCATGGGGAGGGTGCATGGGAGCACCTGTGAGGGTGGAGTGGCATTCCCGCAGGGCTGGGAAGACCAATGCTGCCCTGAAAACACCAGGGCGGGGCCTAGGGAAGCCGGTACAGGGCTGGGGAGAGCTAGTGCGGTCCCAAAAGCACCAGAGTGGGGCAGAGCAGCAGCCGTGTGGGCCGAAACACCACCAACGGGGCAGCAGGGAGCCAACCTGGTGTCACCTGGTGTGGTCTGTACCCCCCGCATTCGTACAGTGATGCTACTTCAAAAAAGAAGAGCATATTTATTGGGGGGGAGGGTATTACAAGAAATAGTCAGTGTCCACTGTGAATGATAGGACATTCAAGAAAAATGGAGGATACGGCCAACTAAAAGCCAAAAACATTAATAAACTGTTTTAAAAAATAAATAAATGTACAGCTCAGACTGTTTGGGTGCCATAATTGGGTGGCTTCCAGTTATTAATACGACAACCAGAGCCAGCCAATTAGTCCTGAATTTGCAGACCCTGCTCCTTGGTTTTAACAAAATCCAAATCTCCTTCCCGGCCACTTTCCTCTCTTCTTCTAATAGTGCCACTCTATTCTGCTTTGGTCAGGCCTCACCTGGAATACTGTGTCCAGTTCTGGGCACCACAATTCAAAAAGGATGTGGAGAAACTGGAATGGCAGCGGGCCCAGCAAAGGCTGTTCAAAAGCTCCTCCTGCCCAATGGGTAGGAGCCAAAAGCCTGCTCTTGGCAGCTGCTCCCCTGATCATGTGCGCTTCCCGTCCCAGGTCCCCCTGGGAAGGGGACGCCACCAGGAGCAGCAGCCATTGCTTCCCCAATGCCCTGCATGATTGGGCCGGATTCTGCAGCCCCACTCAGCTGCCCTGACATCATTGGAAACTGGGACATCCAGCTGCAACCGACTGGGACATTTTTACAAGCTTTACTACCAGGACTTTCCCAGTTTTTCAGGACAAATGCCTGTGTCTAGCAAAAGTAGCTGAATCGCTGCATGGCCACATGGTGCGTAAGAACTGACTGAAGTTGCATCTACACTGCAGAATTGATGCACGTTGACACCACTTTAACTGGCATAACTGCATCTCACAGAATCCTGGGATTTGTAGTTTTGTGAGGTACCAGCACTCTTAAGTAATATCTATAATATCAGTATAGATGCACCCTGAGCCAGGTGGTTTCTAACTAGGATTGCAGACTACCAGAAATAGTACAAATTGAGTCCACTTTTAGGGTTAGGGTTAGTGCTAGGGAATCATGGGAATTGTTTTTTCTCTCTGAGACATTGAGCCTTCTCTGTCAGAGAGCTCTGGTGCCACAATAAAATACAATTCCCATGATTCCCTAACCCTAACCCTAACCCTAAAAGTGGACTCAATTTGCACTATTTCTGGCAGTCTGCAACCCCCCTAAGAAAAGAAGAACTCCCTTCTCTATACCTCTACCTCTTCTCAGATAGAATTAAAGAGGGAAATGATGCTGGCACACCAGAAGCAGAGATTAGCTGTGAAGCAGATATTATCCTAGTTTCATATTTTATGACATATAGTGCTTATAAACAAGGCTGTTTTGGGGACTGTTCTAGTCATTGTATGGGTTATAGTGGATTAGATTTGTTTAAAAGTGATAGATAACATATCCCAATGATAACTTTAAAAAAAAAAAAGAACAACTACCTATTAAGCCCATTTAGCAAATCTCAAGGGATGAAAACTTGTCTTGAGTGACATACA
>JAIPUX010001232.1:72066890-72078444 GCA_020142125.1 Phrynosoma platyrhinos | reverse complement strand
TCTTTTTCCTCAGTATTTTGTTGTCCTTCTTCCCCCTTGCTTCATCTTCTTGTCCCTTCATTTCTATGTCCTCTACGTCTCTTTCTAAATGCTGTTCTTCCTGTGGACAAAAAAATTCTCTTTCCAATGCACACTCCAAGTGCCTGTTCTGTCTGGGCACATTATAGAGGATTACCTTGAAAGCCCTGAAGAACAAGGTTCAGCACCTCAAAATCTATTGTCGGGAATAGTCGTTATGAGTTGTTGACAAAGTGGCATCAAGTCAACCATCCCCATTGGCTATGATTTTCATTTCTAGATCAAAGAAGTCTAAGCCGCATCCCGTGTCAACATCTTTGATTTTGGAATCCAGTACTCTGACGATGGATTCAAGGTTGATATACATTGCTACTCCACCCAAGCCTCCACCAATGTCAACCTCACTGACCCACATTCTATCTGATGGATCTGGTAGGATGCACATCAAGTCCAGTCAGAAGAGAACGGCTTCTGTGGATAGACTCTCTAAAACCCAAGGTGATACTAGAGTTCCAGAAGTGAAGAAGAAAAAGAAATTAAATCTGTGGTTCCTCAACAACTGCCTGCCACCTGGGACTCTGATGATTATGACATGGAAACATCTTCACCTGGTTCTCCTTCACTGGTTCGTTCATCTCCATAAGGTTTGCTAAAGGAGGGCATTCCATCATCATATCTGGAGGATACTAAGCTCTTCTCAGATGTAGTCCTATAAATTGCTAACACTCTTGGCATGGAAGTGAAGATTTCACCACCATCAGTGAATGACTCCATTTTTCAGCTTCTCGAGTCACATACTGCAACCCCTCCCCCAGTTGCATCTTCTACCTGTCCTGCAGGAGATTATGAAACAATCATGGTTGAAACCATCTTCACTGCCCCCAGCTTCTAAAACACAGGAGAACGTGTATATAATGTAACCTGAAGGTGCTTCTTGCCTGTTTAATCATCCTGCCCCCAATTCTATTATGGTGGAAGTATCCCAGGCTATATCTTCAAATAAATCACATTCCACACCAATGGATAAATAAGGTTGATGGTGGGATGCCTTTGGTTGAAGATTCTGTTCCTCTATGTCTATGACTGTTAAGGTGGGCAATATGCAGGCTTGCATGTCCACTTATCAAAAAAATCCATCTGTGATAAGATGATGGCATTGATACCCAACCTTCCTGAAGAAAAAAGGAATGTGTCCCTATCCTTCTATCAAGAGGCTCAAGCCTTGGCAACACAACAGATTCATTCGGCTAGACACACAGTAGATTACACCTCAAAGATTATGTCGGGGCTGTGGCCCTTCAGCACAATGTGTGGTTTAGATTTGCAGACCTCCTTGATGACACTGGCCATAGGCAGTGCTGAGACTCTGAGGCGAAATACACCTGGTGTCTCACCCTACCTCATCAGAGGAACAACCCTGTTTCTCATGATAAAATATTTTTCCTATTTCACTGGATACTGAGACCAGGTTCAGGTTCATTGTCTTGCCTCGCTCCCTGGATTTTAGTGGGCCTTTAACCAGTAGTGTTGTCATCTGCTTTTAACTCACTGACCATTCTTCTTATTCTTACTTGAGAACATCTGTTAGCGAGAAAAGATGGAAGGGTTGCAAAATGCCTTCTAACTGTTAGAATGGTAAAAGTATCATCTGAAACTGCCATGCGTGAGGGCTGTACACTTACCTTGTCTACCTGTTTCTACATGTAGCACTGTCTTTGTTTTTCTGTTCCTATAGCTTCATTTTTGATAATGGAACAGTCTGAAATTGCAAGCTGTGTTTGTGCCAGCAGATCTTGTGGAATGAATTTTAAGCACTTTGTGCAACTCCCCCCCCCCCTTAACTAAGGCTTCTTTTTCACCTAACAGTGCAACCAGGTATCACAATATCAGCTAGGGGGAAACTATGTATGCATATTTCTGTGGGAATTAGGGCACTGATTCACATAGGCTTCCTCGGTGCAGACATCCACATTCAGTATATGGGCACAGGGGGCTTGAAGTTGGGATTTTTTGGGACTGATATACCCTTTCTGCCATTAATGTGCCAAGGAGTTATACATCTTGATCAGCTCTAAAGCAAATAATTTATCATGCAGAGTTTCACCATCATAGCTGCATAAGGAGCAACAAGGTTTGTTATTGTGTACCTTCATGGTATTTCTGACTTAATGCAACCCAAAGGAAAATCTATCAGGGGTTTTCATGGTAAGATTTATTCAGAGGATGCTTGCCATTGCTTTCCTCTGAGGCTGGGAGAATGTGACTTGCCCAGAGTCACCCAGTGGATTTCCATGGACAAACAGGGATTCAGACCTTGGTTTTCTGGAGTCCACACCACTCAAATCACTATATCACATTGACTCTATGTGTGTATATCTGTCTGCAAACATTCAATGTGTTGTGGTGAGTAAACAGACTAGTTTGCTGAGAAGCTTCACTAGGGAAATTGGTGTGACTTGTGAAAGATGATTTAGCTATGAGGAATCTACCTAGCCAGGAAGAATCTGGGAAGATCTGTGGCATTCATGAAGGAAGGCCATTTTAGCGGGAGTCAAGAAGCAGGAAGAGCAGCAAAAAAATCCATTCATATTAGGCTTGAGTGCCATGTAGTCATATGAATTATAGATAGACACACCGTACTTTAATTATTTTTCTTATTTATGGTTGGAATCCTCTAAATCATTTGCAATTGCATAACCTGGAGTTATGTATTTGTGATTATTTTATATTCACGATGCAATGTCCCAGGTGGGGTGGGGGGTTGCACAGTGGGATACATAGGGGCTGTGAAAGTCCCTCATCCCCACTTACAGGCACCAGCCACTGCAATCAATAGGGATATGTTCCCCTCTCAGTAAGGAAGCAGTTGACTGATGTTCCTACCCCCTCTCACCCAAGCAGTCTCTGGTATGAGGTAAAAATGTGACAGAGACCTTGTTCCTGCCTGAATATCACTCATTTCCTAAGTGTATGGAAAAACAGAAAACATTACAAAAAAAAAGTCTAGACTTTGTGTCTTCTCCCCCACTTCTTGCTTTCTCCCTGACTTTAATATGCAAGTTTTGTTTTTCTTTTTATGAGAGGAATCATTTAAAAAAAATGAAGACACATACCATCCAGGCTGGAGCAGGTGTTATTTTTGAAAATGTAGTTTATTTTCACTCTCAATTCATGAACGCTTCCTCTGACAAAAGCTCAGTTGTTCAGAAGCAAGCTGGGATACATCTGGCTGTGAGATGTTTACATTTCCTAGCCAAAGCTTACTTGGATAGCTGTGAAAGTTTATTGGAAATTAGATTGTACTGGCACACTTTCCCTGCTTCTCCAGGATAAATGTGGTTGCATTGTTGCAACTAGTTGCCTGCAAAGTCCCTAAGGACAAACTCCACATTGCTGACTGGTGCCCACTGGAAATCATCCATTCAAATTTAACATACTGAGCTGCTCAGTATGTCATGGCAGTCAGACCAATGGTCTGCAAATGTACAAAATGGTCTGTATTTGTCAACAAAAGATGACATTGTAAAGATCAATCTCTGATCTTGAGTAAAGACAGACTATTTATTATTTCTACCTACAACATCTCTTATATGTAGCATTTCAAAGCAAGGCTTATTTGCTATCTATCAGCATTATTTTTAAATATCATTTGATGCCATCTAGTTAAAATGTCCCTGTGCAATTAGGAACATAAGCCTTCCTTGCATGTAGCCCACTTAAATATGATCTGCTCCACAACAGGATGTGCTTGGGCACAGGTTGAACTCTGATGTTTAGTTTTTCAGGCTGAGTCATTATCATGTAATCGACCCTTCATAAATACACCCTGTTTATATTTAGCAAACAACTGACCCATAAATCTGCTTACAAGTCATCAGGCTGTCTCTTTGTAAAAAGATAATATGGAGATCCCTGCATGTAAATCTGGAGGAAAGAAAGCTTGGTGATCAGAGCATCACATACTTGCTTTCTTTGTTTTTTTCTTGATTGTTTCATTACATGTGGAATGATGTGGGAATCTGAGATGAAATACAGCTGATTTCTCTCTTGTGTGATAAGTTCTTTGCCCTCTGACAGCTTGGGAGAGGCCATATGGAAGATTTTCTTTTCTTTTTTAAAAAAATATTTATATTAACACAAAAAATTCTACATATATAAAACATACAGACCAAACAGACAAACAGGACAAAGCACTAAAGAAAAAAGAAAAGACAAAGAAGCAAAAGATTGCACATATAATGATCTTTCCCCAAAACATTTGGCGGGACCTGAAACTAAATTTAAACTTCCTAATAATAGTACTATAAATCTCCTTCTACTACTAATGAATTATAGTTATTAATTAAATGCATACACTGAAATAAAACTCAATTTACTTTTTAAAAATGCAATAAACAAATCCCATTTTTTAAAAACTGACCAACAATTTCTCCTCAATATTGTCAGCTTATCCATTCATTCAATTTAATAACCAATCTTCGTTGGTTGGTATTGCAGCCTCCTTCCATTTCTGAGCATATACAGTTCTCACAGCTGTAATAATATATTACTCTATCACGTTTTCTCTCCAGTTGCTCCTCCAGCATTCCCAGCAGATATCATTCTGGTCTCTTCTGTATTGAAGTTTTCAATATATCTTCCATCATCAAATGAACATGTCCAATATTTCTGAGCTTTTTCACAAATATACCACACGTGACAAAAAGCAAATAATTTTTTTTTCTCAGACACTTGGATGTACCTCTCCCCTGCCGCCATCCTTATAGCAACATTATGTTTTGAATCACATTTGCTCCAGAAAAAAAATTAAAACTACAACTAAACTACAAATCCCATGATTCCATAAGACAGAACCATGGCAGTTAAAGTGGAATTACTTTTTTTTTAAAAAAATTATTGATTAAAATAACACATCACATAGCAGTTTATCATTTTTCCAATTCACGATGTATAATTGTCCATTGTCAAGCTAATGAAAGCATAAAGAATTAACGAATGCATTTACAAACAAATCTTCCTTTCAGAATAAAATAATAATTCTGTAAAAATAGCTTATTGTCTTGTAGTCTTTTAATTCTCGCTTTCATCTTTATTATGTTTCTATATCTTGCTTGACATTAAATTTCTCCAATTTAGTGGAGATAGCGGTTACTATCGTCTCTTCACACCATACCCATTTCCTTTCTTCTCCTTCCTATTCCATTCCTTTCATCTTTCCCTTCTATGTACACTCTTTCTCCTACCTTCTACTACCTCCTTCTCTATCTCTCTATCTACCACCTACTATTATTTCTTCCCATTCTCTTTCTCTTTCTATCTCTTCCTCCTCTCCTCTCATAGTTCTCATAAGCTACCTATCTACCTACTCATACCTTCTCTCATCACCTACTCTCACCTTCTTCACATTCTCTCATTCTCTTTCATTCCCTTCCTTCCCACCAACTAACAGTTAGACAATAGCTTTTATTGGCTTTCTATAACTAAATAGATCAAACCTTATAGCACTTCAAAGATGTGGGACTCTGTCTTCAGGAATACTGGAGGAGTAAGAGGTAGCAGACATGCAGACCACACTTGCAGGTGAATACTGTAATGTACTGTTATAGGAGACTTTCGCTCTACACTCTTAAAACAGGTCTAGGTCATTTTAACTGCTCTGTCTGCCTCCTGTTGCATTCTGGAACTTGTAGTTTAGGAAGGGGCATTTAGAATATTCAGCCAGAGAGCCTTTAAGCCTCACTGAACTACAAACCCCAAAATGCAACAAGAGGCAGTCAGAGCTGTTAAAGCGACCTAGCCCCTAGTGGTCCCTGATAATTGGGAAGTTTTCCCAGCTCTGGTTTGCAATTGGTACAGTAGCAAGTATCCAACTTTAATTTATGTGCAGCAAGCATTATACAGTTCTACCTAGAAAGCTGGAAATCACAGTTCTCACTGAAAAGCTTTCAATCCTTTGGCTATGCTGCTTTAGTTACAGGGATAAAATGCCTACTTCTACCCTGCAGCTGAAGTGAGACCTAAGAACTGAACAATTGATTACGTAAAGCAAACCAGGTTGTTTTTAACATACTGTTTCTAATTTTAGATAAGAGACACTGACAAAATGTCTGCCATTTGGGAATGGAACCCTGCCGTCCCTTTTATTCTACCAGCTCTTGAAAAAGAAATCTGCCCACCATGGCTGTCTATCAGAGGATCCCTTGGCATTTCTTATTTCTATCAGAGCCACATAGAAATAATGCCACCACTGCCACTGCCGCCCCTCTTACAGTTCAATACCCCCTTTAAAAGAGTGTGTTCCTATGCTGGATCTCATTAAATCAATTCAGCACCACAGCAAGCTGAAAAACTGCTGCAGACTAAAATTCATCCTACAAGGCAGCCATTCTCCCTTAACAACAATAGACCTGTGAAAGAGATGAGTCATCCTAAAAGGTCCACATTCAGACAGATGGGGACCTCAGCCTGTTGAGTAACGGTGGGATTCTTTTGTGCAGCCTTCCCATCTCACTTGTGTGTTCTTCAAGCCCAGTGGGGATTTTTGTCTTTTAAAAAAACAAAAAAATTTTGACAGTGTGTCTCAGGAGCCCTCAAAGCACACTGTGTTCCTCTACTGGATAAAGAGCCCAATATCTCACACTTGGCTACTGTCAAGTAACAAATGCCACCGTGTTTAGCATTTCGGTCATGTTCTCTTTATTACTTGAGCAGTTCTGTCTATCACCAGAGCACAGGTTAAGTGCTTGGGAGGGGGATGTCTGTCACTGAGAATCGGGCATGGAAGCAAAATATACCACTAACACCAGAGCAGGAGTCTGGAACTACAGGCAAAGAGACTGGCTTATCTGCAGACAGGCACATATAATGTCTTCCTTTTCCTCAGCTTTAGCTTGTCCCAGTGATCCAGGAAACAGTGATCCAGCAGCTAAATGGGAACAGGATAAGGATGCCAGGAGAAGGGTTAAACACATGTGGCAGATGACATGAATGCAAAGCAAAAGATGGGCAAGGAGAAAGGAGTGGATTCAGGGGCATGACTAAAAAATAATGTTCTAATCACAGAGACCCAGAGAGCCCATACATTTACTGTTGGCTCCTTCCCATTTTTAGAAATCTATAGGATCATGAGGTTGTTGAAATGCGTAGGGAAGTATAGAAATTTTATTGACTCTTTCCCCATCTCCAGTAATTTAAGCACTGGGGAAGGGACAGAGGGAGGAGAAACAATAAAGAAGGAGGTTAAAAAGGGAGCTATGGGTGATATAAGACCATGGTGACAAACCTATGGCACACATGCCAGAAATTACATGCAAAGCCATTTTCTCTGGCACACAGAGGGAAGACGAAGAACAATCATGCACCTCTGGAGAGGTAGCTGAAGGCCTGGGAGGGTGAGGGAAGAAATTCCGCCCCGGAAGTCCCTCCCCGAGAAGGCCAAAGTCCCGCCCTGGAAGTCCTGCCCCTCTCAGAAGTCCCACCCCCAGGCACTGGGTAACACCCGGTGCCAGGATGTCTTTTTGGGCATTCGGCCCCTAAAAGGTTTGCTATCACTGATATAAGGTATGGAGACACAACAGTAGAATCCAGAGTAGATCCACGGAGAGTAGATCCACTGGAATGACTTAACTAATCAAAATCCTGTTGATTTCAGTAAGTCAGCTCTAAGCAGACTGGCGGCACGGGGCCGTCCTGGGAAGGTGCGCCATGGGACCAAGGCATCCCCACACCTCAATCCTGTGGCGCACCTTCGCCGTCCCTGAAAGAAGCGCTAAAATAGCGCTCCTTTCGCAAGTCAGCGAAAGTGCGCCACAAAAGCTTGCAGTGCACTTTCGCTGACTTTTCCGCCTCAGCATGTCCAGACGCTGCGGCGTGAAGTTGCCCCCGGAGCGCCAGCCGTGTGGAGGGCTGGTGGCTCCGAGGACGACCTCAGGAGGAGGAAGGGGCGCCGAGCATGTGGCTGCCCCTCCCCTTCCTTGCCCTGAGGACGGCTTTTTAAGCTATCTGCTGAGGCCCTAAGTGTGGTTCCATCTTTGTAGGATATAGGACTGGTTATGTTGTGTGTTAAATCTCAGGCCTCCTCATGCCTGAATTATTTTGCACTTTGGGTTGGCAATGCTGGTGTGAGAAGGATGTGATGCTGGTGTGAGACTCAACACAATGCCCCCATGAACACACCTCAAGAGAAGGGGGTTCATTGCAGTGAACTTGCTGGCAGCATGCACCTGGCTGAGCTACTTGCTCAGCCAGACACTCTGCATATGGGAGAGGAGATCATGCAACAGCTGCAGAGCATGTTAGCCTTGTAAGATTGGATAGTCTTGTAAGAGAGCCTCTCCTCACAAGATCCAAGCAAGCTATATACTGGCTTTCTCAGCAAGGCCCAGCCTCTTTTGGCTGCTGGCTTTACCCACTGCTTCAATTTGAGTATCCCAGGACTATTGCTGGTCACATGTGGGGGCTGAGAAGGGATTTTTTCCCCCCTATGTCATTGTGGAATTTTTTTTTGCTTTCCCCGAGGATTACTTATGGGGGAATAGAGACAGATGGGAGAATGTTAGAGCATATCTGCGTAAGTGTTAAAATATGATTGGGCAGCAATCTGAATGTTTTATCTTTGGTCATGACTTTGGGAGTGGTAAGGGGAGACCGAAATTTGGGAATGTGGGACAGCCTTTTGGAGTTAGTCCTTTTCTCCCCTAATTACATGGTTTGGGATTAAATATGGGGCAGGCTGGTCTGCCACATATAGGGAACCTGTAAGGGTGGCTGGACCAGCTCCGCAGGCAAAAGTCTCTTCATTCTCAGAGTATGTAATGGTTATGCAAACAAAATCACAGTTTAATCCAGCTGCAGGGTCCGGCTCTTACACCAATGTAATAAGCAGTACTTTTTATAAAGACATATTGATAAATAACTTGTTTTTATTACCGTTTTGGTTTTACAACATATAAAATATTTTATAATTATTTATCCCCAACTATTTTCTGCTCACTGTGCACACTGGGCCCTTTCTGACAGCACAGAGGGTACAGCCAAAATTATATTAACATTATAATTATATGAAAGATTGACAGAACATAGTAAGTAATAAAGCAAATAATAAAAATGGAGCACTACAAATTAAATATGCATCATCCTAAGGCTTATACAGTTGGCCCTCTGTTTTCACGGGGATCCATTCCAGACACAAACACATACCCCTGCAAAAATGGAGATTAGCAAATATTCAAGCCCCATAGGCTTGAATGGGGCATTATCCATTGATTTAAACAGAGGTCGCCCCTCTGTGAATATGTAAAACTGCAGATTTGAAGTCCATGAGAATAGAGGGGTGACTGTATATAATTGTTCACAATTAAAATGTCTCCTGAGATGCAGTGGGAAGAAACCATGTCATTCACCTGACCTGTCAGATGTAGCTCCTTTTTACAGCTGTCACATGGAATCAGTGATCAACATTCCCCACTCTGGCAATACAAATCTGTGTAACTTCCTCTTGTAAATTCCTACTTTTTCCCAGTGGAGAATACAGTACAATTTCCCCAATAAACGGAGGTCACTGACATTTGCTGTGCTAATTCAAACAGACTACAATGTGTGGACTTTTTCTTGTTCATAATTCCAGGCACTCCATTCCATTTCCCTGCCCCTGTTCTCCTTCCATTCACCATATCAGTAAGATATCATTTCATGTCAATGGAGCATGCTCGGTTCATATCCCACTAGGCATGCCGAGTCCTCATTAGGCAGAGGTTGCCTCTTTAGGTTTTAATTTCTAGATAATGTCATACTTTTGTAGGCCTTGGGATTTTCCCCAAGCATCACAAAACTTTGTGTTGGGCCAGTACCAATCTAGTTACATAAAGATTAGCTCACAAAGAAGGAAGATTACTGTTAAGATGTTAAGCAGTATCAATTGCAAAGAGCAACAATCAGAATTTGTATCAATCTCACTTCAAACTGTATTGAAAAGAATGCTATTTTTGTGATATGCTATTTCAGACAATGCACATTACTCAGGCAAGCCTTTTTGATATTCAGTTGAACAGGGTAGAGATGCTTAATGGCATATCATCATCATCATCATCTATATCCCACCTTTTCCCCAGATTGGAACTCAAAGCAGTTTGCAACAATTAAAAAAAAAACTTGCTAAAAATCCACAAAATGCTTAAATTAAAAATAAACAATCAGGAAAAAATGAACACCAGGTTAAAACATATATTTAAAAACACACAAACATACCAGCACAGCAATTGGTAATATCCAGTACATTGTGTAAGAAGGACCTTATATCACCTCTTATCAAATGCCTGTCAGAATAGGAAAGTCTTTGCTTGATTGCAAAAAGAAAATAGGGAGGGTGCCAGCTAACTTCTCTGGGAAGGAGATTCCAGAGCCTGGGGGCAGCCACTGAAAAAGTCCTCTGCTGTGCTCCCACCAGATGTACCTGTGAGGGAGGTGGGACAGTGAAGGGCCTGCCCAGCAGATCTCAAAGTATTGGCTGGTTCATAATGGAGAATTTGTTGTTGGTGGTGTTGTTGGTGTTGTTAGCTGCCTTCGAGTAACTCCAACTCATAGCGGCCCTGTGGGTGAGACACCTCCAAGACTCCCTATTTTCTATGCCTGTGGCCCCCCTGTGGCCTCCCTGACTGAGTCCATTCATCTGATATATGGTTTTTTCCTCCTCCTTCTACCCTCTGCCTTTTCTAGCATTGTTGCTTTCTCTAGTGAGCCATGCCTTTTTGTTATGTGGCCAAAGTGCAACAGCCTAATTTGATCATCTTGGCTTCCAAGGAGAGTTCTGGCTTAATCTGTTCTAGGACCCATCTGTTTGTTTTTTTGGCTGTCCACAGTATCCTAAGCACTGTTCCTGCATCACATCTTGAATGTGTTGATTTTTTTTTCTGTAGTTACACAGAATATAAGGGAGAATATAGTCCTTGAAATAACCTGGACATGAGCAATGTAGGGCTTTAAAGATCATAACCAGCACTTAGAATTGTGCCCAGAAATGGACTGGCAACCAGTGGAGCTGTTGCAACAAAAGAATTGTGAGTTCCCTGTAGGCAGCACCTGTTAATCACATGGATATGGACATGAAGACTAGGAAATGCTGTGCTTTCTTAATTGTGAAGCATACCAGGAACAGGCAGCTGGAGAGATTCCTTGGGGTCCTGCAGCAACTACTTGTCTCAAGGGGTGACTGAAAGAGTGTTCCACAAGTCATTCCCCATCACCCTGATCTGCAGCACTTCAGAAATGCTTTAGTTGGGAAGCTATCAAGCTGAAAAGATTTTCAGGGTCATATGTAGTCAACAATAACCATAAACATGAAACTGTAGCAGTTATAAGATTGTAAATCCAGTTTACACTCTCATAACTACTGATCAGTATGTCAGTCAATATCTTTTTACTGCATGTACATCTGCACTTCCCTGCAGTACATAACTTGTTTCCACCCACTGCCAGGTACTTTGCACAGTACCACTCTAACTGAAGGTTAGTGATGGTATCCCTAGGTTCTCTCTTAGGA
>JAIPUX010001232.1:72016823-72030556 GCA_020142125.1 Phrynosoma platyrhinos | reverse complement strand
AATGGTCAACAGATTGGAAGCGATCAATATACATCCCCATTCACAAAAAGGGAGGCAGAAGAAACTTCAGCAACTATAGAACCATAGCACTATCTCCCACACAAGCAAAATCAGGCTCAAAATTCTTCAACATAGACTTGAACCATACATGTTGAGAGAAATCCTAGAGGTCCAAGGTTCAGGAAAGGAAGAGGCATGAGGGACCACATTGCAAACACATGATGGTTAATGGAGAACATCAGGGAATTCCAAAAGAAAATCAGCATATGCTTTACAGATTATAGCAAAGCCTTTGACTGCATAGACCATGGAATGCCCTTAAAGACATGGGAGTGCCAACATATCTGATAGTCCTGATGAGGAATCTGTACTCAGGACAAGAGGCTACTGTCAGAACAGAACATGGAGAAACAGAATGGTTCCAACTGGCAAGGGAATCCGACAAGGCTGCATCCTTTCACCCTATCTGTTCAACTTGTATGCAGAACATATTATAAGAAAAGCAGGCTTGGATACAGAAGAAGGAGGAGTGAAAATAGGAAGGAATGTCAACAATCTAAGATATGCGAATGACACCATAGTACTAGTAGAAAACCTTACCGATCTGGAGCACCTACTAAGGAAGATCAAAGAAGAAAGTTAAAGTTGAACATAAAGAAAACAAAAATAATGACGCCCGAGGACCTTCACAAGTTCAACCTAGACAATAAAGAAATAGAAATAGTAAAAGAATTCCCATTCTTGGGATCAAACATTGATAGAAATAGGGACTGCAGTCAGGAAATCAGAAGAAGATTAAGAATGGGGAGGGTGGCTATGAAAGAACTAGAAAAGATTCTAAAATGCAAAGATATAAAACTCAGCACAAAAGTTAGAAGCATACAAGCCATCCTATTCCCTATTACCATGTATGGATGTGAGAGCTGGACAGTTAAGAAAGATGATAGGAAGAAAATCAATGCATTTGAGACGTGGTGCTGGAGAAGAGTGTTGAGGATCCCATGGACAGCCAAAAAGATAGACAAATGGCTCCTAGAGCAGATCAAACTGGAAACTCCCCTGGAAACCAAGATGACCAAAACGAGACTATCATACTTTGGATACTTCATGAGAAGAGAGGACTGTTTGGAAAAAAAACAATAATGCTGGAGAAGGTGGAGGGAAGTAGGAAGAGAGGAAGGCCACATGATAGATGGATGGACTCTATTAAGGAGGTCACGGCTATTAAGGGGTTGCAGGAATTAAGCAGAGCAGTGGAGGACAGAGGGTCTTGGAGATGTCTCATCCATAGGGCTGGCATGAATCAAGATCCACTCAAGGGCAGTTAACAACAACAAAGTTTTTTTTTAGGCATTTTTAGGTGAAGTTTTGTTTTGAAGGCTTTTGTGCATACTGTATAGTCAAAGACATTTTATGCCTGTTACATGTTCTGGTCTGAGGTCAGAAACTCCTCTGCTCATCTGGCATTTACTCATATGTGCGGTAGTTTTACAGTGACTGGGAATCAAGCAGGGTCTGTGTTTCAGTTATGCAGAGCATCTAGTTTCAAGAACAGCAAATCGCAGTTTACATAAAGCTGCAGTGTCTAGCCATGTGCTAAGAATAATACAGTTGCTTCTCCCTGTATTGGGCTGTCCGCAAATAGCTTTTGCCCTCTGAATATTTTCTACTTCGTTTGAATCCTCCAAGGACTGTCTTTCTTCTATTCTACTGAAAATGGAGCAATGAGAAAAAATGTTGCTAGCACAGCTTACCACCTGGTCTGTGAGAAATGCATCAGGATTTGACTTCTTTCTATATGTCCTCTTTTTGTGTACCCACTGTGGGAAATCATTGCACATTTCACCTCACCATGAAATCCATGTTATATAAGACATGATCAAAGAAGTCTACAATGCAACGTCATTTTTTATCCTATAAAAAGCTGGACTGATCTCCTTTCTGAAGAGCCTTTCCCAACTTAGGGGCTCTGCAGATGGCGCAAAGCACTGTCTTGGAGCCAGGGAAGGGGAGGAGTGGCCAAACACCAGATGCCCCAACCCCTTCCCGAGGACGTCATCAGAGTGTGCGCCATTGCACATTTTTACATGCTGTGCCAGAAGAGGCACAAAAGAGCCATGTGGTGGCTCTTGCAGCACCCTTTCTGCAGCTTGGGAAAGAAGTGCTATTTTGGTGCTTCTTTCCCAGTCACTGAAAGGGTGGATTGGGGCTGAGGCATGGTGTAGCCTTGGCTCCAATCCTCCGCTTCTTAGGGTGGCCCATGGCCGCCCGTCTGCCTCCTCCCTCAGTGTACTCTTTGCAAGCAAGCCAACAACTGGCATCACCAAAGCCATTGGCCATGCTGGTTGTTTGTGATGGGTATTGTTCTCCAACACATTTGGAGGACACTGTGTTGAGGAAGGCTGTTTTAAAGAAACATACTAACTGTTTACATAAATTACTTATGAAATCATTGACAGCCTCATATGACTTCTGGAGAGAGAATAAAGTAATAGAAAAAGTGAAAGTAACAAAAATATATACCCTGATTTGGCAGGGACGGTACCAATTAATTCCATTTTTTTTCAGCTGCTTTTTAAATGTCCTACTCTCTCTCTCTCTCCTACTCCCATTTCCCACTTTGCCATCAGCATACTTAAATTACTGTAATCTGAGTTCAAAAACCAAAGGTAGTTTGAGCTCAGCAGTGGGGAGAAATGAGGGGCAGAATCTTGCCCTTCACCATAAGCTCAGGCCATAGTAAACTGCTGCAGCCCTCCTATGAAATCATGGATGTTGAAGAAATACAGTATGCTTTCACTGTATTGATGAGAAGATTAAATCAAGACTTTGTTTTAGAGGATTATGAGTTTAACTTGGAGCAAAAGCAAACTCATATTCAGAAAAGTTGAGGTCCTTCATTTCATCCGGACTGTAGATAAAATGATTAGGGTAATGCAAAATTCTGTAATGGCAGAAACATCTTAATTTCTGAGTTAAAGTGCTTGATATAAGGTCCAGATCACATAGGCAAAACCATCCCCCCCAAGATGTCATGTCACTGTAAGAAACTGGATGCATCCCTTATCCACATGTTTTTCCATCATGTATGCACATAGTCAAATAGATATATTTGCATTTCTTACATGTGATGATGAACATATGGGATATTTGCCATTTCCTACGTGAAAGCTAGCTTTGATGAGAAAATTCATCATGTGAAGACAGTCTGAAATTGAATCAGGGCTTTGGCCCTGTGTTGTGAAGGCAAGGCAAGGCAAGGGCAGGAGGAAACCATTTCATCTGGCCCTTGTAGATATGCTCCAGGTAGTGATATTCTGAAAAAGTAAGCACCATCAAAAGTGGTGCAGCCCCTTGCACAAACATAGTATGTAAACCACCAGTGTATAATAAGACTGAGAGAGGACATGGGAAGGAGTTGAGTATAAAGATTCTACTATTGTCTGTCCTACATAATCAGCAGAAATAAGTGACAGAATCATGATAGAATTGAGGGGACTATGGGCCTTTACAGACTGCCAGATATAATGCAGCTTGAGTCCACTTTAACTGCCCTGGCTCAGTGCTAGGGAATCATGGGAATTGTAGTTTATTGTGGCACCAGAGCTCTCTGACAGAGAAGGCTCAATGTCTCATAAAAAACTACAGTTCCCATAATTCCCTAGCACTGAGCCAGGGCAGTTAAAGTGCACTCAAGCTGCATCATTTCTGGCAATCTGTAAATGCCATCACTTCATTTTGGTGCAGCTGATTAAAAAAAAATCTGTATGAAAAAATATAATCTAAATAAAATTCCTGTTACGTCAGAGACAGACGTTGGACTAGCCTACTCCATGAGAGATGGCACCATTGGTGCTCTGTATTTGACATAGCAAGACTGGGATTTCTACTTTCCTTTAGGATAGGACATTGTTAACATTTATTTATTTAGGCAGCTCCTTAGTGCATTTCATTTCAAAAATCCCAAAGCACTTTACAGTGTTGCAGTGTTTAAAACTGTGAACTTAATACAACAAAGTAGTAGAATTACAAAACAGTGACAAAATAATAAAATAAAATATATCACTAGGAGCAATTGATTAGGGGCTATTGATCAGGAAATTGTCAGCCTAGGCTAACAAATAAGCCTTCAGCCAGCAGTAAAAATACCCTACATTAGGAACCTGCTTAATCACAATGGAAACATCATTCCACATGATGGGTGCCACAAGGGAGAAGATCATTGCCATTCAAGGGATATCAAGCAAGGTCTCCTCCACCAAGCATATAGACTGAGCTATTCTGTATATACTGTTATAAAGCTGAAAAAAAGTGGACAGAGAGATTTTCTCCCTCTCAATATTAGAACTACTGGGAATCATCTAGGGAATCTGACTGGAGGTTCTTTAGTTGATGCACAGAATACATATAACCTAAACTTATGGATTGTCCCAATTAAAGCAGACCCATTGAGTTAATTGTTGAATGATGAGTAGACACTTTTATCAATCCCATTCATTCAGTGGGATTTTATAGTAGGAATTATCAATAAGATTCAGACCACAGTGTCATTCATGTATTTGGCACTTTACAAAGAAACTGTCCCAAGGGATATACCATCTAGGGAACAGACACAAAAGAAATAATGTCCTGTGGAGAGAAAATGGTGGTGTGGAGGGGAAGAATATGTCATTCTTTTAGTTTCACATATTTAAATTTGGATGCATTAAATCCTGGTGATTAGGAAATAGAAACCTAGGGGGACAGTGCCAGAAGCTTCACAGATAAGTAGTTTTCCAAATGTATAATTAATTCCCATATATAAGAGTTCTCCATAATCTGGATTTATGTCTGTCATATACTCAACAATTTTGGAGTTCTAAATTTATTCTGAAATCTGCTTTGAAATTCCTGCATTTTGACAACACATAAAACCTGATCCTTAGAGTGTAACTTAATCTTATTTGTATGCACATGAATTTTCCCCACTACCACCATGTCTTGGGCCCCTGGATCACATTGGATCCATCAGAGGGCCTTGTGTTATTCTGTATTTTTCTCTCTGTGTGTCCTTGAATTGTAGGTACTTAGGAAAAGTACATCAGCATTAAGGTTGTCAGATTCATGCAATCTCATAAATGCAAGAGATTTATTTAAATGTAAAGAGAAGCAGGTTTTATCCTCACTGACATTAATGGCCTAGGCACATCTTCATAAATCATAAAAGAACAAAATGGTCTAATCTATGTAGAGTGTTTCCAGCCAGGGTGATCCATGGATGGATTTAAAGAGAGAGAGGGTGAAATGCTCTCATTATAGGCTGCTCTTGGGAATGTTTCAGCATCAAGAAATGATGTGCAAAGGGACAGATGGGAGGTTAACCAAAGATGAAATAATATGTTGGGTGAAAGGAGAAAAACAGACTGTTACAGATATTATAACAAGGATTTTGTGTACATATTTGTGTGGTATGATCCTGAACTTTGATCTAGGCAGGAAAAATGAAATGCACAAACAGAAGATGGGTGACACCTGCCTTGAAAGTAGTATGTGCAAAAAGAACATATGAGTCTTAGTAGACCACAAGCTAAACATGAGTCAATAGTGTGGTGAAGTAGCCAAAAAAGCCAATGTAATTGTAACTGAAGAAGTTACTAGTACTTGGATGAGCATCGTTCCGAAGTGTTTTAATTGTGTGTTCTGTATGGCAGGTGGTTGGAAGAGACAGACCTTGTTGTCCCTTCTAACTCTATGATGCTATGTAATACTCTACATTAAAAACAAATCCCTTAATTAAAAAGAAAAAAAAGAAAAAGAAAAAGTGGCAAATTTTTAAAACTCATTTTTTTTCTGAGAAAAAAAGGTAATAAAAATAGGTCATAAAAATGACCATAGGTTATGTTGCTTGCGCCATTTAGGGAGGAGTTTGCGATTTAGAGATCGGTATTTAGAATTCTTATCTGGAGAGTTCTGCTGCCTCATCCAACTACAAGCCCCAGAAGTCCATAGTGTGCAGATATGACTGACAGTCAAGGTGGAACTATACGCAGACATGTCCCTTAACAGAGGCATCACAGCACTATAATTCTATTATACTGTGGAAGCAACCCAGTCAACTGTTGTTAACTCCTGATGGGCAACTTCAAGGTCACTGTTCTCAGAGCTTGGAATATTGACTTTTTTAAACTCCAGCTGTCAGGATCCCACCACCAGACTAGACAGTGAAATGAGTGACCAAGTTAGCAAGGGGATTCTGGGAGGCATAATCCAAAAAAGGAACTTTCTCCAGCTATGCTTCAGTTGCTGTCTTTAAACCAGACTTGTACTGTGTAGCCTTAAAACAGAGAATGCCTTCAAACAGAAGATATCCTTCTGACATTCCCTGAAACAGAAGACTGTCAAATATGACACTTGGCCACTTGGATTGCCAGCTGAATGCCTTTCCTATTGCTGCTGCTGTTATTATTTCTGGCATCGATTGGGTAGGTTCAGATGCTGTGGACTGAGAAACTCCCCTAGATCCCCAGAGCTGGGAGACACCATTCTCAGTTCTTGTTTCTAGATAGAGTCAATATTTGGGAGTATACAACCTTCTGGCTAAAATACCATAAGAGACAGCAGCATGATTTTAAAGCCTGCCTGGTGTTTGTTTGTTTAGAGCAACAATAAAATGAAATTTAAAAAAAAACCAATTTGGCAATGATTTATCATAAGTCATATATCCTCAACACTCCACTGAATGGGGTTTTTGTTGTTGTTGTTGGACCTTCCTGGATTAAATTTGACCATACATTGGGTGATAAATCAAGGCAGACACTTGGAAACTCAGACAAAAAGCAATGTACAAATGTGCTTGACTGAAATGAAACTGGTAAATGAGGTTCAGAATGTTCAAATAGCTTCAATCAGTGATTATTCTTCTGGAAATTTGAAAACAGTTTCCTTCTAAAATGTTATAATAGTAGCAATGGTGTCCACATTCTATTTCTCTTCCCTTGCATCTGAATATGTATCTTGATCATCATGAGAAAGCAGCACCTCATACAGCAATCTCTGGTCCTGGTCTGATAGGCTTCAGTTAATTAATTGCCTTTCTCTCCTCTAAATATAAGTGATTACTAGAGGATAAATATATGTATAAGTTGCATTGAAACAGAGATGATGGTAGATTTTGGTGGTATGAATCATTGGCAGCTAGGGTCTTTGCTGGCAGTGCAGAAGCAAATATGTGCTACTTCAGGAATGGTTTGGGGAAATAAGTTTCAGCACCTTGGGCAGCTCCTTTAAAATTCAGGCGGAATCCCAGGCTGCTGCCACACTACAGAATTAATGCAGTTTGACATTTTTTAATTGCTATGGAATCCTGGGGTTTGTAGTTGTGACACCAGAGCTCTCTGACAGAGAAGACTCAATGTCTCACAAAAATAAAAATTCCAACTTTCCATAGCATTGATCAATACCAGTTAAAGTGGTGTCAACCTGCATTAATTCTGCAGTGTTGACACAGACCCAGAGTGGATCCGTTGTTCCCCTGACATAGAAGCCATCACCCCACTACTAGATTAAAAAGAAAACTGCGTGGAAGCTGGGGAAAGATCTTGTCTTTCACATCAGACAGCTGATCTTCCCTGTAGTCTACTGGCAGCATGTCCAACATGGTGCTGTTCTTCTCAAATATGGGAGACATGATGATACAGTTTGAAAATCTTTTCTTTAGAATAAAATAGTAAGATTATATAATCACCATATCTTCTTGCCATGCTTATCCTTGACTGTGTATTGCAGTCAGGAGTTTTGACATTTCTGAATGTTATTTTTTACATTTCTGATTACCAAAGAAGATCAGGGCAGAGCTGGACTATGAGTATAACTGCCAGAATCCATCAGCCAATGGCTATATTGGCTAGGGTGTACTGGGAGTTGTAATCCAACAAATCAAGTTTTCCAAGCTCTGGTTCTTGGTTTAGTTGTTGTATTCCCAAGTCAAGTCAAAGACTACCCAAGAATACAGCCAATAATAATAATAATACATTTTATTTATAGCCCACCTCTCCTAATTACAACAATTAAGAATAACAATAAAATACAATATACAATTAAAACTGGATTTCTAAATAACCCTTACCCCAACCCACCTCCCAATCATAAAAAAGAAAAAGAAGCAAACTAAAAATAATAACAATATAAAATGAATAGCAATATAAAATACTAATTAAAAGCAAAAGAAATAACAAATTAGCTCAAATTAGAGGTAGTTAGAGGCAAAACATTCTTTACAGCACCTAGGAAAAAAACTGTTTGGCTAGGTCTCTGTCTCCATTGTACTACTAAAGTACCATTTCCATGATTAGTTGGGTAAGCTGATGGTGGTCAAGATATATTCCTCAAAGTGTAGTAAACAGTAGGGTAAAATAAACTATGCAGTAAATAGTGACAAAGAAGAAACCAATGACCCTGCTATCTTGAGAATGAAGGATGTTGTAGTCTTACTCAGTAGGGGATGTCCAGGTTGGTAAAGGCTGCCCTATACATTAATAGTTGCCATATGGGAATATTTTAAATCTCACCTTGAAGAGGTTACTTCTACATTTATGTGAATCAGCATGACAGGTACAAAAGGATAGGGACTGTTCTCCCAACACAGCATTAACTAAAGCTGAAATCCTAGTGCATGACTAATATGGGAGTGAATTCCTTTGAACTTAGTAGGAATTACTTCTGAGAAAACATGTATGAGGCCATCCTGTATTTGCGAATGGCATAGTTCACAAAATTATTTCCAGCATAAGGGTAGATATCTTCAGATGAAAGCTTCACTATTCAGAAGCAAGCTCCACAGCATACACTCTAAGGGACTGTTATGAATTACCTTCTTATGCATATATGTTACTTCCTATAATCTAGCCCCTGGAGTCTGAATGAATGTTAAATTCTGTTTTCCTTCTCGAATGGAGAAAATAATCAAATAATTTTTGCTAATTTGGAAATAAGGAGAAGGAGGAGGAATAGTCTATAAAAGGACACTCTCTTACAAGAACCGAGGAAGAACATGAGTAGCTTCTCCATCTTGCACAATAGCGTCTCCATCCTGCACAATGGCTTAAGGTACTTTAATGCTGATTACGTAAAACAGTAGAGTGGAAAATCAATTTTGAGTGGCCAAAAACATTAAACTAAGTAGGTCTAAAAATCGTTGTGTAGCTAATTAATATGTTTTGAAGGTGCAAGGTGGAAAGAGGGCAAAAACCAAACACATTAGCATTTCTGGAACATTAAGGTGTTAATGCAATTACTAGGGAAAATCTCTTATAAAAACAAATATACGAAGGCTAAAGCCTTGGTAAAAACACATCTCCTAAATGAATGAAAAAAAAATAATTTTGTTTGTGAATATATGCAGACGTACATGCTTTTTCTTGAAATGTGTTACAGTTAAAGGCAAAGCCAAGGTGATATGGGAAGGCCCTCCATCCTTGCCTTGGAAGAAGGAAGAGGAGACAATGAGAACCATGATGCTGGCAGTTTTAGCCAGTTGCCAAGAGAGAAGGAGGTGGAGGATCACAGGTATTGTTTTGAACAGTGACTGGAGCAAATGCATGGGGGTGGGAGGCTAGGGGGAGGAGGAGGATAATAACCTGTGCTGTGGCACAGAGAATTTTCTGATCAGATCCACAGTTGTTATAGTTCAGCAACATCTGAACTTGTTGTGCTCTTCTGAATTAAACAATGCTAATTGAGAACAAACCATATAGGAAGCCAAGTAAGCATACAGGTCTTTCACAATTACACAAAATATAACTTCCAAATGCTGGTTTTGCAAGGTTAGGACTGCAACACCTATATGTAGCCAAAGCACTATCCAACCATAAGATCTCTCTTTTAGTTTCATAATATTTCAGTTCTGCTTGAAAACACATATTCAGAACTATGAATTATTTACTGTTGCATGGCATTACTTTTATCAAGAGACCTGGATAATTTTGAAGATGTCAGCTGTTGTGTAGCAAAATACATATTCAGCCACAGGAGTCCATGGTTTTACAGAAAGGATAATAGAGTGGTTTGTTTATATAGCTGAATGCAAGAAACTAGGCTTCATCTTCTCCTGTGATATATTTCCACTTAGAATAATAGAATCATAGAGTTGGAAGATACCACAAGGGCCATCCAATCCAATGCCCTGCCATGCAGGAATTCAAAATGAAACCATCCCTGACAGATGGCCATCCAGCCTCTGTTTAAAGATTTCCAAAGAAGGAGACTCCCACACTCCCAGGGAGTGTGCTCCACTGTCGAACAGCTCTCACTGTCAGGAAGTTCCTCCTAATGTTGAACTAGAATCGCTTTTCCTGTAGCTTGCATCCATTGTTCTCTGGAGCAGCAGAAAACAAGCTTGCTACATCCTCAATATGACACCCCTTCAAATATTTAAACAAGGCGATCATATCACTTGTTAACCTTCTCTTCTCCAGGCTAAGCATACACAGCTCCCTCTTTCCTCATAGGATATGGTTTCCAGACCCTTCATCATTTTTGTCACCTTCCTTTGGACACTCTCCAGCTTCTTAATATCCTCTTTGAATTGTGGTGCCCTTAAAATAGAGCATTTACAAATAGTAATATCTTCACAGTTTGAAATATAGTCATCCCTCCATTTTCGTGGGGGATCTCCTGCACACACGCCATTTTAGCCAATGGGGCTTGCCCCTCTGTGAAGAACCAAGACCACAGACTTCAAGTCCGCAAAAACAGAGGGGTGGATGTATTTGCATTCTTGTCTAGGAGCTTTACGTTTAAGAATCTTCTGTCCTTTGATGCATTAATATATTTTGTGAAGCAGAAATGAAAAGAAAGTGTGTCTGTGTCTGTTGCATGCAGCCTTAAGTCTGATTGTGGAGTACAAAACAGAAGACGAATACCAAGAATTTTATTTTTTTAATGCAGTAGACAGGAACAAGCTGTTCAATGACAAATGCAAAAGATGAACATTTGAGAAAACCTCTGTGATTGTGGCTCAGTAGGAATCTAAATGAGAACAGAAGTAGAGGGTCAGGGAAAAGTCAAATGATATTTTCATGTGCTTATGAAATACAGAATTGGTTCTAATAAGAACAGAGACATCACCATAGTGGGCTGCATTAAACAGCATTCAAACTCCAGGCTTAAGGGATGGCTGAACCTCTGGATCTTGGCCTCATATCTTTATGATTAGAATGGCAATGAGGGGAAGGATTCCAAAACTGAGTAGAATAGAGGGAATACATCCCCTAATTCTGGAGGTTCTCTGAGTAGGGTATCTTCTTGGATTGCAGTCTCAGGATATTGTTCAGGTTGCACAAACCAAAACTAGGTCTTGGTTCATGCTGAATCTTGTAATAACATCAGGAATTGGGAGCAGCTGCAGCAGGACCAGAATGGTGAGGAGTCTAGCAGTGAAGCCCCTTAGGGAATACAGTTGGTGCTCCATGGTCACAGATCTGTGGCTTGAAAATATTTAAAAATATACAACTTCCAAAAAGCAAACCTTAATTTTGACATTTTACATAAAGGACACCATTTTACTATGCCATTGTATATACTAGTAATGGGACTTGAACATCCATGGATTTTGGTATCCATGGGGGGGGGGGGGTTCCTGGAAACAAACACCAGCAGATAACAAGAGCCCACTGTAGTTGAAAGACCTGGTATGTTTAACCTGGAAAACAGAAGATTGAGGAAAGAAAGTATAATTGTCTTCAGATATCTGAAAGCCTATCATACAGAGGATAGAATCATATCCATTGCTCCACAAGATGGGACAACCTCTGTTGCTGCAGAAGGCAGGAATTAAAAAAAAATGAAAAGGAAATTGCAGAAAGGGAAGTAGATTTCTGCTAAATGTAAGAAAAAACTTCTAATAGCAAGGGATGTTTGACAGTAAAACAGTCTGCCTGAATCAGAGACTATAGGAGATTATCACACTGCTCTTTAATAGTGGGATAGAAGCACGATATTCACTTTAATGGCGGGATCCTATCACACAGCCTCATAGCTGGGAAGTAGCTATCCTGTAGTCAATCTGTGCTTGTGCCATGAATTTCATGAATGGGAAAATCCTGTGAATAGCTGTCAATCCCACAGTTAGCCCATTATTGAAGTATGTGCCATAGGGCATTTGGGGTAATTCACAGAGAAGGAGATTTAAAGACGTTTTACTGTATCCCCCACTCTCAATGAAAGCAAGACTCCTTACTCACAAAGAGACAGCCATTCGTTTGGCAAGGGAAACAGGATTTAAAGAGACTTCTCTGCTATCCACCTCCACCCCCCATGAAAGCAAGCCTTCTTACTCACAAGGAAGCATTCATTAATTTCACAAGGGAAATGGGATTTATAGAAGTTTCTCTGCATCCACCCACTTCCAATGAAGGCATGACTACTTAATCTTGGATAGCTGATAAGTAAACAATTGCATAAGATCTATAGCCAACCTGCTATCAATTCACAATTGGATGGTAATGTGAAAAGAATTCCTGCTGGTTTGGGTGTTTAAAAAGCTGCAACAGTATCTGGAGGAAAGCTTCCTGTGATAGTCTATGTCCCTCTCTTATGGATGCTATAATGGCATCCTGCTCTGGTGCATAGATCCAGCATAAGACTTGAGACTTCCTCTGAGGCCATGTCTTATTTGTGCAAGGGTCTGAAAAGAGCAGAGTGTCTGCTTCACTGTCTCGATGGGAAACCTACTGGTTTAAAAGAAGAAGCAGTTAGACATTAGGTATGAAGGATAAGGACCTGTGAGAAACTGGCTGTGTTTTCAAAGAACAAGAACACTCACTTCTGCTGAGTTAGAAGATGTATTTGTAGCAGCCTGAGTGAGATGAGGAAGCCTTGTCTGAATCCAACTCTGGATCCAAAAGTTTCACTTAAAGGGAAAATAATGAATGTTTTGATGTTGTAAGGGATTAGGAGGTATCTCCAAGTGATGTGTGTGTGTTTGTGTGTGTGTGGCTGCATTTGCACTGCAGAAATAATGCAGTTTGATGCTACTATGGAATCCTGAGATTAGTTTATTGTGGCATCAGAGCTCTCTGTCAAGCAGGCTAAATATCTCACAAAACTGGAATCCTTGGAAAAGTGAAGAGGACGATGTGCTCCCTTGATCCCTGCCCATCTCAGCTGGTCGTCCAGGGGGGTGATGCATTGATGGCTTATCTTAAGATGGTCATCAATGCATCCCTTAGGGAAGGAATTGTTCCATCAAGTTTAAAGGAGGTGATCGTTAGACCACTCCTGAAGAAACTTTCCCTGGACCCCCTGGACTTGAAAAATTATAGACCAGTCTTTCATTTACCATTTTTGAGCAAGATGATTGAGCGAGCCATCACCCTCCAACTCCAAGTGATCTTGGATGAAACCGATTTTCTGGATCCATTTCAAACCAGCTTCACACCTGGATATGGGGTGGAGTCTGCCATGGTCACTCTGGTAGATGACTTGCGTCTGAGAACCAACAGGGGGAGCGTGACCCAGTTGGTGCTTCTAGATCTCTCTGCGGCTTTTGATATGATAGATCATGACATCCTCTTGGAATGCCTGAGAGAGTTAGGAATTGGAGGCATTGTACTCCAGTGGTTCCATTCCTTCATTTCAGGCAGGTTCCAGAGGGTGTCACTCGGGGACAGCTGCTCCTCAAAAGTGGAGCTAAAATGTGGCGCTTCACAGGGCACCATCCTGTCCCCAATGTTGTTTAATATCTATATGAAGCCGCT
>JAIPUX010001232.1:71971124-72003981 GCA_020142125.1 Phrynosoma platyrhinos | reverse complement strand
CCTCCTCCTCTACCCGGCATATTGGACGACCTCCAACTTTTGAGACTCTTTTCCAGGGTTAAAAAGTCATCTTATACGCTGGAAAATATGGTACTCAAGAAACTTATGCCCAAAAATTGACCCTAAAATCATAGGTTGACATATATATGGGTCAAACCAGTAATACATCTCAGAAAAATCCTAAAAGAAGCACCACTCCATGCCCCACTCCCCCTGCCTTGGCAGTGATTTCTGAAAAAGCTGCTGGAGTGTGTGTGTGCACGCATGTGATGCAATTCACTTTTCAGTCCAATGGAAAACCCTTCTCTTCCATCCTTCCTTCTTCCTAAGGATCTTCCCTGTCCACAAATCACCACATATCTCTCCAGTTCCTTCCTCCTAAGTCTGTTGTTAAAACCTTCTCTCCTTCTCCTCCTTCTCTCTGTCTCTCTGTCTCTCTCTCTGGATCATCCCTGCCCAGCAAGAACTACATATCCCTCCAGTTCCTTCCTTCTAATTCTGATGTTAAAACATTCTCCTCCCCTAAATTTTACTCTCAACTTATCAATGGATCGTATCAAAATCCATGATTTTGATCATAAAACCTTCCCTCGACTTATACATGAGTTCAGCTTGTACATGAATATGGTAAGTACTGATGAGTGCCAAAGATTTGTGTGTGTTGTGTGCTTTCAAGTTGTTTTCAATTTATGGTGACCCTAAGACAAACCTATCATGGGTTTTTTGGGGGGGAGTGGTGGTGGCAATATTTGTTCGGAGGAGGTTTGCCCTTGCCTTCCTCTGGGGCTGAGAACATGTTTTGTCCAAGGTCATCCAGTGGGTTTTATGGCTGAGCCAGAAATTGAACCCTGGCCTCATAGTCCATTTCTCAAATTACTATGCCATGCAGGCAAAGATCTGCACCCTACTTAATACTCAATACTCAGGTAGTGTAGGAGGACCTGAGAGCCAGTGGTTTTAGTAGATTTTGGAGACCAGATGTTGAATCCCTGCTCAACCATAGAACCCACTAATGAGTGATCTTGGGCAGGTCACATTCTTTCAGCCTCATAGGAAGTCAAAGGCAAATCCTTTCTGAATAAATTTTGCCAAGAAAACCTCATGATAGGATCACCTTAGGGTTGCTATAAGTAGAAAACAACTTGAAAGCACACAACAACAAACATCAGGACTGCCTGTAGGTTAAGCTCCTTGCTCCTTTAAAAGACAACATGATTTGTAACGACTGTTGCAAGTTAATAAAATGTTTTATTCACAACCAACTTCCTTGGTTAAAAAGACTATACTATTGCTACACTATCGATTGTATTTATTTTATTTTATTATTTTCATTATTTCTATCCTGCTCTTCATCCAGAAAAACTAGTGTTACTGAACAACTATTTAAGCCCTCACCCCATAGTTCTAAAGCAGTATTCCCCAATGTAGCAATCTCCAAATGTGTTTAACCACCTTCCCAAAATCCCCATCCAGCATAGCCTAGCTGTGGATTATGGAATTTGGAGGACACCAGACAGAAGTAGTCTGTTCTGCAGACATATAGTGGTATGGCTGTGTATAGATGTCTTGAATCCTGTGCTGAGAGAAAGATGGGGTATGAATTAAACAAACGCACAAACAAACAAAGAGAAGAACTGTTAATTTTAATACATCTTAAAAGACTTTGGAGTTTGTCTTGTATCTGCCCTGTTATGCTAGCTGTCAGCTGCTATAAAAAATAAATGGGAAATATTAGAACAGACATGCTGTGCTGATGCCTTTGGCTCTTTGGCAGTCATAATGCTTTCCCTTAAGACACAGTGTCAGAGAGCTATTGCAAGTCTTCTGTGCCTATCATCTCTCTTTCCAGCTCACACATGCACAGGCTTTCCCCAGTTCTAAACTATTGTGTTCTGGCTTTTTTAGATCATGGCCTAGGAGGAGGAGAGCAGGATTGTATACACATACTGTTCTCTGGGGGGCCAGCAAGCACTTCAAATTATTTGTGGCACCACCACAACAATCTTGCATAATAAACCATAGGGTATTACTGTCTAGTCCTTGGTTTGAAGAAATATCAACAGACATTTCTCTACTTAAGCCTATCCTTGATTTGAAAATTCAAGGTTGGTTGAAGGATGGAGTTGTCCATCAGCAGCTTATTCAGAAATAACATGGGTAACCTGGATCCTATCCTCCCCAATACGATGAGCTATACTATATTATGTTTGTATTTATGTATATAAATTACCATATATAAACTTTGTGTAAATCTTTTTGCTTCTCGTCTATCTTTCTTTCATGGGGAAAGCAGACATGAAAGTACCAAAGCAGAAAGACTGTTGCTTTATATTACAAGCTTTCCAAGTAATGATAGATGTGTATCCATTTGATGGACATAGGGCCTTGGCAGACGACTAATAGAGTTGTCTCCGAGGCAGGGAAGAGGAGGGGCAGCCACATGATCGGCGCCCCTTCCTCCTCCCGAGGTTGCCCTCAGAGCTGCTGGCCCTCCGCAAGGCCGGCGCTCCGAGGGCAACCTCCCGCCGCAGCGTCCGCACACGCTGCGGTGGATAAGTCAGAGAAAGTGTGCCCTACGCTTTTAGGGTGCACTTTCACTGACTTCTGAAAGGAGCACTGATTTAGCGCTCCTTTCAGAGGCTCTGATGGTGCGCCGTGGTGCGGATGCCACGGTCCCACGGCGCACCGTCCCACGGCGTCCTGGAAGCTCTCGTCTGCTTCCCCCCATAATCCATACTGGAACTCTTTTTAGAACTAATTTGAATCTTAAATAATTTTTAAATGTCAGATTAAATGTCTAATTTGTCTTCTGTGGAATAGCTATTTTCATCCTCACAGTATGTGGAGGTTATCCTTTGCTTCACTAGATCCACTGTCCCTAATTTATTAATGAGGGAAAAGATACACTTTCAAGTTTAGGTATTTTTCCAGCATGGCTCTTTAAGGACTCTTGTATTATACCTGTGATGGCACTATGCCACAGTTACACCATGCTACCCATTAATCCAGGTTAGATGTATCTCTGCTATGTGATCATCACATGAATTTAGGATTCAATAACAATACAGAAATCTCAGATTTAATAATATTTGGCCAAGTTATCTCTGGGAAAGAAAACCTCATTGCTCAAGAACAGAGTCGCTCTTCTGAATTAACATCAACAACCCATACAAAAACTACAACTTCATGCCACCCCAATTTACAGCCTGAAAAAGTTGGGACTAATCCTAATCATTTTAGCCTGTATAATTCAGTTCCTTCTACCAACATTACTGTCCCTGATTCCCAGACAGCTCAGATGCCCTCTAAAACCAAAACCCCTGAGCATCAGAAGATATGAAGAAAGTTCTCTAGATCTAAACTAGTTATGCAGAATGATGCTCAGGAAGATTTCTCTTTAAGGAGAATCTCTTGGAACATTGCTGGAAGGGCAAATAAGAGCAGGGATAGTTCATTCTGTCAGTATATTTATTCTTTTGATGCGATATTCTTGCAAGAAACTTGGGGTATTGGTACTATTGCCCTGAATGGCTTTGCTGCTTATACAATGAAAGCTATTCAGATAGGAAGCCCTAAGTAGTGGCCTTGCCATTTTGGTATCAACCTCACTAATGGCTAAGATAACCATTCTAGATAGGTGTGAACATCTGACTTTTGAGATTTTTCTAAAGCCAAACACTAAAAGCGTCATAACTGTTACTATTTATATTTCCCCACTTAAATCTAAAGCCAAGATAGAAGACACTTGGCTCAAAGTTGAGTACTATATTTATTTTCTTTATATATAATGCTTCCTGAGGTTTATTTATACATTATGGGTGATCTAATGCTAGGGTTCGACCTAACAACATTGAGTTAGGCTGTATCTACACTGTAGAATTAATGCAGTTTGACACTGATTTAACTGCCACAGCTCAATGCTATGAAATTATCAGATTTATAGATTTATTTTATTTTATAGATTTTATTTTATTTTATTTTATTTAAATTCTATTCTATTCTATTCTACTTTTATAGAATTTACTATTGATGTTCTGATTTTATTATTTTATTGTTTATATGTTGTACTCTGTGTACATTCTATTGTGTAATCCCGACTCAATCTGTAGGGAGAGGTGGGAAATAATAATAATAATAATAATAATAATAATAATAATAATAATAATAATAATAGTTTTGTGAGATATTTGGCCTTCTCCATCAGAGTTCTGGTGCTGCAACAAACTACAAGTCCCAGGATTCTATAGGATGGAACCATGACAGTTAAAATGGTATTAAACTGCACTAATGTAGCAGAATTGGTGAATGACCGAGAACCAAGACCCAAAAGTAGGAGAGGAAAACAGACTTTATTTAGCTGGCAGACTCTCAGTGGGATCCTTCCCAAAGAACCGAGACCCCATCTTAAACTCAAACTGTTACTTTTATAGCATTTTAACAATAGCAGGTTGGGCTTCAACATTCAGCCCCAGATACACATTCTATATAAGGCATGGTGTGGCATTTCAAGCATTTCATTGGTCTTATAGCTGTTTCCTGATAGTTCTACAAGACTATGTACACCTGAACAGCTCATAATCACTGCATGATTGACTCATGATCTCTTCCCTCTACTGGATCTACCATCAGCACATAAACATCTTGACTTCTGACCATCGTCCCACTTCCATTGTTCCTGTGTGGTCTGTTGTGGTATCTTCTGACCACAAGTCTGGCTTCATTTTAAGCGTTTGTTCCCATCTGTGTCCTGTATTGGACCAACCTACCCTTGTTTGCAGCACAGCTAGCTTCCTGTTATTCACTGCGATTAAGCTACATCCTCTGCAGGCTTAAAGCTTCCCTGTTTCTCCATGCCCCGTTGCTTTCCTTAGCCATTAATTATATTGATATTTTGGTTTCTCTGTCTACCATATTAATTCTGCTATAGGGCATCAGCCTTAGCGTCTGGCCTCTCTCTTTCTTGGTGCAAATCTGCTGCTGTCTTGTTCAGTTTTCTCTTCTCCTAACTCTCCTCTTCACCTTTACCAGGCACCAGGAGTATGTTTCTTTTTCCCTCCCCCTTCTAGAGTTGCCATATTCCAGTCCTCCTAACTCTCTCTCCTGCAGATTATTATTTTAGTTTCCCAAATTCCACATTTGCAGATACTTTGTTCAATATGAAAGGACCAGCACACAGAGAAACACCCATTAATTTTGCACTCAGAAGTTCTACAAATAAGAGACAAAAGACTGAGGGCCAATGCAGACAGGCCTAAAGGGCCAGCCTGGGGGTGGAGTTGGGGCAGGGTGACTGCACTCTGGCCACCCCGACAGTGCCCTGATGCCACCATTATGCCATGTGCCCGACCGCATGGTGCATGGCATCAGGGTGCCCCATTGGCGCAACATGCACACACACTGTGCCAAAGGGGCACAAAAGATCCTCAAGGGAGGCTTTTTGCTGCCTCCAAAAGGGACAGCATTTGGCAGCTCTTTTTGGAGTGGCAAAAAGTAGGGTTGGGGCTGCGAAGTGTGCTTGCTGCGGCCCTGATCCGGTGCTCCCAGGGACGGCATAGAGCCACTCCTTAGGGCTGTTTACATTGGCCCTGAGTTTTCTTAGCTTCTTTGCATTTAATACAAGGGTGTACAATCTGAAACCTTGGGATTTTTTTTTTAAATCTAGCAATTCCTTTTTTTTTTTTTTTTTTTTAGCTTTTCTTCACACAGTGCTTCTTTACAGATACTCAACATATATAGATTTCCCAGGACTAGGGATTTCACAATGTTTGGAAAGACACATTGCAAAAACAAAACAAAGCAAAATCAGAATCTGGAAACATTTTGGACTACAACTCCCCAAATTCTCCAAACATCATGGCCACTGTAGTATAAAGATCAATTTACATTTTTAAATCTCTAAGGACCCTAAATGTGCTATCAATCCTAATGATGGTTTCTCTCATTAGCTAAGTACTCTGAAAAAGCAGTAGCAATTTTCTTTGCAAAACTGGGCAGAACAGTGGCAATAATTTTTGCCTCATATCTTAGTTTCTACAAAACTTAAAGGTCATGATGAGGAAAGATTCATGGGCTGAATCTGGCCTTCTCACTATTTCAGACCTTTATCCAAATGAGGATTAGAATTCACTAGATGTCCTGGGAAGGTGGTCAGGGCAAATTGCCACCCTAAGAAGGAAAGTGCCTATCCTGTATATATTAACTGTCACTAATATGGATAATGATACAAATGTCAGTCTCGTGTGGAAATAAAAATGATAGCCACAGGCTTCCAAAAGTCTGTGAGGGACATGATGTCAAATCAATTTATTTGTAGTTCTCACAAAACTACAAATCCGCCAATTCCATAGCATGGAGCTAAAAATTGCAGATCTGCCAAACACAAGCAACAGATCCATGCAATATAGGTATGCCTCACTTTTAGCTGATATTACAGTTGCTAATGAATATTTTTCAAGTCTTGCTGAATATAGGGGAGGGGTGCATATCTTATACATTGACACCTATCTCATGATTGTCAATCCTGTTTTGTAGTCAATGAAGCAGGTTTTTCATGTGCTTTCAAAGCCCAAGGTCATCCAATAGGTTTCCATGGCCAAGTGGGGATTTGAACCTTGGTCTCCCATTGTCCCTAGTCCAACACTCAAACCACTATACCACTCTGGGTCCTGGCAGCAGTACCCATGCACAAGAGGGAGGTTCAGCATGCTCAAGGAACTACAAAGATTTGCTAAAATACAAGATGTATGTAGAGGAAGAATGCTGTAAAAGTAATATATTCTCCAAGGAAGATATATTCTATGATCAGTCTGTGTGGCCATGCAGTATTGGTTGACTCCCCACCACCACCACCACCTAAAAAGAAGACTAGATGGCGAGAGAAATTGAATGGAATATCCTGGACAGCAGCACAATTTGTTGTCACTCCCACTGCACCCTTTGTAAACTGGTTGGTTACAGCTTATTCTCACTCACTCCCCCATTTGTTACCCTCACTGTAACACTAGTGATTCAGTATGTATGCTAAAGATATTCCCTCACAAAATGAGCAGCCACTGATTCTGTGATGTATTTTCCCTGTAACTGGCCGTAAAATGACATACATAGCCTTTATAAATATTAAAAGTTACATTTGAGAAAGAGCTTTTATTTTTTCTTTCCTTTCATTCCCATTGCCAAATTTTCACCTAATGTAACACCGAATTTGTCAGAATAATATTTTTCTTACAAATATTTTTGAATTTGGTATCTGCTATCTTTATTTTCCTAGGCCCAAGCCCAGTTGTTTGCCCTAATTGCAATAGACCCATTGCATCCATTGCTAAATGATAAGTCAATGCTTTCATAAATCCCATTGATCCAATGGGTCTACTCTAGCTGAACATAGTGTTTGATTTAAACCTTTGCTCCCTCTTACAGAATTGTCTTTACATAAGCTTCAACAAATGGTGTCGCAAGTAGTCTCAGGTTTTGCACCCCTTATTTTAGAAAGAAGCTTTAGAATCTCATATTTTATTTGACTACCATATGAAATGTTAGTACTGATCTTTCTCTGAGCTCCTAGGGATTAGTTTCAGTAACAAGAAGAATCTTACAGCAAAGCATACTTTGCACCTGAAGTAAAATACAATCTTTGTACTTTAACATGAGCTTCCCAAGACTGGTGCTGTCAGTTATTCCCAAGCTCCAAAAAAATCTCTTTCACCTTCAATGTTCATTTTCATTTGTTAATTGCATTCCTTTGGCCCAAGCCTGGAAACTTTAAGTTCTGTCCCTATAAGCCAATGTATTAATTTTTTAAATGTGTGGTACACTAAGATGACGTCATCATCACAGATGTGTCAGTGGAGTGTCCTAGACCAGAATATCATAATATGACCCAAGGGTTGGTCCTGCTACAAGGATAGGAGACCATCTCCTGGATGTAGTATGGTAACCTGTACATTGCCAAAAAGAAAAGAAAATACAAGACAAGACAAGACATCACTAATCCCCTTTGCAGACGGCACTTTGCACCATCTTGGAGGCAAGGAAGGGGAGGGGCAGCCTCACGCTGGGTGCCCCAACCACTTCCTGAGGACGTAATTGGAGCGCCCTTCACTCCACACAATGGGTGCTCTGATTACGTCTTTCCGGCTCAGTGTCCATACACGCTAAGCCGGAAGAAATGCCAAAGAGGCGTGTTACGCCTCTTGCGGCGCCCCTTTCATGGCTTGTGGAAGGAGCACTATTTTAGCACTCCTTTCGCAGGCGGCGAAAGGAAGAATTGGAACCTAGGTGTCTGGCAGCCTCAGCCTCTATCCTCCACTTCTGTTGGAATATTTTTGCATTCTCTTTTCCTCCTTTTTAGATAGATAGGGATTTTCTGCATGCAATCCCCCCTCTCATTCAAACTAATCATGTGACTTAAGTCACTCCCTCTTTGTGACTCAGACACATTCTCTCTCAAGATTTTCAACAGCAGTTGTGTTTTCATCTTCCTGCTCTCTCAACTTTCTTTGGAAAGAAAGTGAGATAAAGATTTCTTTTCTACCTGATCTATTCACTAGCTAGATTAGGATGTCGCTTCTATGTAAATATAGGTTAAAGGCATTAGTAAACTTTTGTGTTAACTACAAGCTCCCTGGTTCTTTGTTTTGTTTTGTTTTTGAGACATTCTAAATTCTTAGGAAAGCACAGGGGCTGTGTGGATGGTGCAAAGCGCTGTCTTGGAGCCAGGGAAGGGGAGGGGAAAACGGACTCCGGATGCCCCAACCCCTTCCCAAGTACGTCCTTGGAGCACCTGCTATTGCACATGGCAAGTGCTCCAATGATGTCCTCCCAGCCCAGTCTCTGCACAGGCTGAGCCGGAAAAGAGGTGGAAGAGCTGCGCAATGGCTCTTCCAGCACCCTTTCTGCCTGCTCTGGAAGGAGCGCTATTTTAGTGCTCCTTCCAGGGCCGGCAGAAGAGTGGATTAGGGCTGAGGCTTGGGGCAGCCTCAGCTCCAATCCTGTGCTTCTCAGGACAGCCCACAGCCGCCCGTCTGCAAAAGCCCATAGTTAGGGAAAGGGCATTTCTGCTGCTCTGTAATATAAAGCCAGATCCTATCAGGCTCGGCTTTGACATTTTACTATTTCAATATGTTTGTTTCCTTAAAAAGGCTGAAGCCTTAGGAAACTTAAATTACCCCACAGGTACAATGTTTTTTTGAGTCTCTAGAGTTAGGGCAGGCATTGAAGCTTCTATTGGAATATTGATGAAATCCATTGAATTGACCTGAGGAAGAGGGCAAAGGATGATTGTCCAAGTTACTTGATTCTAAATACTTCTGAAAGACCAAAGATACCAGATTTGTTAACAATCTCAGCACCATCAGTAACTGAGAACCAATACATTGTAGTATCCCTGCAGTTAACAGACATTGCTCTGACAAGTGGTCTGCCAGAGTTGGGAAAATATATCCTTGGCATTTTAAACACTGAATAAACTATCAAGACCATGCTGCACCCTGGTCTGGAAAATGACATGGATATGGCCACTGAAAGGAACTGAAGCAATGGTAACAGGGTTACTACAGTTCAAGTGGCAGGTACATGAATCCGCATTTGGTAAGCTGTGCATCATGGGAGGTCTGATGCAACATGCACAGTGGATGAGACTAGCCAGGTATGATCATATGAGGTCTGATGCAACAGGCACTGGGGCTGAAACCAGTCAAGTTTCATTAGTGCATGGCTGTGACATGTTCCCAAGAAAACCACCTATATATGGGAGAAAGTCAGAATCTCTGTTGTTGGTTAGTTGTGGTTGGTGGTTGGCGAAGCACTTTGTTGGTCTGTATAGCTGTGAGTATTCAAGACAGATGTTTGGTACGCTATGTATCTTTGTAAAGATTTGCAACAAAGACTAAAGCCTTCATTGAGTGAAGTCTTGCTGTTTAGCAATTCATTTCAACAAAGTGAAAGCAGCAGCCTGCGTGTGGGAGGATTTTTCCTGTAAATCAAACACAACAGGAGGATTATAACAAAGACTGATATAATGGGAGAAAATAAAAAAAATAAAAAAATGAATGTTGGAGAATACTATAAATCCTTAAGTACCACAAAATACCCAAAGTTTAAGATATTTTACTACATGTATATGTATTTGCAAGGACTGAATATAACTAGTCAGTGAAACAATGATAGAACAGTCACAACAATAAGCATATACAATAAACAACTACAGGGGATTGTTTCTCTGTGAAGTCCAAATGGAAATTACTGACCACAATATCCCAGAACACTTGACCTTGAACAACTTGTGGAGAGTGTCCTGTACAAATTATTAACTGAGTCCACTGTTTACAAATTTGCTTTGGAAATTACTATTGACAAATTTGCTTAAGAGATTGACTACTGTTGACAAATTTGCTTTGGAGATTACTGACGACTACCTCTGGAGTCTTTCTGTGGTTGTTTCGACAATACTGTCTTCTTCAGTAGTATAATAGGATGATTCTATTTCATGTATTCCATATTTATGGTCCTCATTATTTCATATTTTTGGTCTTCTTCAAACATTCAATATAAATTCAAAGATTGCCACTCTACCACATGGTATCAGACAAGGGGAGACTACAGAACCCAAAACCAGCACCAGTAGACACAGTGGTGTTTGCTGATGGTGAATCTGGTAGAGTGATGTTTAAAGTGTCTGTATACATCCCAGGGCTGGGGAAAACATTTGATAATGTTTTGTGTGCACCTCGACTGCAGAATTCCCTTGTGAGTGTGGCATCTCTAACCAATCTCTAATCTAAACTTCCTGGCTTCAATCACATTAAATGGGTTGTATTCCTATTAAGTTGATTGTCTTGCTTCCTCTCTATAAAGTGATGATAAAGTTTTTACCCACATTTTAGTTTACAATTAAAGATCCTTTTGAATCTATTGTTTCCTATTTTCCATCTTTTTTGTAATTTAAAACTGAGTTGGTTTCAATTTCCTAAAGATATTGATATACAGGCTATTTTCCATTAATATATGTGTGATGATTCATATTACCTCCTTTCCCATAATTTAGCTACCTCTTTCCAATCTTCCACATGATTGGACTCTAGAACAATACTTGTCCAAGCAGGACAGTAAACAATAGGGATCTGACTTGTTATTTTGTCTATAGCTGATAGTTCCATAAGTTTCATGAGCCATTCTTCTGTAGACGGAGATTTTTTTTTTCATCTTTCCATTTCTTGGCATAGATTATTCAAGCCTCGGTGACCATATAGAGGAGGATTTTACCATGTTTCTTTTTAGTTGGATTTTCTGTTTCTGTAAATATGTTCAATAGGTAGAGTCTAGGTGTGAAGCATACCACATCATACTGTTGACTTATGTTCAACTTGTGTTCTACTAGAACTCCTAGATCTCTTTCACACATAGTCTTGTTAAGCCAGATGTCCCCCATCCTATATCTATGCATTTCATTTTTCTGCCCTAAGTGCAGTACGTTACATTGCTCCATGTTGAACTTCATTTTGTTAGCTTTGGCCCAGCTTTCTAATCTATTAAAGTCATTTTGAATTTTCATCCTGTCCTCTGGGTATTAGCTACTCCTCCTAATTTGGTGTCATCTGCAAATTTGATACTTATGCCCCCTATTCTTTCATCCAAGGCATTGATAAAGATGTTGAATAGCACTTGGCCCAGAACAGAACCCTGTGGCACCCCACAAGTCACTTCCCTCCAGGATGAAAACAAGCCATTGTTGAGCCCCCTTTGGGTTTGGCTGGTCAACTAATTACAAATCCATGTAACAGTTACCTTGTCTAGCCCACATTTTACTAGCTTGCTTACCAGAATGTCTTGGGGAACCTTGTCAAAGGCTTTACTGAAATCAAGATATGCTACATCCACAGCATTCCCATCATCTACCAAGCTGGTAATTCTGTCAAAAAAAGTGATCAGATTTATTTGGCATGACTTGTTTCTCTGAAACCCATGTTGACTTTTAGTGATTATGGCATTCCCTTCTCAGTATTCACAGACTCTCTCTTTAATGATCTGTTCTAGAATCTTTTCTGGTATTGATGTCAGACTAACTAGACAATCACTGTTGGGATCCTCTTTCTTTTCCTTTTTGAAGATAGGGACAACATTTGCCCTTCTCCAGTCTGCTGGGACTTCTCTTGTTCTCCAGGAGTTCTCAAAGATTATTGCCAATGGCTCCGATATTACATTTGCCAATTCTTTTAATATCCTTGGATGCAGTTCATCTGGTCCTGGAGAGTTATATTCATTTAGATCAGGGGTAGGCAACTTTTTTACAGTCTGGCCCGGTCCCCCGAAGTCCTGCATTCCACTAGGCGGGGGGATGGCGCTGCGTGTGCGCGTGCGTGCACGCACACCCCCGAAGCCGTGCGCAACCCCCGCACACCGCCGCCACTGCCACGGTGCGCATGGCCACAGCCACCGCCGCGCATGTCGCTGCCGCCATTTTGATTTTCAAAATGGCGGCCACGATGCATTTGCACATGCGCAGTACTCCTGTGCATGCGCAAATGTGTCGCGGCTGGCCGGAGGTGAAAACGCGCCACGGTGGTGGTGGTGGCAGGGGTCTGCCTGGGCCGGTAAGTCCGGCGACCTGGGCTGGAACCGGCCCGGGGGCCGTAGGTTGCTGACCCCTGATTTAGATTAACCAGGTATTCCTGTACTGCCTCTTTACTTATTCTGTGCTGCATTTCCCCTATTGTGTCCTCTGCTCCATGTTCTTGAGCACCCTTTTTCTTTTGTAAGAAGACTGAGGGAAAGGAGGTGTTGAGTAGTTATGCCTTTTCTCTGTTCCCTGTTAGCATTTTGCTATCTTCTCTGCACAGTGGCCCTACCAGTTCATATTAGCAATGTTGCCACAGCAATGTATGTATATGAAGTGTCTCCACATGCAACATACAAAGAGGTGAATAATCCCAGTCTTCAGGCAGGTGGACACATAAAGTGGGAGAAAACTCAGGGAAGGTGAAAAAAAAAACATGCTAAAATAACCTAAGAAAATACCTTCCTTCAAATGTAACCAGCTGCAGGTGCAACAAGTGCATTGTGCTGAAAGTCAATCTGAGAATGGCTGGCCTGAATGTCAACGGGCTCATATTTGGGCCTGCTGAAATCCTGGGAAATCTTGTGTGACTTGGACTCTAGTGAGATTTCATGTGAGATCTTGACCACAGATTTCATGCCAAAGTCTTGTGATGGCACTGCCTCCTTGGCTAGACCTGAATGCATTGGTAACCTGCTCTGTGAAGGCATTGGACATAGGCTGAAGCTCAGTCAGGAAGTAAAAAAAAACCTGTTTAAATGAGGGAAAGCATGCAGTGGGATTTAAAAAGCATTGGTGAGAGGGATGCAGTAGCTTCTAACCCAGTTAAACCCAGTAGTGCCATGAAGGCTGTTAGCTCTGTTATCAGTGGAGAAGTGAATTTCCTCTGGCTTTGAGTCTGAACTTTTAAAATAACTGTCTAAGGTGCTTAACCTATCTGGGAGAGAGGGTTCAGTACCTTGGATGATCTAATCCATTTTAGGGTGTATCTACACTGTAGATAATTCAGTTTGACACTACTTTAACTGCCATGGCTCTATCAAATAGAATCCTGGGGTTTTTAGTTTTGTGAGGCACCAGCCGTCTTTGGTAGAGAAGGCTAAATATCTTGTAAAGCTACCAATCCCAGGATTCCCTATGATGGAACTACATTTAAAGTGGTTGCATTATTTGTACAGTGTAGATGCACCTTAAGATAGCAACTACTGGGGTAGAGAAATAATGCTGAAGTAGGGGTGACAATGAGAAAAAAAGAAATAGTAAAACAATTCCTGTATCTTGGATCAAATATCGATCAGGAAGGAGACAGCAGGCAAGAAATCAGAAGAAAATTAGGAATGGTAAAGACAGCTATGAAACAACAAGACAAGATCCTAAAGAGTAAACACATAAAGTCAGAATCATACAAGCCTTTGTATTCCCCATTACATGTATGGATGTGAGAGCTGACAGTGAAGAAAGTAGAAAAGAAGAAAATCAATTTGAGATGTGGTGCTGGAGAAGAGTGTTGAGGATACTTTTTGTCAGTGGACAGTCAAAAAGACAAACAAATGAATTCTTGAACAGATCAAGCCTGAAATATCCCTGGAAGTCAAGATGATCAGACTGAGACTGTTGTACTTTGGCCACATCATGAGAAGATATAACTCATTAGAAAAGATGATAATACTAGGAAAGGTTGAAGGAAGCAGAAAGAGAAGAAAACCACATGCTAGATGAGTAGTGTCTCTTAGGGAAGTCAAGGGTATTAATTTACAGGACTTAAGCAGAGCAGTGGAGGATAGGAAGTCTTGGAGATTTCTCATCCACAAGGTCACCATGAGTCATGGTTGACTCAAGGGCAGTTAACAAGAATAACAAAGGGGTGCAAAAGAGAGAGTTTGAACCCAAGTGAGCCAGGATATTTTGGCTACCAAAAGTAACTGCCAATTTATGTGGCACATAAGGACCACTTTCTCTTATTCAACCTTCCCAAACCCTGAGATCCTCTACTGATGCTCTGCTCAGAATGCTACCACCAACGTCATAGATGAAACAGGTAGGAATAAAAAGAGAGTGTTCCTTTATTGTCTTGCTAATGAATCCACATGGAGGACCATTTGTGTGGATTTTTTAAGGCAGCAACTGAAGACATATTTATTCTCTCAGGCATTTTCATGGTATGAGTTTTAAATACTAGCATGGTGCTATGTTTGAAGCCCCACTGCTTTTAATGGATATTTAATTGTTGTTTGTTTATTAGTTTTAATTGAGCTGTTACTCATTGCATGATTGTGTGGGATTTGTTTACATGGATTGGAATAATCTCTGAGACAGATATCAGAAAGAAAGGTATAAAAATGTCTTAAATAACATAAAATAAAAATAAATTTGAAAGAAAAACAAAGCAAACTTTGGATTCTTCTGCACAAGCCCCATTTTTGCAGCAGTCATGCTAATAAAAATAAATTGGGAACATACAGCTTTCAATCACACAACTGGGGCTACTGCTCCCATCACACCCTCTTCCTGACTCTCCTTTAACCCTGCCTTATGTTCTACCCAGAATGCCTTTAAAGTCCCCCCCCCCCACACACACACACTTGTTTCATGCAGTTCTGGAACCACAGTTGAAGTTAAAAGAAAGAAAATAAATGGAAAAAATATATAAAGGTAATATAAAATTATTACACACAGAAAAAATGGTAGGAGAGAAGCGGGATCTAAAAAACAAAAATGGGTCTTATCGCAGTTACCCATGCCCAGGCTATAGGCAGCCCATATCCACCTGGGGAGCCCATCTACAACCTGGACTTCTTCTTCTGGTTTTTCAAGAACAGGAGTTTCCCATTCTTGAAAAAGTGGTAGGAGAAGCCTGGGTTGTAGGCAGGCTCCCTGGGTGGATACAGGCTGCCTATAGCCCAGACACAGATAAATGTGATAATACCCATTTTTGTCTTTTAGGAGATTATCACATTACAAAATAACACAATTTATCCCCAATGGGATACAGCCACATTTTTAATTAAGAGCTGATTTTATCACATTCAAATTGCTGCTGGGTGACTAGAACCCAGCTGCAGCCAGGGTCCCAGCTGTACTTATCTGTCCGCTTTTCCAAAACAGCAAGCTCCCATTTTAGAAAAGTGTCTGAATACGTGCAGCTAGGATCTGGGCTGAGGCTGTGTTGAAGTTACCTGGTGGCAGCGGTGGCCATTTGAGTGTGATAAAAATAGGCTATTAATCCAAAACCTGACTGTATCCCATTGGGGATAAATTGCATTATTTTGTAATGCAATAATCTCCTTAGATGTCTCTCCTACCAGTTTTTCTGTGTGCAATAATCTCCATAGGTAATCCAGAATAGCAATGGGGAGGGAGGAGGAGACACTATGTTATGCGACTCATCATTATTTAACTGACCTGGGAGTGACAATTTGCAGCTGGGAGCTTGCATGTTTGCCAGGTCATTGATGGGTTTCCCCTATCAATGAAAAGGGACATAGATTCAGGACAGCACAGCTATGGGTTGGGAGAAGCATTGTGTGATGAGTATGGCTAATGTTGCTTCCTTCCTGGTATAATCATGATTTAAAAGCCATGTGTAGTTGTTGGGATTCCATGCAGGAATGACACAAGACAAGACAAGAATGGGGGTGCAATGCTACTTGCTTGCTTACTTGCTTAAGGGAGTGTTGTTCCCTCTCGCCTTTTATTAGCAATTTGTTTACAGGATGCTCGATGCAGTCAATCAATCATTAACTGGTAGTAGGTGCTTTTCCCTGTGTAAGGCTCAAAGGTCAGAGACAAGTAAACAGGACACAGGAAACCAGGTTGCTCATTAGGACATAAACCAGCTAGGTATTCATTAGGCTGTGTATACATGTGTTTACTCATTAGGCTGTGTATACGTGTGTAAATATCAGCCAGGTTTAGTTATTAAATGCAGCGCTATGTATCATAGAGGGAAACATGAGATTTTGTGGTTTGCCAGCAAAATTCTCCACATGTAGTAATGTCCTTTTAACCAAAAAGTATGTTTCACAGGGAGGCTAATCTCTCTAAGGCAGGGGTAGGCAAACTTTCCCCTTTAAGGGCTGAGGGACTTCAGCTCCCAGAAGCCTCAGCCATGTTGGCCAATAGTCCCATGTTGGCCAATAGCTCCTGGTATTCTGGGAGTTGAAGTCCCTCGGCTCTTAAAGGGGAAAGCTTGCCTACCCCTGCTCTAAGGGGCTATGCAGACGGGCGGCTCTGGGCCACCCATTTTAGTGGCAGATTGGGGCTGCGGCAACCCCACACTGCAGTCCTGATCCTTCCTTTTGCCACCCCTAAAAGAGTGGCAAAATCCCACTCCTTTTAGGGGTGGCAAAAGGCCACCCTAAGAGGTGGTGGCATGGCTCTTCCACACCCTTTCGGCACAGTGTGTCTACATGCTGCACTTCCTGACGCTGTGCACCATGCATATGGGCATGTGGTGTCAGGACAGCATTGGGCTGGGGTTGGGGCAACCAGCATGCGGCCCCGCCCGAACTCCACCCCCAGGCTGGCCCTTTAGGCTGGTCTGCAATGCCCCAAGTTTATTTAGAAAAGGTTTTAATTGAGAAAATATGGCCTAAATCCCGAGAAGTGCAAGAAGAGGTGTCACAGGTCATTTTTTCACTTCTGCACTTTGAGCAGGCTTATTCTGCAAACTCTGTTTTCTTGCACAGGCCTGCAAAATTGAAGGTGAAAAAACTTTTTATAGGAATTTGGCATTCTAAATCCAAAAATGACCTCAGATTTGCTCCATCACATACATTTTTTTCACAACTTGCTTTGATCTTTCTATGTTGTAACATATGACTGAAAGAAATGATCCTGCAAAGAATAAAAGAGGAGTTAAGTCCTATAATAGACTTTCAAAACACTTTAATTTGCTGATATGAAACACAGAAAGCCATTCAAAAGCACTAAGAAAGTCTCACTGGAACATCAGTATACAAACCTAATCAAAACGTAGGGGGGTTGCAGACTGTCAAAAATAGTGTGAATTCAGTCCACTTTTAGGTTTAGGGTTAGTGCTAGGGAATCATGGGAATTGTTATTTTTCTGAGACATTGAACCTTCTTTGTCAGAGAACTCTAGTGCCACAATAAAATTCAGTTCCCATGATTCCCTAACCTTAACCCTAACCCTAAAAGTGGACTGAATTCACACTATTTTTGACAGTCTGCAACCCCCCTGAGTAACAATTGAATTGATAAAAAATATTGAATTTGTGAAAGAACTATGTGAGGTACAACATTTTATTGGTTTTTTTTAATTCAGCACCCAAATATACAATAAAAACAGCTTACAATATTGAGGGGGGAATTTCATTGCAGACCTGTGTTATGTGCTTGCTTGCTTGAAATTAATGAACATCCCATAGCATGATATGAAGTGGTATATAAATGAAGCTGCTTTGCTAGAGCCCTGGTGGCGCAGTGGTTAAATGCCTGTACTGCAGCCACTCACTCATAGACCACAAGGTTGCTAGTTCAATACCAGCCAGGGCTGAGGCTCGACTCAGGCCTGCATCCTTCCGAGGTCGCTAAAATGAGTACCCAGCTTGTTGGGGGGCAATCAGCTCACAGTTGTAAACCGCTTAGACATCCCATAGCGTGATATGAAGCGGTATATAAATAAGCTGCTTTTTGCTTTGTTCTAACCTTTTCAGATGAAGAGATCAAACACTGCCATGATAGGCAAAATATTGATTCTAAATGAGGGGCTTGCAGAAATAAATACTCCACTTTTGTGTTTGACAGTATTAGTAGTATTTCATTTGCTCACTGTAGAAAGATGCCTTTCTCATAGGCACACACTGAGCTTAATTAGAAAAACCACAAAGGGCATATGAAGGAAATTTTCAGTGAAAATGCTAAAGCCAAATTAAAGGGCATATTTTATATGGTTGACATACCAAAAATTAAAAAAAAAAAAAGGATGAGTGCTTGTAAAGCTGTGTTTCTGCTTACTACTTCCACTAAGCAATGTTTGACAGACAGGGCAGTGCCTAGTCTTTCAAGCTACAGTTACTGAGCTGTAGCTATGGAGGGGAAACAGGTCTGGATTCCAAGGCCACTCCAAGAAATTTTGCTACCCTTGTCAAGGTAAAAATAGTACCCTCTTTCATTAAGGTGCACCCTCCATATCCACATATTCTTTGACCACAGATTCAACTATCCAAAGCTTGAAAATATTTTCAAAATATATAAATTCCAAAAAGCAAACCCTGATTTTGCCATTTTATACAAGAGTCACCGTTTTACTATGCTATTGTATTTAATGGGAGTTGAGCATCCACAGATTTTGGTATCTATGAGGGTTCCTGGAAGCAAACAGCAGCAAATACCAGGGGCCCACTGTAGTACCCAGACTAGCTAAATCACTAATGTTATGACTAGCCATACATCTTCCATTTTAATATCTGAAATATTTTGAAGTTCATCCCGTCAGTGACCCTGAATGTACCTGCCATAAGCCTACAACCAAAGGGTCACATTGGTAGTTTAGGAATTGCAAAAGGGGTAACTCACTCACACATGCCTCAGAAAGTCTAGGGAATCCAAGAAATGTACAATAACCTCCAGGTGTAATCTTTGTTCCTGTCTCTCACTCCTGTGCATTATCTAAAGCAGGAATATATTCATTTCCACACTAACTCTCACCTTGGACACCCCTCCCCAGGTGATTAACTCATACAATTTGGACCCTTGACTATGAGACCCTATGTTCTTTGCCCAGGTGGGATTCTCCTACAAAAAACAAAAACAAAACAAAAACAAATTCCCAGTGCTTTTGAGACTAGTTGGTTCATAGGAAGACTCTCTGCCACTCTGAACTACACTAGACCTGGCTCGCTACCACTCCAAGAGCGTAGGAATGGCTGAGTCCCACACCTCAATGACTAAAACTGCATCTACTGGAACAACCTTGCTACTGGTAACTATAACCGCTTGGGTCATACAAGGGACATGGACAACAGGACACACGGACAAACGTTACTCCAGAAACCTCCCCCATCATGCCAGGAAGTGGTGTGCAGATCTTATGCACACCTGCACACCTGCACACCTGTGCAGAAGAGATCACAAAAGCCTCTTTCATGCAAATTGCTGTGTATGCTGACAGCAAGCGTACATGCGACAGAATGCATTTATTGTCATAATAGGGTTACACTTAGGGTTAGGGTTTTGGTTCTAATATTAAAGCGCACCTGCAGCAGTGGATCCACACCTGGAAACATAGAGCACTTTAAATCAAAGCCTACATCATAGGATGCATGCTCTGGATAGCGGACTCAATTTCCACCACTCATGCGGCAGTGCATTTATACAGCCGTTTTAAATCTCCAGCACCCTGATACACTGGTATCGCTGCATACATACACACATGTGAAGGTGCGCATCTTTCTGGAAGAAGCAGGATAAAGCTGCTTAGAGTTCCTGCATGGCAGGGGGTTGGACTGGATGGCCCTTTGGTCTCTTCCAATTTTATGATTCTATATTCTATGAAAGCTGCTCCTTTCTGGAGTGGCTTTTCCCAGCATACAGCACCTAGAGGGCACTTTCCCACTGGCTTTTAGGCATGTGTCATCTAAACACCACACCTTCAAGTCATCCTGAATGCACCTCTTTTTGCCCGTCTGTGCAGCCCCATAGTAAATAGAAGAATCTGCCTCTGTAATTCTTTGCCTCTGCACCTCCATAAACAACTGAGATAGTATCTGGGCTGCTTGTAACCCAGCCATTTAATTGAGCTAAATAAAATTCCCTAGACCCCCGGTTACACTTAAGAGTCAGAAAATCTCTACTGATAAAAATATAATATTAAATAACCAACACTTATGCTCCATTTAAGAGTTCTGTGGTTACAATGCACTGCCAAAAAGACAAATCAATGTGTCTTACAGCCTGAACTCTCACTGGAAGAGAGGCTGTTGTATTTTGGACATATCATAAGAAGGCAATAGAAAATAAAATAATGCTTGGTAAGGTAGAAGGCAGTAGAAAAAGAGGAAGGTGAAGAGACCTAATCAAGGAAGCCACTCCCCTAAGTCAGCAAGAACTGTTGATAACAGAGTGACTTGGATGTCTCTCATTGATAAGTCAATGTTGACTTGACACCAGCTGAAAACAAATGCTTCCATTGCATGACCCACAATATCTGCTGTCTGAGGAAGCTGTTTCATTCTGCTAAATGGTAAGAGTCGGTTCTGTTCCGACACTTTTAACTGAATAGATAGAGGTATCCAGCAATGTGGTAGCTGAAGTTATCAGCTATAACCATTCCAAGGGTGTGGCATAGCAGATCATGCACTGCTCAAGCTGTCAGACCAGTCCTTTGCCTTCCTCAGTTGATGCTATGAGGAGGGGAAGGCATTGGCATGGATGTAGCAAGTAACAATGGCCTAAAGATTAGGAAGGAAAAGCCTGTGACAGTTGGAAGGGCAATTGCTATCATAGATATAATACCATAGACAAGAACTGGCTCAGTCCAAGGGAATTCAGTCCAAGGAACTATTTGTTTTTTGAGTTTGTTATACACTTCTACTTGGCATGTTTGGTCTACTTGCCTTCACTGAAATCTATTGGAAAACTTTGATTTTCCTCAAAAAAATGTTTTCTTGGCAAAGTTTATTCAAAGGAAATTTGCCATTGCATTCCTCTTTGGCTGAGAGAGTGTGACTCACCCAAGGTCACCTAGTGGGTTACCATGGATGAGTGGAATTCAAACCCTGGTCACCCAAGGTTGTCTTAGCCCAGCACTGAAACCACTGTACCACACTGACTTCAGAAATATATAGGGGTCTTTCCAATCTTATGAGTGCAGCACTCTAACTACTATGTCACACAGACTCTTGTGCCATACTCACTTTTGCCTACTCATTTCCTTTTCTGCTCTCTCATCCTGCAGTCTATTTTAGATCATGGGCTCCTTGAAAGCATGGAAGCATAGCTGTGTTTTCTCTTATGATTAAACAAATCACTCATACATGCCAGTTCTTGATGTTACTGTCATCAGCTGGTAGACATGCTGGTGAAAATGAAGCCTGCATCTATTAGAGATCTATATGTGCACTCCTACACTTGATGTCCATGGAACTGCCTTAAATGCAGCCTGGCCAATGAATCCTTTCCTAAGCATATTAAAAGCAGTTCCCTAAACTCAGAGGTAATTTATGTCATGCAGAACTAGATCTACAATGTAGGTTATGGAACAGTGTTGTCACCTACACAATGGTGGAAAATGCCCCTAAATTTCAAACATTTGTTATAATCCTCTCCCCCCACAAATTAAAACAAAATGAAAAAATAGCTGAACCAAAAACTATATTGGCAAATCTACTGAATTTTACTATTAAGATGCTTTTTGTGTCAAGCTCATTTAATGTATGGGGCAAATGAAACAAAAATGAAAATAAAAAATTAATCATATACAGTACTGTTCTTTTCTTTTCTTTCATTCTTTTTAGCAAACCATAATGCACCAAAACAACAGTAATGTGTGATGGTTCTCCCTCTTTGAGCAAACTGAAATTAATTTCATTGGGGAGACATTGGAATATCTTTCAAAATGAGAAGTATATATTTGATATGATATGATATGATTTGATCTTTATTCCATTTCATGTTTTCTGGCTCAGGGTGTTGGAGTTGTAGACAGTTGATTTTGCATGCATAAACAGTCCTCTGAATATTTTTATACTCTGTAATACTTTCAAATTCTCCTCTCAGGCCAAAAAATACTGCACAATTCATGAAAGGCAAGTTTGAGAGAGGTGAGGGGGAGAAAACACAGAGGAAGGAAGGAAGGAAGGGAGGGAGGGAGGGAGGAAGGAAGGAAGGAAGGAAGGAAGGAAGGAAGGAAGGAAGGAAGCTTGATTTCTGGGAGCAAGACTGGGAGCAAGATGGGGAGAGTTTGGAGAAATGGTTATTGGTATATAGATCATAGTTAACATCTATAGGAATCTGGAAATGGGTAATATCTAAAATTTCCCTTCATTCTTGTAAATGAAATGAAATGAAATGAAGCATTTCTCTCAAATGGGTAGATTTTAAAAACCTCCCAAAAGCCAAACATGAGACAAGATAAACAGCGAAACAGAGTTGACAGGTCATTCTAGCCACCTGGGAGCCCCAGAGGCAGACCCCAAGCCAGCAACATGATTGCCAGTGGAAGAGCCAATGGATCCAGATGGTTGTGCTGAAAAGAAGAACTCACTGTTGACAAGCTTCAAAACAAACGAGTTGTTTGGGGCCAGGTTCTGGAGCATTGGTGACAACTCTGCCTGAGCTATAGAAACAAAGATGAACAAAGCAGAGCTTCTTTCCCAAAGGAGACTTGATTCATCCCACTATGTGGATTGTGCCACACACTGGCTTGAGCTGTTTGCTTATCAAAGAAGCTTCAATTCCACCTGAGGAAGACTACAACTCCCAGAATCCCCTTACAGTTCCAGGACACACACAAAAAAAGTGTGTTTCTCAGGTTTTGGCTTGTGTAACAGGTCAGGTATACCAGATGGACTTTGACCTGATAGACCTGACTCACAATCTGTCCTTTGGCAGATATCAGCTTGACGTCTCTCAATGGTTCTAAAAATGTATTGTGATGTATGTTTTTCGGAGCCAGGAGGCATTTCATCAGTTGCAAAGGAATGTCTGCAATTCAGTGGTACAATACAGGCCCTGCATGTCGCAGTTCCCTATATGGTTCCACTAGGGCTGAAGAGAGCACTTTTGAATCTGTGAAGATAGAATGGCTACATCTACGCTGCAGAAATAATCCAGTTTGACATCGCTTTAACTGTCATGACTCAGTGCTGTGGATACACAGTTTGTTGTGGCACCAGGGGTCTCTGACAGAGAAGGCTAAATATCTCACAAAACTACAAATCCCATAACATTCATCATAATTGATCATAACATTGAGCTGTAGTGTAAAACTGGATTGTTTCTGTAGTGTAGACAGCACCAATATCTGGCTGGTCCACTGGTTTGAATGAGCATTAGGCAGCTTGATAGGCTCTCATGATCCCTTAAAAGGTATTCCATATACATTTCTTAAGCTTTAAGGTGTCCCACAATACTATTACTGGTTTTGGAGAAGGATTCATTACAGTAAATAAGTAGTATAGTAACTAATGGAAAGGCTGAGCATTTTTCATCTACCTAAACTGATTATGATGGTTGTGGTGAAGTGGTGGTGATGATGATTGGTAAAATAATGTTCAATAGGGAGTATGCATGTTAATAACTTTAAAAGTATCTTGACCAGTACAGGCACAGTACCTCCCTATCCAGTCTGTTAACAGTACTAAACATAAAGAATTTGGCATCATGGTGAAGTTTCCATAGGATTTATCAGTTACGGTAGTCACCAACTCCTCTTATGTGCAAAATATAAATCCAAACTATTTCTAGTTTATGCTTGTCTCATCAACACATGAGACTGAATTATTTATTCAGAAAAAAGTGCTCACTCCAACTGATGCTGAAGGAATATCCTAATTCTAACCTTTATTTTGTGAAATTTGATGGCATTTGTTGTTGTTATGTGCCTTCAAGTCATTTCCAAGGTATAGTGACCCAAAGGCAAATCTATCATGGGGGTTTCTTGGCAAGTTTCTTCAGAGGGGGGTTGCCATTGCCATCCTCTAAGGCTGAAAGAGCATACCAGGGTCACCCAGTGGGTTTCATATAAAGGCATATTTGAGTGGCATATGATGCATAAATGGCTTGTTTCACTTTGAGAGAGGTGAGGGGGAGAAAACACAGTGAAATGCAGGTAATGAGAGATGTACTAATTTCTAGCTTCTGTTCTATCCATCCAAAATATCTAACACAGTCTTGCAGAGAGTAATTTTACAAAGACTAACAAATCTACCACATCCTTACCATAAGAAAAAAATAGATGCCAAATCCATGATATGTGTATTACAACCACGAAGAAATTATAAGCAACAGTCCATGCCAATTGGCACCTCATCCCAGATTTATCACAAAGACCGAGAGGCATTTAAAAGGACATTTAAAAAAAGTTTGGCTAATAGATACAGATTATAAATATAACGAAAAACACAATGAACAATCAACTATTTCCAATACAACCAAACCACAAGGACATTTCCCATGTGGTCACTGTGTCTACTGCAAGCAGACAACAAACATTACATCTTTTCAGAATCCCAATACAAGTCAACAAATTAAGATTTAAAATTTACTAAATTGTAATTCAAGAAATGTGATATATGCTATATCATATCCCTGCAAAAAGATATACATAGGAAAAACTTCCAGACTCCTGAAAATCAGGATAGGAGAACATATGAGTAAGTTAAGACGATTGAAGACAGGCAAGGAATCGCTGAATAGTTTAGAGCACAACAATGTAGTTCAACTGATCTCCAATTTGGGGCCATAGAAAAAATAAAAGGAGAGGCTAAGCTCCTAGATAAATGGGTACTTTATTAAATTTTATCTATAAAAATTAAACAGCCAGATTGCCTTCATGAAGATCTTGATTTCTCTTATTTCTTTCAACAAGTTAGTTAACTACATTCAGGATCAGCGCGTATCAGGGTCAGGAGTAAGAAGCCTTAGTGGTTCACCACCTTGCAAATCATCCTAATTAACACCATTCAAGAATTCATTAAACAGTGAGATGACAAATTCAGTATATAAAGAGTAATTCACACCATTTATTTTGATTCAGTGTTAGAAACTCTGGCCAGAGAAAGAGAGAATCAGAAGAAACAGGTCTGTATCAACAACAATACCTAAAGAATGAGTAATATTACAGGCCAACAGGTTTATGCATATATGTTGATGTCCTGGTGAAAAGTGGAGTAGTTTGTGGTAAATAGGCAAAGGCAACTGGTATATGAGCAAAGGATATGCTTCCATGAAGTGCAGAGCAAGTTAATTGGATACTGGACTATACAATGCAAAAAGAAATATCTGCTTGTAACAATAGGTATGTTTTATAATAAGTGTGTGTTCCCCATATAAAAGGTTTTTTTAACAGCGTTGTTATAATCTATGAACTAACAATTGAACTAACTAGAGGCAAACATTCCCCAGATAAGGAGGGAAAGGATCAAATTCATTATGTGTTTCCAAAAAGAGAGACATTTTACAATTTCAATTATAGCCAAGTCTGATATAGCTTAAGGAAATAATAAGGTTTTTAAACAAAATGTGTTTGCCAGATATGTGAACAATAGATTATCACTTAGGTCAAATTAATAAATGTAATACAGAAGATTGTTTAACATCAATATTGTTTAAGGTTTTGTGCAGATTTTGGTTTGAGTTTGTCAACATTATTATTTAGTATTTACTAATAATATATCCTACATATAGAACAAGACATTTCTTACAGTATAAAACATAAAATTTCATTAGACAAAATAATCTAAAAGGTAAATGAACAATGACAAGTAGAAAGGGTATACTGATGGTTTGTTAAACATTTTGCATGCAAAACCTTTTCTGAAAAATAATGTTAATAGATATGTATAACATTTATCAATAAATGTATAAATTTTGTAATTTTATAGCTCCTGAAGAAGGGTCTTCCCGAAGGATAAATGAAAGCCTTTTTAACAACAGCACAGGGCACATCTCTTTAATTAAGTAATAATGGCAAGGATATTGCCAGACATTAGGACTACTTTGGGATGCAAATTGCCCCCCCCCCAGCTATTGAGAAAATGGAAGGCATACACTATTTTTATGAAAATGAAAATGGCCTTGTGCTCTTAGAATAAGAAGAACATGCTGCCTAGGAAATTTAATTTATTATGAAGTCATGAAGAGTTTCTAGAATTAGTTCTAGAATTCCTAGATTCCTAGAATTAGTTCACAGTAATATTTGACACACATTACATAATGGTTTTTAAAAGGTGACCTGATAGAGCCTGACTGTATGAACTAATATAACATAGGAGTTTATCACACGGGGAGTCCCATGCAGAAACCCTGCTTTAAGTAGAAAAAAACCGCAAAAGTGGAAGCAATTTATTAACGGGATTCCCCAGTGTGAAAAGTGAAATCGATGTTGAAATGGGGTTAATCCGAACAGAAACTGCTTCTTTTTACTTTCAGAAAAACCTGAAAGTAAAAAGAAGCAGTCAATGAGGGGTTTCCATTTGGATTAACCCCAGTTTAACCTTCTTTTAACAGCAACGTCGTCTGAAAAAACTTCTGTTTTTGCGTTTTTTTCCTACTTTAAACCCCCGTTTCCACACGGGATTTCCCCCATGTGATAAACTCCATAGTTACATGTTAAAAGTTACCTTTTGACAGTAAGGGTGTAACAAAGTTACACTGACAGCTTTGCAAAAGTAATCCATTTTGAGACCACTTTAACTGCTCTGGCTCAGTGCTAGGGAATCCTGGGAACTGTAGTTTTTTTTTCTGAGACATTGAGCCTTCTCTGTCAGAGAGCTCTGGTGCCACAATAAACTACAGTTACCATGATTCCCTAGCACTGATCTAGGGCAGTTAAAGTGGTCTCAAGATGGATTATTTCTGGCAGTCTGTATAGGCCCAAGCCAAAATCCTCTATCTATGTTCTATATGTCTATGGTCTATATGTTACTTTTTAACTTTTTGCTACGTAACTTTACATGCACTTACTAACTTTACATATACTCAGTTACGTAGCAGACACACTAAGAAATGCTGTTAGTGACTTGCAAAGGTGTGTAACAAGACACCAGCAAAAGTGTCCCAATGTGTATTGGACTCTACCAATGTGGAACACAACTCCCTAGCTGGTGTCCTGATGCACAGCAGGACCAATATGCATTGGTCACTTTGCCAGGTCCCCTACCCAATACAGGGCCCATGGACATTACAGAAGTGCTTAGTTCTGACTCCCATAAACCTACATCCACTAACAAAGACATAAGTCTTCAACAGGATTATGTCCATAATGAATGGACTAGCAGTACTAATTTTGGTGCAATTAATAATGTATTGTAGCTACTTTTAATAATTATCTTTAAAGGCACTTTAATTCACCCTTAATGTCACTTTAAGTCATTGTTAAAGTATTGCAGAAGTTTCTGAGTCAATAATGCTAAAACCATTTCCTTGCAAAATGGAAACATAGGAATAAATATCTGTAGTTTTGTGAAGTTGAAGGCTTTCACGGCCGGCATCCATGGTTTTTTGGTGGGGTTTTCAGGCTATGTGGCCATGTTCTAGAAAATATTATTCCTGACGTTTCACCAGCATCTGTGGCTGGCATCTTCTAAAGATGCTGGCAAAATGTCAGGAACACGGCCACATAGCTCAATTCCCCCCCCCCCAACCATCCTTAGTTTTGATTTTATATTTGTACATCCAGGATGTGGCAGTGTGTAAATATAAGAATGACTATCTTTCCAGCACCTTGAGAAATGTTTCCCTTTTCTTTTGGGCCTTTACAGACTGCCAGAAATAATGCAGCTTGAGGCCACTTTAACTGTCCTGGCTCAGTGCTAAGGAATCATGGGAACTGTAGTTTATTGTGGCACCAGAGCTCTCTGACAGAGAAGGCTCAATGTCCCAGAAAAAAACTACAATTCCCATGATTCCCTAGCACTGAGCCAAGGCAGTGGCCTCAAGCTGCATTATTTCTGACAGTCTGTAAAGGCCCTCTTGTATATCCTTTAAAGCAGCCTTCTATAACCTAGTAATTTCCAGATCTTTGGACTACAAATTCTGCCATCCTCAGCTAGCAGACTGATAGTAGGGTTTGGACACATTTGGAAATTGTTACATTGGGAAAGACAATATGGATTATCAAAATATTGAACAAGCTAACAATAAATTATGCAAAGCAGCAAATTCACTAGTTTGGATGCAATCTTAAAATTAGTAAAGATCTACTGGGTGAAGGTATGAGGAGATTTTGGCTGATATCCCCCTTTTCCATTGAAAATCTGAACAAGGATGTTGGTGAGAACTGTTGTGGGAACCTATAGGATGAAGAGGGCAAAGTACTGAGAGGAGAGACTTGTGAAAACATTTGGATGTGTAGTTTATGCAGTTATATCAGACAACAATCACAAGTGTGTGTGTGTGTGTGTGTGTGTATGGGTGCACTTGCAGATGTGCATGTATGTGCCTTGAAATTGCCTGTTGACTTATGATGACCCATGCATTTTATAGAGTTTTCTTAGACTAGGTGGTTTTGCCAGTTCCTGCCTGTGAAAATGTCACCTACAGCACCTGGTATTTATTGGCAGTCTTCCATCCAAGTACTAATCAGGGTTAACCCTGCTTATTTTACAAGATCAGATGGAATCTAGTGCCTTTAGGTTTGGCTTTACAACTACAAAATGTATCTGCAATGTATAAGATCATAAAACTTTTTCACAAGTCATGCCTTGATAGATGCATATTTATCCTCATATGGATGGCTCCTGATCTGTTCACCAAAGGAATAATAGGCAAGGAGCACAAACATTTGAATTGTTTTCCTGCAGATCATCTAATAATTCCAGTGGTGTCCTAAGAATTTCTCAGTGTGTTGTGGTCAAAGACTAGCCTGCTGCATTATGAAATTTAGCTGATTGACCAACCAATGAGTTGGGTTCAGAATCTACCTGCTGTGAGCAGGAGGGTTTTGCTCACAAAATGTGTGTCTGCCCAGTTCTGGGCATGCTTATACCCATATACACCACATCCCATCCCATTCAGTATGATCCCTTGACCCTCTGTACATCATTTTCGGGCTGTAGGGGAAGGAGGAGGCAGGGAATTCAACTTCTACCAGGCCAGTTGCATACGGCTGTATCTGAATCAGATCTATAGACTTGAAAGTACCACCACCCTAAACAGCATTATGTAAGGACTTTTGTAAACACAAGCATATGTTTCCTGCCAAAAGTGGGGCCATTCTTTCAATTATGTTAAGCATCCTGAAAATTTACTTTTATTGCACCTTTATTCAATATTCTAATAAAAATGAAACACAGAGAACATTTAGTAAATATAAAGTTTACATTCTAACAGAATTAATTAGGCTGAGTTTTAGCATTTCATGAAAGAAATTAGAGCTAAGGGTAATTATTAATATTCATGACATATCTTTTTTCCCCTTAGATAAACTCAATGGGAAAAAAATGTTAGCAAAGGGTTTTGAGAACAGCTGCATAATATTGAAAATAACCAGAATGCTGTTGAATAAATACTTCAGATATGGAAAAATTAGCACATTAAGAAACATTTTGTTTAGTTAGTTATTTAATTTCTATCTTGGCTTTCTCCTTGCACAGGAAGGACCTAAGGTAAACTAGCACCTACATTTATCCAGAAGTCTTTCCCCAGCCCTGCCTGGGCATGCAGGCAATTCAACCTGGGACATGTGTGTGCGTGTGTGCAAATAATGTATTCAACTATTTAGCTATTATACTTCTTCAGATGAGAAACAGATAAATAGGGGTCAAACATATGCTCTTTTTGAAGAAAATGTATACTATCTTTGTAGAAAGCAACATTTCTGAGCCAGGACAAATACAATGCTCCCTGTTCCCCCATGTTTTCAGCACAGAAAAAAAATCATCCATGTGTATTATTTTTGCACAAATTAATTGTTTAGCTAAAGTCCAGATATACAGATACACAAAGAAATGTTTGTATACTTGCAGAGTTGGGAGAAAAGGGTTGACATTATTGGTTTGCTTTTTCATGCAAGAATTAAATGAGCAAAGATGTACACCCCTAAGGGCTTTTCTCCCCACCTGAGCTGAGCAGCTGATGGGTGACATGATGAAGAGGCCTCACCTCAGAGAAGCGTACATAAAGTCCAGCTACTTGCTTTCATGTCAGTTGGGAAAGGTGTTTTACCATCTGACTACTTGGATACACTGCAGCTGTGAAAAGAGAGGAAACTGCAGCAGAAGACAATACCCCATTTTCCTTTCTCAACTATAGACTACCAGGAATTATCTCAGCAAGATGTTTGAACCATTTCCACCTAATATAAGTAATTAACTTAAATGATCTTCCCTTTCACCTCCCTTTCCTCTTGTATGCCATATGTTATTTAAAATGAAAGCCTGGAGCAGTAACTGTTGAATTACTTATTTGTAGGCAACTATGGGAGCCTTAAAAAAAATTTTTTTGTGTGAAGTATAAACATTTCAAAGAAAGGAGGGGAGGGAAGCAGGTAGGTGGACATGTAGGTGGAAGGGCAGCTGTAAGCCCTTCTGAATTGTGGAACTGGGAAGACCTGGGTAAATGCAGGGGCATCACTAAGAGGGTGCAGGGTCTGTGGGCCTCACTAGGGGCCTCGGCAGATGGCTTATTAAGCCGTCCTCGAGGCAGGGAAGAGGAGGGGCAGCCGCACGCTCAGCGCCTCTTCCTCCTCCCGAGGTTGCCCTCGGAGCCGCCAGCCCTCCACATGGCCGGTGCTCCGGGGGCAACCTCCCACCACAGCGTCCGCACATACTGCGGTGGAAAAGTCAGCGAAAGTGCGCCTCACGCTTTTGAGGTGCACTTTCGCTGACTTGTGAAAGGAGCGCTATTTTAGCGCTCCTTTCAGGGGCGGAGAAAGTGCGCCGCTGGATTGAGGCATGGGGATGCCTCGATCCCGCGGCACACCTTCCCAGGGCGGCCCTGTGCCGCCAGTCTGCTTCCCCCCTAGGTGACACCCTAACAGGGGTGACACCACTGCTCCCCAAACATCTGCCTTTGGGCAGAAATGGGCTGTGGCATTCACCTGCATCCCTTTAAAACACTGTGTGAGTGGAGCAAGGGTCAGTGAGAAGAGAAAGGTGAGTCCCCATGTTTTTTTAATAAATTAATAAATACCTTATTTTCCTGCGTATAAGACTACTTTTTTACCTGCAAAATCTGTGGCTAAAGTGGGGGGGGGGTCGTCTTATACGCCGGATATAAGGATAATGAGGATAGAGGTGCTAAAACTCTATATTTTGACTGGAAAATGGGGGGGGGTCGTCTTATACGTGGGTCGTCTTATACGCCGGAAAATACGGTATATTAATTTTTCAAGAAATTCATTTTAAAATAGATTTCTTTATTCTTTTCTAATTTTCTTTAAAAACATTACATCTTACCAAATGTTCACTTTAACTACTTGAAACAATGTGTTGTAAATACATTTAGACTGTGCATATATTTTAATTTAAAGGTGTAATTTTAATTTTGCTAGCTGTTTATGTCACAATTATTGCCATTACATTTATTGACATAAGGGAATTGTGATTTATGAGTAATGTTAGTATCAAAAACATAACTAAGGATTCTGTATGGTGTGAAATGGGAGGAGGTCAATGCAAGGGTGAAGCCATGAGTTTCCACCCCAGGTGACTCCAGTCTTATTGATGCTACTTGATAAATGGGATCAGAATTAAGGTAAGACCCACTCTATTATGTAATATGGCAACTAGGGGCCTAAGCAGATGGCGCTTTGCGCCATCTTCGAGGCAAGGAAGGGGAGGGGCAGCCTCACACTGGATGCCCCAACCCCTTCCTGAACACATCATCAGAGCTCCCGTTGCTCCGCACGACTGGTGCTCCGAAGATGTTCTTCTGCCGCAGAGTCCGCACATGCTGTGGCGGAAGAGACACCAAAGGTGCGCCAAAGGCCTCTTGCAGCGTACCTTCGGCGTCTTGTGAAAAGAGCACTATTTTAGCGCTCCTTCCAGGGCCTGAGAAGCTGCGGGTTGGGGCCAAGGAGTGCCACAAGCAGCAATGAACCCTAAGACAACATGGGAGGAGGGGTATCAGGAGCTGAAATTTTAATTTAGAAGGGTATAGCTTTACTTGCTTGCTATTTTCGGGTAGTAGTATGTAATACAGCACTGTGGGAAATGCTAGGAGTGTTAATCGCTGGAACTGTTGACCACATTCCTTTGTGGTTAACACCAGATGGAAGGGAGTTGAGATTTCATCCAGCAGATCCAAGACCACTCTCTTCAGAACCACTGACGGAGGGAGAAAAAGAGGAAGGGGGCTCCATGGGAAAAAAGAAAGTAAACAATGTTTTGCTTTTGTAACAAAGAAGAAGATAGACAACTGTCTCCGGTCCACAGCTCTAGCTGCTGAATAAAGGTTTTCTGAGTTTTATTACTTAAGCCTGGATTCCAGTAGACAAATTTCAGTCCTGAGTGGGGTCACACTCTCCACTAAGGACTGTGTTCACAGTTTGGGGGTGCTACTAGACTTGTCGCTTCACATGACTGATCAGGTGAATGTGACAGTCAGGAGCGCCTGTTATCAGCTTCGGCAGATCTGCCAACTGCGCACTTACCTGGAGATAAAGGACCTAGAAACTGTAGTA
>JAIPUX010001232.1:71956735-71971024 GCA_020142125.1 Phrynosoma platyrhinos | reverse complement strand
TAGGTCCAACCTACCTAAGGGATCGCCTCCTCCCATATAATCCACCCCGCACCTTTAGATCCTCTGCGAGGGGTTTATTACAACCAAGGAGATCTAGATTAACAGCAACCTCCCAGGGATCCTTCTCTATCACTGCTCCCAGACTGTGGAATGCCGGAGGAGATCCGTCAAGCAACTAGCTTGGAGAATTTTTAAAAAGCCATAAAAACGGATCTCTTCCAGCAGGCCTTCCCTGAATAGAATAGACTGCATCCAATATATGCCTCTCTCTCTTTTTATGTTCTTACATTTTTATGTTTTAGACTTTTATCTTCTAGGTATTCATTTTATATTACTGGTGTGAATTCAGTAGTTATTTTAATATATGTTTACTATTATATGTAATTTTAAGGGCCGGGGGTAAATTGTTTTATTATGTTATTACTATATTGCTTTGCATTTGTTTTTATATGCAATTGTTGTGAGGTGCCCTGATTGCCCAAAGGCAAAAGGCGGGGTACAGAAATAAAGTTGTTGTTGTTGTTGTTATTATTATTAAATTTTTAGCACTTAAGCAGGCAGAAAATAGATCAGTGGCTGCAGCATTCTGCATGGCTCTCCTTCTCTGCAGCCTTAACTACAGCATGCCTAACACATTTGGGGTCCTATACTGCTGCATGGACTTGTGGAAATAATCCTTTGCAGACTTCCCAATGCCCCATGTTCTCTACTGCTGCTACTAGTGCTTATTCAACAGGAAAGCGGATGAATTGTAATGCTAGTGCTCAATTCCCTTGTCATACTCTGGGCCCATATTCCGGTACTCATTGCCTGTGTCCCTAGTCCCTTCACCTTGCTCTTGACTGTTTGATGCACAGATGTTTCGTAAGAGCAACACACAGCTTCCTACTGAGATAAGAATGGATGGAGATGGGTGCCCAGCCTTTAAGGCCACCTAACACAGAAAACACAGATTTTTTTCTTCTAATGCTGCTTGTCCCAAGATTTGTCTCCCTACCTAGAGATCTGAAGAATCATGGTAATTCTATGACACTTCAACCAGTGCCCTGAGACCAGGCAAATTGTTCAGTCAGCCCTATTTTGCATTCATAGATTCAACCACTCACAGCTTGAAAATATTCCAATTTTTTTTCCTTCAAAAAAGCAAACCTTGATTTTGCTATTGTATATAAGGGGCACCATTTTACTATGCCATTGTCACTTGAGCATCCATGAATTTTGGTGTCCACAGCGCGTGAGTGTATGTGTCCTGGAATCAAACCCCAGGGGATACCAAGGGCTCACTGTACAAAATGGTATTTTTAAAATTCCTGTGTCTGATCGCCTTTGGCAATCTGGATTTGGCAAATAGGCTTTTTGTCAGTCTGAAGAAATAGAATTCTTCTTTAGTGGAACTAATTCATACCTTTTGTCATCTAAGCTGAGCAAGATATTGTGTTATTTGCATTCATGTGAAAGTAATCTGGTTGTAGTAGACTGGGAGGACTACAGTCTGGTATTTCTCCACACCCCTTTCCATGTTCATCAACAGCCAGTAAATAGTTGTATTGTAGGGAGGCTGCAGCACTGAAAAGGTAGGATTTGGGGGTGGGGGTGAAGGAGGAAATATGTCATATACAGTTCCTCCTGACTTACTTTATAGTATCTCTTTCTGATACATTTAATGAGTAAAGTTACAGCAGCCACAAGCAGCAATGAACCCTAAAACAGAACTGATGATCAAGACTTATGATGCTTGTAAAAGACTAAGAACTGCAGAAGAGAATACAGAGAAAAGATTAATCTCTTCAGCAATTGTTACCAAATTGTGTGACTATGGGCCTCTACAGATGGCGCTTTGTGCTGTCTTGGAGGCAGGGAAGGGGAGGGGCAGCCGACTGCTTGCTGCCGGCTGCCACAACCCTTTCCTGAAGATGTAATTGGAGCGCCCACCATTGCACACGGTGAGTGCTCTGATGACTTCCTTCTGTCGCAGCAACCGGACACGCTGCAATGGAAGAGACGCGGAAGAGGCGTGCGGCGCTTCTTCCAGTGCCCTTTCCGCGCCTTGAGGAAGGAGCGCTATTTTAGTGCTCCTTCCTGGGCTGGCAGAAGAGTGCATTGGGGCCAAGGCATGGGGCAGCCTCGGTTCCAATCCACCCCTTCTCAGAGCGTCCCGTGGCTGCCTGTCTGCATCCCGCCTATATAAGGAATGGAACACTTAAAAGATATGATAATGAAGCTACACTTGCCAGAAGTCCACATTTGAGTTGGAACATTTACTATTTTTTACTAAATCTGTGAGAATCAGGTCATGCTTCTAGAATCTGCAATCTAAAAAGTAGTTTTTCCAAACTCTTGAGGCTCAGAACTCCTTCATATCATATACAGACATAAACCTATTTGAAGCAGTATCCCTGTCCCCTACTGCCAGGTGATTATCCTAGGTATAAATAATTTATGCAGCTTGTATATGTGGCCATTCTAGTTGCATTTTTAATTACCTACATAGCAACTTTCCTCCAGCTTCACATGAAAAGATCAATTCTGTTTGATTCTGGGAGTGAAACAGAGACTCAGAAGATCTTTGGCTAGGCTCCAAGGACCAGGATACACATGCAGTGCATTTCAAGATGTAAAGCAAATAACATAGTGTTAAAATAAACATGAATCTGAAATCTCATTAAACAACATGAACACTCTAGCATCTGAAAAGGTTAAGATCATTCAATTATAAATATTTTTATGGGAAAAGAAAATAGCAAATATATTAAGGTAGGATGTATTTAGAATTCTGAACCACAAGCTAACCCCAGGTTTGATAAGTAAGGTTTAAAAAACCCCCAAAACTAAAGGCACGAGAAAAGTAATTTTCACTTATTCCAGTGAGACTTAAGTATGCATAGGACCATAACAGGAGTCGGCAACCTACAGCCTGTGTGCCGCACCCGGCCTGCCAAGCCCCATTGACTGGCCCTCGCCGACCCCCGCTGCCACTGCTGCCGACCTCCGCGGCCGTCATTTTGTTTGCCAAAATGGCGACCGCAGCTCATTTATGCATGTGCAGTACTTCTGCGCATGCGCAAACGAGTCGCGGCTGCCATTTTGGCAAACAAAATGGTGGATGTGAGTTGTGGCCACCATTTTGTTTTCCATAATGGCAGCCGCAACTTGTGTGTGCATGCGCAGGAGTACCGCGCTTGTGGAAATGAGCCGGGGCTGCCATTTTGGCAAACAACATGGCAGCCATGGGTGCGCTGGTGGCAGCGCGGTGGCAGCGTTCATGGTGGGCATGGCAGCAGCGTGCATGCACGGCGGTGGTGGCGGGGTGTGTGTGTGTGTGCGCACGCCGCCATTCCCCCCCCCAGCCCAGTGGAAGACCTGGGAACCAGCGACTGGCCCCAGGTAAGAGAACTTTGCTGACCCCTGGACTAAAGTCTTAGCTGAATAAGATATATTATCTATAATTTTGCCAAAAAATTATGAAGGGTTGGAAACAGAGGCCATAGCCTAACAGAGGGGCAGGATATAAATAAAAATTATTATTATTATTATTATTATTATTTGAAATGGTTTGAAAAACAAAAGTAAGTTGTTTGGATATCTGTTTCACAATGAATATTGCATTCACTCTACTGGAGAAACTAAACAATGTATCTTTGATCCTGCCAATTCTTTGTCAAGGTAATTCTTTTCTTATCTCACTGTCTGCTGTTAGTGAAGTGATGATGATTGATGATGATGATAATGATTCACTATAATTAATATTATAAATGTAAAATTAATGTAATTAATTCACTATAATTTTAACAATAATTGTTAACAATATTACATATGATAAAACAATAATTGTTAACAATATTACATATGATAAAACTGTGAAAACTGAAATGAATTCTTCCTAGTCTGACTGCATTTGGTTGTCAGGAATAAGCCTTATGCTAAGTAGGCAGCCTCAGTGCTTCTGCTTGAATCTTGAATAGCTAAACAAACTAGGGACCTTCAGTCTGTGGCTTGTTTACTGTGTGATTTGAATCTGGCAGGGAGCAGCTCTCTGGAGTACTTCACTGCAGACAAGCTTGAAAATTAACCATAGAACAAGCATGTTGACTCAGTTCTCTGGCTTGCCTTAGGATGGAGACAAGCCAAAGAGATAGCTTCCTGCTGGGTTTCTACCTCACAATAAACAAACCATCTGTTATATTGCTTAGCAACTCCTGCTAGGAACAAGAGAGAGAGGCCAGCATGCACACTCATACTTTGTTGTTGTGTGCCCTCAAGTCATTTCCAATTCATGGCAACCTGAAGATGAACCTATTATGGGGATTTCTTGGCAATATGTGTTCAGAGTGGGTTTGCTCTTGTCTTCTTCTGAGGCTGGTAGTGTGTGCTTTGCCCAACTTTAACCAGTGGGTGTCCATGACCAAGTGGGGATTTGACCCCACTGGTCTTCCAGAGTCCAGAGTGACTAAGCATAGAGCAGTCCCAAACTACTGTTCCATGCTTCCTCACCCTCAAAATAGCATAGGATAGATGAATACATGTTTGTCCACAAAAAGACAAAATGTCTTCCTCTTTGAACATGGTGACTGTTTGCTTAGGATAGTTGATTAACTCCTCCTCTTATTTGTTTCATCGTTATCCTTCCTATATCCATCTCATGATGTTCTCAATGTCTAGAAATTTACTGTTACAAAGTAATTGGTCATAGTTATCATTCTCAAGCCCCAGAAGCAGATGGTTAGTGTTAATGTACAAGTTATTTTAAGGAAACTGTTTATTTTATAATCTATTGTGTTTAATTTTAAAACTTTTAATTGCTATAAAATATTATTGTTGCAAACTTCTGGTCTATGTACAAAACATCTTCTCCTCACATCCATCTCATCCTCACCTAAACACCCTTGAAACAGCATGGGAGAGATGCATGAGGCATAGCATAATTTACTTATTATTTGTTAACTTTATTTATATGACACCTTTCTCCCAGGCCAGGACCCGAGGCATAAGACAACACTTGTAACATGTATTATTATTATTATTCTGTCATTTAGTTAGACCATGTTCCATATCTATAAAAGTAACTAAAATGTATGCAGTTAGAGATTCTTTATTAGAAAAAAATACATTACAAGTAACTATTTTGGAACCAGTTACTTTCAAGTTCATCGTCTTCATCATAAACTTTCACATTTGACTGTTCATCCAGTTGTAAATCCCTTTGGTATAATTATTGTTTGCATTTTGCTATAATAGAAACAAGATTGCAAGCAGCACATTTTCACGTTTGTTTAGAAATGAACTCAGACACATTACTGGAAGATAAAATATCACCTAGATAAAGGAGAAGAGAATGGCTACTACTACACATGCAATTAAAAAGTGGATCTCCATATGTTGTTGAACTGTACTTCCCATCAGTCCTTATCCCTGGCTTCACTGCTTAGAGATGATGACACATGCAGTCCAGCAAGAATGGATGATTGGAAGGGATATATTGCCCATCCCATGGTAAAGCAACAACACCAAAATTAAAACAGCATTTCAAAAAGTGTGATCCCACTCCCTCATCGGGCACAGAAAACCAGACATGGCTTATAACCTTGGTGTTATTCTTACATTAGACAATGAGCAAAATAGGTGGAGTATCATATGCTAAGTATGTAAATCCCATGTACTGGTTGGTTTGGAGCAAACTGGGACTGAGTCATTCAAGGGAGAGTTAAGGAAGAAGAAGGCAACTTGTTATATAGGAAAGCAAAACAATTTTCTTGGGAGGATTACAAGGCCAGGCAGCGAGAATTGGCCATTGAGCTGAAATTGATTCTGGATAAACTGACTGTGAAAATAGACATGAAGGCAATCTGGGTAAAACCCAACTAAGCAGGTAATATGGCAACTGAGAGCCTTAGGGTCACCTTCAGTCAAAAATGCACAACAACAAATCTAGAAGTTGCCACCATTCCTGCTGGGGCTTGAATCCTATATGGCCTTACCTGGGATCCTTTCAATCTACACAATCATAGCACTATGATTCTACTTTAACTACCATAACCACATCCTACAGAATCCTGGGGTTTCTAGTTTGGTGAGGTGCTAATGGACCTTTCTGGAATTCTGTAAGCTCCTCTCTAAACTGCCATCACCACGATTCCATTGGCCAAAACCATGGCAGTCACAGTGGAGTCATAGCTATGTAACTGTATAGTGTGAATTGGCTCCTGCCATGTGAGCAGATTCTCTAGGCCCTGTGCCCCTAGGATTACTGCCTCAAGAAAGGTCATGAGTAAGGATGCTAGAACTCATTTCCCTACCTTGCTCCAAATGGCACAATGGGTCCAGGTGCACATATCCACTGTCTGTCAAGAATTGCTTTCACCTTCCCCCCAGCAGTTCAGTGAACAAGTCCTCTGTATAGTAACTGATAACCAGCTCCCACTCCTCACCACAGCCTGTTCTGCCCAGGCCGTACCAGTCTCCTCACCATTTTCTGCTTCCATAGTTCCTCCTATGCACATCTGCAAATTCCAGCCTCAAAGACCAGACGTCCCTTTGAATGTGACCCCCTTCAAACATAGGGTATCTTGGGATGGCCTGCCCCTAATTGGGAGATAGGCAGCTACTAGAAAAAGCCTTCTCAATAGTGGTCCTTCTTATTGGCTGACTTCCCAACAGAGATGCCTGCCATACTTCTTGTTGGTAAGATAAAAGCACTCCTCATTCAGCAAGGCGTTGAGCCCTTGGTGCACATTTCTCTTTGTTTTTGTTGTTAGGTTTTGCTGCTGGCTCTTAACATTCAATTGTTTTAACATATTAAAACTACTTCAGTTGATCTTTTTTTTTTCCTATGGTAAAATGGCTAACATTATCAATTGATTGTGTTTTTATGCCTAAAGACTGCTCTGAGGGCATTGCCAAGTGGGTTGAAGTTAAAAAAAAAAAGATTAATTTAAACAAAGAAATTAAAAAAGAATCCAGCAAAACCTAATAATTTTAAGTAGGAAGATGGATCCCATGTCCATCCAAGTGCTGTTGGACTATAACTGCCAGGTTTATTCAGCATTAGGTCTATGAGCAGGGGGCTGATGGGACTTGCAGTTCACTATATGGAGGGTCTGCAGGGATTACAATCTCTGATTTTAGCAATCTCATTGTTTTCATTTCTATTAAGTATGCACTCACTTTAACTCTCCCTTTGAACCACATAGAAGTTAATTATGCTTGTGCTCACTGTAATTAAGAAAAATACAGCTTGTTGCATAATTTATGTTCCGCATTTCTGTTTAGGAGCAGGGGGGGGGGAAATCCTTTTTCATAAAATGTGTGGATAATCAGCTTGTTCCTGACTGAAATGTCAGAATTTGGTCTACAAAACTGATAAATATTTTTAATCTTGGCCCTGAAGGAAGAGGAGAGGAAGAAAAAGATGAAAGGAATCTTTCCTCCTTTACATCAGTATTCAGAGCAAGCTTTTGCAGGCATGATGGTGATGGTAGTGATGGTGATGATGATGACTGAAGATTATGATGCGTGTTCAGCTCTGCACCATCACTGCGATCTCTTCATATTACTGGAACATGTTGTGCTTGATTCAGTTCAACAAGACCACTGACACATGAAAAATTTATTCTGCAACTATTAGAGTAGCAAATTGGATTCTGATAGCAATTTGTTAAACCAGTAAAATATGCTCATAATAGGACCAAAGAAAAAGATGCGGGGAAAAAGAGGATTGAAACGCTAGCTGCACATCTCAGAGCTTATCGTGTAAGTGGGGAGAAATATCCCTGGAAGTACTATCCTCCCAGTTCTTTTTGTTTTCCTTTCACCTACATATTTATAGTTTTGCATCCAAACTCTTTTTTGAAATATTTAAGTGTTTTTCTCCCTCCTCCTTCCCTTGTGTTCTTCCTCCTCCCCATCCCTCTGATCACATGCCACATCTGGACTCAAGCAACACTACAGAAATTGACTTTTGCCAATTTCCACTGAGGCCTATTATTATTATTATTATTATTATTATTATTATTATTATTATTATTCAGGAGTTATGGTCAAAGTGTTAAAGTGCTTCAGCAGCATTACACTAGATACACATTAGGATAATTTTGTTTTATTGCTAGCATTCCCATTCCCCCTTGCTTGACATCTGTTCAATTTGGGTTCTGCAAATGCTTGCTATGTTTCTTTGGTGGGGACCCCCTTAGCTAATTTTGGTATAACAAACAGACAGCCACTGGAGACTTTTCATTTTGGAAAATACTGTGTTAATTTAAAGTGACCTGGGGAGTAAGAATGAAAAGTCCTTGGTAATGCTGCCAGTTCCTTATGAGTACTTCAGGATGAGGAAAACATCATGTAGCTCTCTAAGCAGAATTGTTTTGTTCTGGGAGGGGGGATCTAGGCTTTTTACAGCTTTTCTTCTTGTCTGGAGAGCCTCTCATTCATTTGTTGTACCCAGGAATATTGAGAAAACACCTGTTATGCATTTAAGTCCCCACAAGTAGTGGCTTATGAATGGAGGTGGCAAACTCACATGAAGATAGGGTGCTCACTTAGGGTTCTTCCATGCTACATAGTTACAGCACAATGATCCCATATTAACTTCCATGGTGTCATCCTATTTGTAGTTTAGGGAAGGGTATAAAGAATTATCAGCTAGAGAGCTCTGGTATTTCAATAAATGACAATCCCAGGATTCCATAGGATGCACCCATGACAGTTAAAGTAGAATCATAGTGCTCTAATTGCATAGTGTGAAGGGCCCCTTAGACATTGCCAAAAGAAGAGAAAATACATCACCCAAAAGAACAAGAAAATGCATGGATTAGCATCCAAGCTCCATATCTAAATTTGTATTGTAGGATATAAATTCAGAAAATATTGTAATTTAAATGGAAATACAGTACTTCTTATCATAAATATAATCTGAGAAAGATCCATCTGCTTGCTCAGTCTGTTGTGTAGAAAACTGTAGATAATGGCTGGCATCTATTAGGTATTTATCACACTGGAAACTGGCATCTTTATGTAAAGGTGAATTGTGATGTCTTCATGGATAATGAATAATGTATATCATATTATAAATCTAGTCTGGCTTCAATTCATATTATATCTATGTTCAGTCCATACACTTTCTGTCCCTCTTGTAAAGGTATTTCTGAATCTGAGCCTTTTCTGAATGGACTAACAGTGAGCAAGAATGACATAGTCAAAGACATGAGCTTGTCCCCCCAGGGGCTGGTCATGAATCATACGTCTACATATTCCCAATTTCTTTAAAAACTGAATGCTCTGGTTTTAGCAGGGACATTTTTAGTGAGTCATGCTGTACGCGCCAGCAGCACTTGTGAAGAACAAATTCAATTCTCTTCTCAGCATTTGATTTGACAGCAAGAATTCCAATCTGTAAGTGTAAAGTTAATACTGCAAACATATCCAGCAGTGCCACATTTTTTCTCTTTCTCTTTCTCCTTTAGGAAAATAAGAGCTTCTAATCTCTTTTGGCTGTCTGGAGGTGAGCGATGTTCAGTATAAATAGAGAGTACCTTCAACTGATCTCTCTTAGTTGACAGGTACCATAATAAATATGTTTAAACTTTAATATGCAGATTCAGTGAAAAAGGAAGGTAAATGAATAGGGGACACTTTGGAAGTTCTCTGTTATAATAGGAATATACAACAGTATCCTGTTCTACAGGCAGTGTTTGGTTTTCCAAGATGCACTAACTTGAAAAATTCCAGAGGCAATATTTTGATGAAAGTCTAGAATGAAAGATATACCGTTCAGACCATACTTTTAAAAAGAATATTATATGCCTACTTCTGTGAGCTGCCTTAAGCTCAAAGGAGCCTTCCAATGTTGGCATAAATTATTCTTATTGCAAGGCCTCTAGGAACGTGTGCACATTTTGTGTTATAGTAATAAGAGATCAACCACAAGAAGGCTATATCATAATACAGTGCTTTGAAGGCCCATTCATCATGTAGTGACCTTAGGCCCCTCATTCAGTCTACGTTTTACTCAATAACTTGTTTCACAGGGTTGTTGTGAAGACAAAATAAGGATAGTGGAGGGCCAAGTACTCCTACACAAGGTGTAATTAAGGTGTAATAACAAACACAGGCAAAGATCCACTGGGTGTGCACACATTCCTTGTGTCGATGGAAAAGCCTGTCAGTAGATTTCAGAGGAGGTCATTTTCTCCCCTTGCATGACCAAAATGGGATATTGCCCTCCATTCTCTCTGCCAGCTTCCCCTCCATCCCTACATACCATCCAAACCTCTGCTTGGAGTGTCTCTCAACCCCCTGGAGCATATATGTCTCTCAACCCCCTGGAGCAAACACATGGGGGCTTGGGCAGGGAAAATGCATCTCCTCCAAGAACTGCTGATAGGTTTTTTTCTTCTACATGGACCAAAGTGGATCATAGCCAAAGTGTGAAAGTTAAGCACTTCTTAATTCTCTACCATTCAGACCAACTGGACTCAGCCTTAACTTTTCTGAGTCATGGTTTTAACCTTTTTGTTGGAAATGTAAAAATAAATAAATAAATGTACTAAACCCCTAGTGTATGTATACCTGTAACTCATGTTGCTATTATGTGCCTTCCAGTTGGTTCTGACTTATGGCAACTGTCCCACAGGGATTTCTTGACAAGATTTATTAGAGGAGGTTTGCAATAGCTTTCCCTTGAGGCTGAGAGAAAATGACTTTACTTGCCCAAGGTCACCCAGTAAATTTCTATGGCTGCATGGGGATTCAACCTCTCCACTCCTCAAGTACTCTACACTCAAACCAACAAATAACACTAGTTCCCTGTAAAGGATCCCAACACTAGCTGTAGTTATTTACCACACACTGCTGGTATGAAAGCCAACAGAGATCTGAAATATTTCATGTACAGAAGCTGAGCACTTTTACAAAATTAAGGGGTGTTGCAGACTGCCAGAAATAGTGCAAATTAAGTCCACTTTTAGGGTTAGGGTTAGGGTTAGGGTTAGGGAATTATGGGAACTGTATTTTATTGTGGCACCAGAACTCTCTGATAGAGAAGGCTCAATGTCTCAGAAAAAAAAAAAAACTAATTCCCATGATTCCCTAGCACTAACCCTAACCCTAAAAGACGACTCAATTTGCACTATTTCTGGCAATCTGCAAACCCCCCTAAGTTTATCCTATTAGCTTGCCTTGAAAACCAAAGAATTCAACCATCTCATTTTAGTCAGCCAAACTAGCAAACTATTTTTCCAAAGTGTTACAATGTCTGTGTGATCCTTCTTACAGCAGGAGGGGATCTGAAATGTCATCATTGGAAAGTATTTGTCCTCTCTCCCAGAGCAAAGCTGTGTGAAATTAATCATTTCCACCTTCTTCAAAACAAGATGCAATTTTTCTGTGAATAGTCTGTTCCATTTTGGCATTTCCATGAAATAAACAAGGTATGTTTCCTAGTATATTCTGGAACTGTGAAAATATATCTCAAATATAATTAGGGGTTGTTGTTTTTTGTATGCAATCTCACTATGGCTTATTTAAGTAGATAGAAAGAGGCTTCATCTACACTGCTGAATTAATGCAGTTTGACACTGCTTTAACTGCCATGGCTCAATGCTATGGAATTCTGAGATTTGTAGTTTTGTGATATATATCCTTCTCTGTCAGCAAGCTCTGGTGCCACAACAATCTAAAAATCCTAGGATTCTGTAAGATGGAGCCATGACAGTTCAAACAGTGTCAAACTGCATTAATTCTGCAGTGAGGCAGTAGCCAAAGGCAATAGTTGGACCATCTCTTGACTTAAATAAGATTTTATGTTATGAATATCTATGGGGAATAGACACTATATACCAGGATGTCATATTTATCTGTGGTACCTCTGACTAATTTCAGCTCTCTTGGATTGTTTAATACAGTAGGTGGCAAACTGTAACAGCTCTGAAGACTGGTCAGGAAGTCCCACTATCTTGACATACTCTAGTCTGCTGGTGGATTCTCCCTTATCCCACTCCATTAATGACTAAGACCATGTTGGCCATTTTGTGATCAGTTTAAAGGCTTCCAAATGGCAAGTCATTGATATCAATTAAATATATATATATATTTAGGAAACTGCTTTTATGGAAGATTTGGCTCCATCTTACAGAATCCTAGGATTTGTAGATTGTTGTGGGTAGTACCAGATCTATAGTGTCTCCCTCCCATTTGAATCAGTTCTGAATGATCAGTATTTGAAATCTGGGTTCCATTTTCTGAGAAACATCTGATTCTAATTCCAACATAAAGTTGGATCAGAGATGAAATATCTGGGATTTGTGGATGTCACCCACATTTGGATCTATGAGTCCTGGAGTTTATAGCTTCTACTTCCAAATGAGAATTTCCTTTCTATTAAATATTCCATTTAAAATATCTCTAATATCACACTTTCTTTTCCAACAATACTTTCCTTTCCAACAATTCCTCATCCTTTGTGCAGTAGAAGAACAAGTCAATCATACAAGCAGCTTTCTTACTTTTTGCAGTTGGCATAAATATCTTCTCCTAGAGATAGAGTTGCAATCAACCCATAGATAAACCAGCCATAAGCAGACCTTGGCTTAAATCCAATTGCTTGTCTCAACTGTCATAGGACCTTATCACACAGGGGAAATCCCATGCAGAAACGTGATTTAAAAGCAGGGGAAAACCTGCAAAAGTGGGATGATTTTCACACACATCACTGTTAAAGTGTGGTTAACCCAAACAGAAAGTAGTCAAAAGCTGTTTCTTTTTTACTTTTGAGGTTTTCTGAAAGTAAAAAGAAGCGGCTTTTGACTACTTTTTGTTCAGGTTAACCACACTTTAATAGCGACATCATCTGAAAATCTACCCACTTTTGCAGTTTTCTATTTAAAACCCCATTTTTGCATGGGATTTCCCCCGCGTGATAAAGTCTATAGCCCCATTGAATTGATGGGATTTACATAAGTGTTAATTTGATGTAAATATTAGCTTACTATTCAACAAATGATTAAATTAGTCTACCATAGTTGTGACTAAGAGGTGGATTTAGAAACTTCACTATAAAGAGAAAGATCTACAGTGACCAAGAATTTACTAAAAATGTTTTCTTGACCTAAACTCCAATCACACATTTAGCTTCTTTTGTCCCACACCTTTTCTTGGGTGTGTGTTTTGGGTGTGTGTGTTATAGTTATTGAAAGGAAAGTCTAGGTTTGCATCAGCTCTGCCAGAAAAGGTTTTGCAAGTACAGTCTCCAATTTCCAGTGACACACAGAATTAGAATTTTCAGAGGAAATGAGGATACCCAGCATTACAAATTATCTTTTTAGAACACATGGACCACATGTGTCTCTCTCTCTGAGCCAACCACTGCTAGAAATATCCCATCATCCTTAGAACAGCAGGAAATAAATCACAGATAAAACAAGCCAGTGGGGAAACAACATGATAAAATAAGAGCAGATTATATATTGGTAAGCATGTCAACTGTGATTTAAGCCTAATTTTCTGCCTTTGTTTAGCTTTGGAGGCAGGCAGCTGTTTGTACTACAGAAGCTTGTGACAACACTTATGACATCTTAAACATTAGGGATTTTCTCCCCTTTTGTTGTTGTTGTTGTTGTTTTAAATGAGGGATTATTGTTAGCTGTGGAGACTTCAGTCCGTCACATGTGTACAAAGTAGGGCTAGAGTCTAGTAATCTATGAAAGTCAAGCTCCTTGTCTGGATAAATAAGTCAAAAATGACTTGGAGGCACACAACAACAACAAAATAGTCAAAACAAATTAAGACAGTTTTTAAACAAGAACTTTTATGGACAATGTTCTTGAAAACCTCAGCTTGCCAAATAACACAGATGCCCTGGTTCAGATGATTATAGTGACCATGATGCATGAGCTATGGTGATCTTTAAGCTTACATGTTATCAAAAGAAGTGACCATAGAAGCAGACTACAAAGCTGCTTTACGCTATACCTATTTAATCTTATTTACTTATTTTATTTAATCTATTTTTTTTTATTTACTCTACTGCACTGCAGAGGGGCGGGATAGAAATACATTTTATTTATTTTATTTTATTTTACTGAACATATCCAGTTCATGCATTCTTTTAACGTTCCTGTTCCTGTTGTCTCAACACTTCTTTAAAAACCCCAGAAAATAACACCTTAGCCTTAACCAGTCCCGAGTAGGATAGTAATAACAATGCACACAAAATGGCCACCGAATGGAAGCTAATTGAAATTACACTACAGTAGCCCCTTCCAATTTATGGAGGATTTGTTCCAGACCCTCCCCCCC
>JAIPUX010001232.1:71933630-71947551 GCA_020142125.1 Phrynosoma platyrhinos | reverse complement strand
GGCCCCGATCCACCGCCGTCTGCACATGCTTCCTTAAGAACTTAGACTGACTCAAAAAACAACAATGTAGCTTTAGTTCTATATTCACATAAAAAGGCTATATTCTAATCTAACTAGTGATAGTTTAGGTACAGAGAAAAGATCTCACCATCTTTAGAGAGCCAGAAGAAGGGAACATCTCAGTTGAGAATCTTGAGAGAAAGATGCTGTTAATCCCAAAGCGGGAGTGACCTAAGTACTTGCATTTTCCTTGGTGATTTCAGCAGAGAGTCTGATAACCCACTCTCAAAAGGAGCAATTATTGAACATGGGCACGTGACTAATATAAACATATGTATGTTATATATATATGTAATAGCTATGGTAATCAGACATTATTCTTATGTGGCACTGAAAAAGCACATTAATATTAATTATGCAACCATGTTCACCTGATTCTCAGTCAGTTCAAGGTCCTTGTGTGTAGTCATTCTGTTAATACCATTTAACATCTGCTGAATTCTGAGGTACTAATACATTAGGTGGAAAAAACACTGAGAACTCTAGGAACAAATACAAAGATAGATATACTGTCATTTCTCTACTTTTTCCCCCCCAAATGAAGATTGTCACATTAAACACAGAACACAGGCTCACATTATTTGCAAAACAGTTGATCCACATAATCTGCCTGTTCAGCGTATCTACTTATACAGTATATAAATTTAAAACCTGCCATACAGGTGGCAGAGGTTTAACAATCTCATTTACAAATCTTTGACAGTTCCTATTTGCACTAAGTGAGTAATGATGGACATTTGCAGAAGTCTGAGATGTGGTAGGTATTTACACTGGAGAGAAGAAATTGAAACAAAACTTTCCCTGTCCATTTACTTTCCCAAATATAATAGGCAAACATTCAGCCCTGTTTAATCAAAACAGAGTAAGAATGTTTTAGATTTATATTCTGCTGATCAGATAGGGTGGCCATGGGTAAAATCACACTTTTCCCCAACAACACTTTCAGTACGTCCTCTCCTTCCTCCCTGTAGCTCCAGTACTGTCTAAAAATCATGCTGTCCACATGATCACAGAGTAGTCTCTGACAAGGATGGCTCTTCAGCTTAGTAACAGAGATGAACACCACCCCCTATGGTTGGACATGATTTGACAACCTTGTCAACGGGAAATACCTTTAGCTTACCTTTAAGTTTTCCTAGCTCACTATAGCTTGCCTTAGGGCGCTGCAGAGCACATAGGGCACTGCAGTGGGAACAAAGCACATATTCCCCTCCACTGGATCTGCTGGAATCTATTGTTTTGTCAGTGGAACTTCACCATTGAATCCTGACCCCATCCTGAACAGTTTTACAGAGTCCCCTTTCAATAGGACAGCTATCTTGATCTCTTCCCAAATATGTCGTTATGTTTTTGAATATCAATTTGAAATTGTTTTGCTCTTTTTAAAAAGTTTTGGAATCTTGGATTAAAATGATCCTTATGGAGTTGTATATCCACGGTTGGCCCTCTTTATCCACCAATTCAACCATCCATGTTTTGAAAATGTTAAAAACTAAATTCCAAAAAGCAAACCTTGATTTTGCAATTTTATATAAGGAACACCATTTTACTATTCCACTGTATTTAATGGGACTTGAGCATCCACAGATTTTGTTATCCAAATATGTGTACTTTTTTTCCTATCCCCATTTATTCTTTTTTTAAAAAAATCAGAATGAACCAGGTGCTGTATACTATATTTCATAGGAAAGACCTGGCAAAACTACCTCTGAGTATCCCTTGCCTAAGAAAGCCCTAAAAATTCATTGGGTTGCCGTAAATTGATAGGCAACTTGAAGGCACATGCACGCACACACACAAACACACACATGGCAGAAATGTGTTTTTAAAAAAATCATTTTAGTCTGTGTAGTAGCATGTACATTTATGATGCTAGATAAAACAACAGCAGCAACAACTGTTTTAAACAATCCATGTAAAATAAATTGTTTATTTTTTTTCAGTTTGTCTTGAGACTTCATATCTCTAATTTGTTTGTTTCACTATTACTGAAGATGTTTCATTGCAATAACAAAGAATAAAGCAGCTAGTCATGAGCAGAAAAGGAATCCTTATTGAATACTTGCAAGAATATTTTCTCAAGATAGTTCAATGGAATTTGGAATTGACAAATGCACTACACTGTCAATAAATAGTGGTAAAATTGCTCACTGAGAAGGAATAAAATTGATATTTCATGGATGGAAATATCATTAGCAACCTGTCATAATGGAAATTACAAATAGTTGTGAATATTGCAGGCAGAAAATATTCAACATGAGAGAGTAAAGAGGATACTAAAATTGAATATATAAAACAAGCTCACAAAGTTTTAAGACTTAATGGTAGAAATATAATCCAGGCCATAAATTTTTGACCCATACCATTTATTTGGGTAGATATACTATCGCTTCTCTACTAACTCAAGCAAAGTTAGATGCATTGTTAGGTAGAAAACCTCCAGAAAATTATGACAGCAAACCATGCTTTAACTCAAAGTGGTATTGATCACACAATATTGGTATCCAGAAGTTATTATAAATAAAACAAAACTGTTGAAGAATATGAACAAATATATCAAGGAAACAAAAACAAAATACTAAATAGATATATAGAAAAGGTGTGGGAGAAGGATGCTTGAAGACAGAAAATTATAAAAGATCACGTTGAAAGGTGGAAAAACAAACTACTTTATGGTCAGTATATTAAGAGCATAGAAAGAAGAATTGAGAAGGGGAACATCTGGAAATGGCTATAGAATGGGATGTTGAAAAAACCCTGAATAATTTATATTTGCTCCTCCAGAAAAGGCACTTCAGACAAATAGGTTGTTTTTTGGCAGTATTTGCCTTAATGCTAACAGTAGTAAATGTCATCTATGGTTTTTTTTTAAAGGTGAAAATTGTTAATGATATTATTAATTTAAGCAGCAAGATTGTACAGACTGAATATAAGAAACATATATAAAGTGTCTGGGAAGAATAGATGCCTGGGAGAAGCAGATCAAATCATGATGCATTCTGACATCATGACTAGTATGCAAAAGGATCTTGTAGCACATTTAAGACGGGGGGCCTGAACAGATGGGCATGATACTATGGGCCAAGCTCATGGTATCCTGCCCCTGGTTCTGACCCAGATCAGTCCCCAGGCCAGCACAGTTTATACACCTGCCCTCCACCACACCATGGACCCACTGCCACTTTGTACCCCATGCCTGCAGTTGCTGCTGCCTCCATCCCAAAGGCCCCCACTGCAGCCTATAAGGGCAGAAACTGGGCACCTGGCTACACTCATGTGGCCAGCTGCCCCCTTCCAACATCAGAGCCCCCAATAGGGGCCTTTGGGATTGATGCAACAGTGGTGGTGGGTATGGGATGCAGGGGGTTGTCCAGTCTGCTGGCTTTCACAGCAGAGTTTCCTGGAAGCTCCATGGGACTCTTATTTCTGGACTTTGGCCAGGATCAGTCTGGGATCACTGGACTGGCATCCAAAATGGCCAATCCCAGTCTGAGGCTAATGGCCTGCATTGCCTGGATAGGACAACATGCGGCCAGGGAAACATGGATCTTTGGGCCCATGCATACAGACCCTGAGAGAAAGAAGTTTGTAGCATAGGCTTTCATAGACTAAAGATGCACATGCACAGCATAAAGAATGCAGTTTCACACTGATTTAACTGCCCTGGTGTCATGCTATGTAATCCCTGGATTTTTAGTTTGTTGTGGCACCAGACCTCTCAGACAAAGAAAGCTAAATATCTCACAAAACAAAAAATCCTAGAATTCCATAGCATTGAGCCATGACCATTAAAACAGTGTCAAACTGTATTATTTCTGCAGTGCAGATGCAGCCTCAGTCTACTTCATACAGATGCATCATTTTGTAAATTTGAGTCTATGAAAGCTTATGTTACCAACCTCTTTCTGTTAGTCTCAAAAGTGCTACAAGATACCTTTAAATACTGATCCAGACTAATATGGTTATGTCTTTGGATTCTACCATAATACCTAGTAGCTATGGATAGTCTTTTCTTCCATGAATTCATTAAATTCTCCTTTAAAACTGCCTACACTTAGACAAAAATTGTTCTAAACATTTGATAACTTTGGTTGCTATTTTCCACCTCTATTATTACTATTGTCACTCCTCCGCCCACACAATCATTGTATCCCCATCTCACTAATCACTGTCACCATTCTCTAATTCCGGGGTGGACAAACTACAGAAGTCCTAGGAGCAGTTTTGCAGACTTCTCTGCGGTCTTCAAATCCAGCTTTTTTCATGGCCCCCCCAAAACAGGAAATAACCAGATGTTCAATTCCAAGTTGAAATGTTCCCTGTCTTTGTACAGTACAAAGCAAAGTCCTTTGCTTCATTTTAAAGGAGAATGATCACTTTTGAGGCTCCCTTATTCTATATTTTTTTCAAGCAGGGACAAGGTAAGGCCCAGGATTTCAAACATAGCCTTGAGAGCCCCCTGTCACCTTTGCTTTTTATAGACACTTTAGAAATACTAAATAATGCGATTAGGGAAAATCCTAAAATTGAGAGAGCCTCACACATCCCACAGACTGCATTATTACTACCTGTGCTCCATTTCCTTCCATTGCAATCATCAGGCCCAAAGAGCTGGCTCTGAATGAATGAATGAATGAACATGAAAATGAATAAAAATGGACATATTTTTTAAGAGATGACAAATTGTGCTTGAACATATTTTGTAATGTTGGCTGTTACTTTGTTACTTCAGCGTGAAGTCCTCTGAATTAATCTAGTGATAAACTAGATTTATGCATGTCACAACCAAGTCCTCTGAGTCAGAACATGAAAGCATTTGTTACAACTAAGATTCTTTGTTTTATAGTGATTCCATCCTAAGTAATGAAAGTTCTTATTTATCCTTTCAGACATATACAACTTGAACTCTTCTTACTGTCAAGTATTTGCTAAAAATCATAATTCAAAGTGACCTTACTACTTCCAAGAAAATAAAATGGCATCAGGTGGCATTTTCACAGTCTAATTTTACAGTTATGTCTGGATTTTATTGTGCAGGCGTATGCCCTTGACTGCCTACACACATTAACATCTTGTGTTGGCAGAATTAAACTGTCAGTTCACTGATGTTACCACCCAACAGCACAGGCTTTTAGGCTTTTACCAGACAAGAAACAGAAGGCAACCAGTAGTCTTAATGCTCCCCTAGTTCTGGCTGTTCAGAAAGTGAGAGAGCGAGAATGGAACAATATCACCTTTCTTTATCTATTTAGTTAATTTATATGGCCTTTCTTCCAATGTGGGATCCAAGGAGGCTCACAACAGTAAACAAGATCAGCTGTAAACCTGAGAATAAAATTTAAAAACAATTAAAATTATTACATTAAACCATTAACATACATGCATATATGGTTATGTTTGTTATGTTTGTGTGTGCATATGTTTGTGTGTTGTTTGCCTTCAAGTTTCCGACTTAGGGCAAACTTAAGGTGAACCTATTCCAGCTATTTCCTGCCAAGTTTCTTCAGAGGTTGTCATTACCATCCTCTGGGTATGAGAGACTGTGACATGACAAGGTCACCCAGTGGGTTTTCATGGCCAAGCAAAAATTCAAACCATTTTCTCCAGAGTCATAGTCCAATGCTCAAACCACTACAATGCACTGACACACAAATAGAGCACACACATTCAATAAAAAGGCTGTCTGTAAGCAGTTACTCATTAAAAGCCTATTTGAACAAAAAGGTCTTCATCTCCCAGAGAAAGGAGAGCAGGGGGCCAGCCTAGCCTCCTGTGGATGATGAATTCCACAGAGTGAGAGAAACCACTGACAAGACTCATTCCTGTGTCATTGGGGGGTTGCAGACTGCCAGAAATAGTGCAAATTGAGTCCACTTTTAGGGTTAGGCTTAGGCTTAGGGAATCATGGGAACTGTAGTTTATTGTGGCACCAGAGCTCTCTGACAGAGAAGGCTCAATGTCTCAGAAAAAAAAACAAGTTCCCATGATTCCCTAGCACTAACCCTAACCCTAAAAGTGGGCTCAATTTGCACTATTTCTGGCAGTCTGCAACCCCCCTTTATCAAACAAGCCCATGATGGTGAACATTAATTGGCTTGATTGATTAATCTTTTAAAACAATGTCAAGTGGTTAATCTGTTTAAGATAAGCTCAAAATATGAATTTGCATTCTTGATTCCTGTATACCAAACTGGAAAATGTGTATCATTTATCATCATCCTGTTTTAGCTGGCATTTTGGTCAAAGGCCTAATATTTTATCAGGGCATAATGACAGTTTGTCAGCTCACCTTGGCATTTCTTTGCACAGAATCCATTCCTTAGCTGCTATAATCAATATATTTTGGTGGTGCAACCCTCATGTGTTTTATGTGATCTAAGCCAATAGAGAAGGTAGAGCAGTTAAATCCTGACAGCAATGGATGGAAGTGCTCTTAAGATCCTCCTTAAAAATGTATTACAGAAAATGTATGTGTGTATGTGCGTACGTGCCTTCCACCCAAATACTAACCAGGGCTGACCCTGCTTGGCTTCCAAGATTGGACAGGATTTAGTACCTACAGGGGTAGGCAACCTTTCCCCTTTAAATACCGAGGGACTTCAGCACCCAGAAGCCTCAGACATGTTGGCCAATAGTCCCATGTTGGCCAATAGCTCCTGGGATTCTGGGAGCTGAAGTCCCTCAGCCCTTAAAGGGGAAAGGTTGCCTACCCCTGCTTTAGCATATTTAGGCTCCATTCCAGAGAATATCCAGTTCTAAATTAGCTCTTTCACCCCATATGTCAGCTCCACACAACATTTGAACAAGATCCTTGCTGATATAAATTTTAAGGGCAGGATTTACCAATGGTTCACTTCTGGAGCTAAAACAAAACAGAACAAAACAAAATGAAACATTGCAGCTAATTACTAATCCTGGCACTTAGAAGTTTGAAGGCAACTATATGGAATTTCCATGTATGATTTTCATCAAAGTCAGAAACAAATAATTAAAGGACTATGTTGTTCTTGTTAACGGCCCTCAAGTCAACCTTGACTCATGGTGACCTGTGGATGAGACATCTCCAAGACTTCCTGTCCTCCACTGATCTGCTTAGGTCCTGCAGGTTGAGGCCCATGACCTTCTTGATTGAGTCTATCCATCTGGCATACCATGTTCCTCTCTCTCTACTACCTTTTACTTTCTAGCATTATTCTCTTTTCTAATGAGTCATGCCTTCTAATGATGCCATACCCATTGAGGGTCCATTTCTGATTCTTTAGACTAACTTTCACAAACAATACCTTTGCATGGTGAGTAATTAATTTACACTTGCTCTTCTTTGCAAAGTTGTCCAAAACTGACCAATATCCTCTTTAAACCCATTCTTTTTATCAAGATTAAAACTAAATCATGAGAGAAAATGTGATAACACTGTGATAACAGTAAGAAAAATAGAAAAAAAGCAGTGCTATCTTATTAATAGAATTGTTTCTGTTAAGGTACAGTATTAACCACTTCTCACGTGCATGAATATTATTTAACTGAAATATTGGAAATAATACAATAGTGTTAGTTATTTTGTGCTAATTTATGATATAACCAGTCCTCATTGACTAGGTCAAAACTAGATGAAGATTCGATAAAGACTGAAAAAATATACTTATTTGGGCTCATGATATGATTGAAAATTAAAGAATTAAATAAATTATCAATTTCTCACCAGATTTCTCTTCTTGAATATTTATCCCATGTTTGCAATCTGTAAATCAGGTATCAAATATGTATTTTAGAAATCACATCTAACAGATTGACACTTTTCCTTTCCAAAAAAGTTATAACTGTTCTTTATACTTTGGAGCCATATTACATGATTTTTCTCTGCTTTGCTGGTGACATTATTCAAAGTTTTCCTGTACTTCACAAGCTACCATTATTATTATTTTCTCTATTCTGATACAATGTGCTGGCACCTGCAGGGGTATTCATATGCTGTGGAACAAAAGAATAAAGCACAGACTACCTGCTGGCACCAATCACTGAATCACAGGGAGATGGTATATAAAGATTACTTGAAGAAGAGCTCTGTTGTCTCTCTCCCTAGCAAACCTTTGTGCTGTAGAGAACATGATGTTTGCAGCTAAGTAGATCTTTCACAGTTTGAGTAAATAATTAGCTTCTTTTGAATAGTCAGCAAAGCCTCATATGTTTATAGAAAGGAAGCAGGCAGATATTTCAGAGACCACCTGAACTTTTGGTATCCCTTGAGTTAATGAACAAAAACAAGGAGTTGCTGAAAGCTGGTTTCCTACAATACTTTAATGCCTGGCATGAAGGACAAAATCAGCAGGAATGTCTCTCAATCTCATACAATCTTCCCATTGTATTGTATTCAGGCTAAGAAACTAGGAATGTGGAAATGCCTAAAAGTCACAGCATTTCCCTACAAGGCTGAGAAATTTGCAGGGTACTCAAATTCCCAAATGATGGTTCTTTAAATCATGGGTAGGAAAAATGTGACCTTGGGGATGCATGTAGCCTCCCTGAAGATTAAGGGCCTCGGCAGACGGCTAATTGAGCCATCTTCCGGGCCCTGAAGAGGAGGGGCAGCCGCACGAGTGGTGCCCCTTCCTCCTCCTGAGGTCGCCCTCGGAGTCGCCAGCCATGCGAACGGCCGGCGCTCCGGGGATGACCTCATGCCACGGCGACCGGACGCGCCGCGGCGTTTGAGTCAGGGAAAGTGCACCCGCCGCTTTTAGGGTGCACTTTCCCTGTCTTGAGGAAGGAGCACTGATTTAGCACTCCTTCCAGAGCCGCCGCAGGAGCGCCGGGATGCGGAGGCTGCATCCCCGCGGCACTCCATCCGGTGGTGGCTCCAGGGCCTCCGTGTGCTGAGGCCCTAGGTTTGTAGGCCACCAAACCTCTGATGCCCCCACAAATTAAAAAAAAATGCTTATCCTGGATGTCTACAGAAACAGTAGCATTCAAAGACATAGCCATGAGAGGGGGGATGCAGACAGGTGACCCTGGGCCACCCTGGGAAGTGGAGGATTGGGACTGAGGCTGCTCCATGGCTCAGCCCCAATCCTCCCTTTTGCTGCCTTGGAAAGGAGCACCAAAATGCCAGTCCTTTCAGAGGCGGCAAATAGGCTGCCCGAAGAGCCTTCTGTGCCCCTTCTGGCACAGTGCATCAGGACACTGCAGTAGAAGGACGTCTTGACGGCGTGCACCATCGTGACGTCCTCGGTGTGGGGTTGGGGCACCCAGTGTATGGCTGCCCCTCCCCTTCCCTGCCTCCAAGATGGTGCAAAGGGCCGTCTGTAGAGGCCCTTAGTCGGGCAAATCAGTATGCAAAAAGAACTTGTAATATCTTTGAGACTAACTGAAAGAAAAGCTGGCAGCATGAGGTTTCCTAGACTTGAGCCTACTTCTTCAGATGCCTGTTTGCACTGATAAGTAGACTCATATCTAAAGCTCATGTTACCAGCTTCTGTCTCAAAGGTGCTACAAGATCCCTTTGCATGCAGAAACAGTAATTCACCTTTTAAACAAGTCACAGAACTTCCTCCTACACTTTTCAGTGTTTAACATTAAATAATACTTGCTTTTCAAAACCATATTGCACTTCCTCCCACATCTGGTTTCAGTTTTTGCTTGACTGGTGGCATTTCATTACAGTTCCAGTTAAAGTTACAGAAATGTCTCTGGATCCATCAAAGTTTCCCAGTCCCTGCTTTTAAAAGCAACACTTTTGTGTCAAAACTGTACCAGAGGCTGTATGTAAAATTGGGCTAACACTGTTATTCCTGTCTGTGTCTAGCCTGTAAAAAAGCTAGGTGAGAGACTAAGCAGAACTTGCCAGCTGAAAATGCAGGAACACCCAAAATCAGTTTGTTGTCTCTGAACAGCTGCCTTTTAGCACTTTGTCATGTGGACACGCTGAATGCTCTGTACCTGTTTAATCCTATGTGTTGTTCTTGGGTGTAACAAAAATAGTTCAAGGTTGAAAATGGAAGTGAAAAGAAAATTCAACTCAGGTGGCCATCTGGAACTCAACTGTGTAACAGAAATTAACTTTCTGTGTTTATAGCAAAACATTTCAGAAAAAAGAGAGAGAGAGGACAAAAGAAGGAAGACAGGAGAAAAGAATGAACAGGGCTTTTTTTAAAACACCACTGCATGAATGACTTTTCACCAGCTTAGCTTTGAATCCTCCACTGCCCTATTGCACTTTCCAGAGTCAGTTCATAGTGGGATACTAACATCATAGAACATAGGGGGGAAGCAGACTGGTGGCACGGGGCCACCCTGGGAAGGTGCGCTGCAGGATCGAGGCATCCCCACGCCTCAATCCTATGGCGCTCCTTCCCCGTCCCTGAAAGGAGCGCTAAAATAGCGTTCCTTTCACAAGTCAGCGAAAGTGTGCCTCAAAAGCGTGAGGCGCACTTTCGCTGACTTATTTGCCGCAGCGTGTCAGGACACTGCGGCGGGAGGTTGCCCCCGGAGCGTCGGCCATGCGGAGGGCCGGCGGCTCCGAGGGCAACCTTGGGAGGAGGAAGGGGCGCTGAGCGTGCGGCTGCCCCTCCTCTTCCCTGCCTTGAGGATGACTTAATAAGCCGTCTGCCGAGGCCCATAATCTCCATGGTACTAGAAATCAGATTATCACAGGAAGCTCATCTTGTATTCTCCATGAGTACTGTGCTGATGAGTCTTGTCATCAACACAATATCTTACAAAGAGAAAGGAAGTCAGTTAGTGGGGAAACAATTTGGGACCTCAGAATGCCTTGCTTACTGAAGGCAATCCAACAGACTGGATGGTATTGATGTGTGGTTTTACACCAAGCCCTACACAAATTTTACCTGAGCCCACTCTCTTCTCAGACTTCATTCTTCATTTGTAACAATTAGCAGTAGGGATCTTCTGAAGTTTTTTTTTAAATAGTCATGATTTTCTGAGGTGGTCCTATGGTTTGATGAGCAAATTTTCTCCTCTATGAATCCTAACCCTGCTTTCCAAGTTGACGGGGTTGGGGAGACACATAGTGGAATTCAATGGATATTTTTGATCACATGGGGAAGGTTTAGTGAGAAATTCCCTTTTAAAACAGTACACCCAATGTCCAAGAATAATGTATTACAAGGCTGTGAAGAAAGTAGGAATCAAACACAAAGAATTCTAAATAAAATCTGTTAAATCAACCCACCTTAGCTGGTACACATTATCAGCTTGAGTAAAGTCTTGGGTTCCAGAGGCAAAGTTCATTTCAAAGAAAATGGTCTTGCAGTTTCATGAAGTATTTGAGATTTTCTGCCAGAGAACTCTAGCACTTCACCAGAATCCCAGGATACAACCATGTATTTAAAATGGAATCATAGTGCTATAGTTGTGTAATGTGAAAGGACCCTTCCTGATAGTGGCTGGCATCCTGTTCAGTATGTAAAAAAGAAGGTAAAGGTTTTCCCTTAACATGAATGTTTAGTCATAACTGACTGTAGGGGGTGGTGCTTATCTCCATTACTAAGCCAAAGAGCCAGCGTTGTGAAGGACTACTCCATAGTATGTGGCCAGCATGACTGCATGGAATGCTGCTACCTTCCCACTGAAGTGGTACCTGTTTATCTACTTGCATTTGCATGCATTCAAACTGCTAGGCTGGCAGAAACTGAGACTAGTGACAGGAGCTCACCCCATCATGTAGCACTTGGGCCTCAAACTGCCCACCATCTGACCTTCTGATCACCAGAATATGTGTCTTAACCACTAAGCCACCACATCCTGTGTTCAATATGTACAATATAGTAAACAAGACTTAATATCTTGTGATTCATGTTTATGGTCATTATTAACTGAATATGAACACCAAAATTACCTCAAGCCAGGCAGTGGCCCAGTCAAAGGATTTTCAAGGCCTCACATACTGGGGCTCTAGGCAATGATGACTGCAGTGTTTTTCCAGTCTTAGGGTGTGTTGTGACAAGCAGTTGTGGCAGAACCTCAAGGGATCTTTCCAACTGCTCATCTCACTGTGTGAAGACAAGCACTGTAATCATTATTTCCCATTGCTTCAGAAACCATTTGGTTGGGTTATTGTCTGGATTAAGAGGTTGGTTTTGAGGCATGGAATAGGCAGAAATGGTGAGAGCCAGCATGGTGTAGTGGTTTGAGAGTCAGACTCTGACTCTGGAGATCAGGGTTCAGTTCTCTGCTTGCCCATGGAAATCCACTGGGTAACCTTATGCAAGTCATCCCAATAAAATTCTGTGCCTTAGGGTCACCATAAATTGGAAATAAAAAACATAGGCAGAAGTAGCTACAGCAATGGAGATCCATGGTTGTAGCTATGTCTGATGGTGCAGGATCTCAGCCAGCATTTTGAGTTTCTTCTAGATTAGTCCAAAAAGGTTTGAGGTATCACAGTATAGTAATACTTGGCTTTGGCCATATTTGGCCATAAATGCAAACCTGGCATGGGCCAAACTATGTAAGAACACAGAAGTGATCATAACCAGTAGAGAAACAGACAGAAATCAGATTAACACTATGATAGCAGGAAAATAAATAGAGAAATTTATTAAATTTATTTTAATAGCATGTTGATATACTATGGCATTAAAACCGTAAGAAAAAAAATTAAAAGGTGATAAGAGAAGGAGATGGAAGAAGATGCCAGAATAATCTCTTTAACTTTGTTGTTGTTATGAACCTTCAAATTGTTGCCATCTTATGGCAATACTAATGTGAATCTATTATGTGGCTTACTTATCAAGACTTGTTCAGATGGGTTAACCTTTGCCTCTCTTGGCAGCAGAGAGAGTGTGGCTTGCACAAGGTCACCCAGTATGTTTCCATGGCTGAGCTGGGATTAGAACCCTATTCTCCAGTTGTAGTCCAATGCTCAAATCATTACATCGTGTTGATTCTCACCTTTAACCTTACCACCATATCCATTTTAAAACAGTAGCAGCAGATGAAGGAAGCAGAAGTTTAATGAGGTATACAAACACCCACAGACCATGTCATTGGGGAAGCAGCCAAAAAATACTATGGCAGGAATTGAAACTATTGATGTGTGCATGCTTCTCAAGATTTTGTTTTGACATCTGTGAGAATTTTTTTAAAAAATAGTGAGAGTAAATACTTGCAGCTGGTGCTAGAAAGTCCTGGGGGGCAGTGGAACTCAGAAACAAAAGAAACATCATTTGGGTGTTTGTAAAAACTTTCCCCTCCAAGAACTACAATGAAAAATAGAACAGTCTTCTGATACATTTGCCCTATATACCCCTGAAACCCTTATCGTCTATTTAGATGTTATTAGAATAATGCAAAGGACAGGGCTGGTGATAAGCAGACATCACAGCAAGGTTGAGGGTTGCCCCTTGAGATGCTGGCTATATTTGTGAAGGAGAGTGGGTTTTTCTGTACACTATCTAACATCACATTGATATTTTGCACACGAGATGCCAAGAGAGGACAATGTGGTTATCTTCAAAAATGATGCCCCAGAACCATGCTCCAAATGTACTCCAATGTACTATTTTGGAATACTTTAATTTCAAATTGTTGTTGTTGCTAACTGCCCTAGAGTCGATCATGACTCATGGTGACCCTATGGATGAGAAATCTCCAAGACCCCCTATATTCCACTGTTCTGCTTAAATCCTGCAAACCCATACCCATGACCTCCTTAATAGAGTCCATTCAATCTAGCATGTGGCCTTCCTCTCTTCCTCTCTTCCTCGCTCCCTCCACCTTTCCCAGCATTATTATCTTTTCCAATAAGTCCTCTCTTCTCATGATGTGTCCAAAGTATGGCAGCCTCTGGACATTATCTCACATGGACCAGTTTCATTGTTAAAGAGATAATAAAGTGGAAATGAAG
>JAIPUX010001232.1:71916542-71933177 GCA_020142125.1 Phrynosoma platyrhinos | reverse complement strand
TTTTTTATTACGTCCCTGGCTTCAAACCATAGTTCCTTTGGTTCTTGGTCCATTGTGCTTAGTAATGCAAATCTGTTTCCTATGTTTTCAGTAAATTCTGTTGAGAGATTGTTTAGATCATATTTTTGGTATAATCACTGGATTTATTTTCTTCTTGACTCTTACTCTTATTTTTGATGTGAGTAATTCATGATCTGTGCCACAGTTGGTGCTTGGTCTAGTCTTCGCCACCAGTACAGAGCTCCGCCACCCTTTGCTTCCAATTATATAATCTATTTGATTTTTGTGTTGACCATTTGATCATGTCCATGTGTATAACCTTCTTTCTGGTTGTATGAAGAATGGGTTTGCAATAAATAGGTTATTGGCTTCATAAAAATCTATCAGATGCTCACCTGCTTCATCTTTTTATCCTAATTCAAATCTGCCTACTGTTTTTGGTTCTTCTTTGCTTCCAACTTTTGTGTTCCAGTCTCCAATGATCAGTCTGACATGCTGTGTTGGTGTGCTGTCACTTTCTTCCTGTCCTCCTTCATAGAATTTCAAATTACTATATAATTGATATAATAATAATTTTATAAATATTAATATAAATATTAATTTTAAATAATATTTAAATAATTATTATATAATAATAAGGAATTTCAAATTACCATATGGCAACTGCAGCACAGGAGAAGTTTAATGGCAGCAGCAGGGGTGGGGTGGAGAATCTGGAACAGATATCAATGGAATAGCTTCAACCATTTAAAATTTTTTTTATTAAAAACATGTTTAAAAAGACAAAGTAGCAATGAACTATTAAAGTGCTGCACATGAGTAAATCCAGAGACACTTTTGGCCATTTCATAAAGCTGTATGTTATTCAAAACGCTTCATGTAGTGCATTCTAAATTTTCACTTCCCTTTGCCTTCTCTTTCTTGATAGCTAGATAATTTCAGTCATGCAAATTTATGATTAGGAGAAGAACTCAAGCTTCATCTTTTATAGCTACAAATCACAGAAGATGAAGCTTCATCATTTCTGAGGCAGTCTACCATTTCAGTATCTGAAAAGATGAAATATGCTATAGTTATAAATTGATGTGGCCTTTTCATTCACAGAAAAGGTTGACCAGGCACAATAAGGATCTACTGATATCCCATTAGGCATATTGATGAAAACCTAGAGTGTCCCTACAAATATAAATGAAACAGTCACTCTCAACTGACTGCTGATATTTAGTCTCTTTTTTACTGGATGTTTATACCAGACATGCTCATTGTGCCAAGAGTGATGTTCACAGACAGTTTAGGTACTAATGGATGGAGAAATCTGTCTAACATTTTACCAGAGGGTAATGGAGACATTTAGTATACTAGGGACTGGAGCTTGTTCAGAGGGCAACTAAAATGGTGAAGGATCTGGAAATTATGCCCCATAAGAACTGCTTATGGAGTTAGGGTGGTGGCAGCTCCCTTGCATGCTATGTTTTATTGTAGCATACAGTTTATCCTTCACACACCACACCCATATAACCTTAACTATTCCAAAATGGCAGTAACAGTCCTGATTAATCCTCTGTTGTCCCATTTTTCCTTCTGCCTTAAAAAAGTTCTAGTTTCTCTTTCCTTCTCCAAATTTCACCCTTTGTCCTCAGCTCACTTCAATCGATGCAAACTATGTAAATCCAAAAGTGCAGGAGTTTGTATTCAACTAACTCAGCACGGGGGAAACAGAGGAGGGGCAGACTCTTGCTCTTCTCAGTAGGTTCAGGCAAAAGCAAATTGCTGCAGCCTCTCCTAGCTTGTGTGCTCTTCCTCATTAATACTTTTTGCCATCTTGACCACACTCTGATGGAGCACATGTCCTGGTTTCCCCTTGTGAAATGATGGAGGGTATGCACCCATCCAAACACATAATAAACCATCCAAGTTCCCTAGAGGAGGTTAACACACAGAGATATATAGGTAATCTGATAAAACAATAGCTATGTTATCTGCTGTGTTCATCTTTAAACTCAGATTGTGTTGTCTGAAATTTCATATGCCATACAGTGTTCTTCCAGGCAACACTTTTGTTTAAGAAAATGCATGCACTGTTTCTGGCACTTAGTTTGACCTTACAACTATGCTACCACCTTTATAAAAGCTATTTGTGCTTTTTCATTTCAAAGTGGCCTAGCAAAAATGGTATTTCCCCCCCCCCCCATTTCTTGTATGAATGTCATGTCACAGCTAGTCCCCATATATAGCCTTCCTTTATTATGCTTTTATGTTTAGCATATAAATAATAGCAGAGAAAGAATCCCTGCAACTATGAAGGAAAGAATGGATATGAGATGCATGCAAATTACCCATACTTGCTTAAAGCCATTTTCTATTGGCAAGGGCAAAGGATACACCTTTTCTTGCACTGTAAAATATTCATGATTTGATTAATTGTGCCTGTTATGCTCTGAAACAGGGCTGACAAACATGCAGTCCTCCAGATGTTGTTGGACAGCAGGTTCCAACAGCTCTGTGGTGAGATATGCTGGGAGATGCAATCCAACAACAACTGGAGGGTCATATGGTTCCCAGTCATTCCTGTATAATCAGTAGAACATGTATTGTATAACTACAAAAAGGGGCTTTCATGTTCTGGAGCAGGACAGCCAAAATCACAGAAATAAAGTAAATCCATAGATCCCTGGAGAGTCTTTTCAAGTTGCAGCAACCAATAAACTAAGCCTTCCCAATCATAGCAATGGTCCTCTATTGCTAAGCTGGAGATATGTATACAGCCCTTTCTTGTATAGAGCTCAGAGCTGGACCCATTAAAACAGGAGAATTTGTACCCTTGCCTCCTTTTCTGAACATGACCTACAAAAACTGGAGATTCCAGGCTAGGCTCTGAGATCTGGCAATCTCATATATAGGTACAATTCTATAATATACCAATATGTCATAGGGAAGCTTTACATAGGGCCTTTGCAGACTGCCAGAAATAATGCAAATTGAGTCCACTTTAAGGGTTAGGCTTAGTGCTAGGGAATCATGGGAATTGTGTGTTTTTTTCTGAGACATTGAGCCTTCTCTGTCAGAGAGCTCTGGTGCCACAATAAAAAACATTCCCCATGATTCCCTAACCCTAACCCTAACCCTAACCCCTAAAGTGGACTCAGTTTGCACTATTTCTGGCAATCTACAAAGGCCCATAGTAGATCTGAAAAGGGAGTATTATTTTAGGTTTTGTATACCATGCTTCAAACAATTTGTTTGCAGGGAATTAACAATAAGATTTATCTTTTTAAAACTAACACAGTACAACAGTATTCCCATTGGTTTCCCAGAAAATAGCATCAGATGTGCTCCAAATGTTCAATCAAGCCCTGAAAATTGGGCAATTGGAAGATAACAGTCATTTCAATTATTATAATTTTTTGGGAACTGATCTAACTTCGGGCTTTTACTTCATCTGAACAGAGAGCTCTACCACTATTGAACAGATGTGAAGGAGAACCATTTTGGATTTGTATCAGGCTGTAACTTGTTCCCATTCTGCCCACACCAAAGACACAATTAACCAAGAGTGCCTTTAATTAGGTCTGTATAATTTTAAAAATTCAGAAAAGCAAAGATTTTTTGTAAAGTTGGGACAAACATGCAGCCAAGTACAACAGTAACTGAAGTGCTTTGCAATAGTTATTCTAGATAAGACTAGTACAATTAGAATACAACATTCAAAAACATGTTTAAGTTTAATATATTTTTTTCTAATTAAGATTGCTAAGAAGAAATATATCTATTCTCCACCAAGATAGATTCAAATTCATCATTTGATAATCTCTGCCTGCACAGCAGTATTAATAATTGTCTATCAGACTTAAGGAGCAAAATTGGTTTTGTTGAAAATTCATTACCTCCAGATCATATATAAATGTTGGTTTTTAAAGACTTGCTTTTACTGGTCCAAGACTGCATTGCAAGGCTCTACTAAGAGCATCTTCAAAACTGAACATATCTTTGTTTTGCATATACAGGGCTCTGTGGCATATTTAATACAGATCAAATTAAGTAGCTTCTCTGGTCTTGTTCAGTTTTGATTTTAATATTGGCAATGAATAGTCTTGTGATGCATAAAACGTACATCAGAAAAGACAAGCCATTGTTTTTATTAGGAAATTGGCTCTCTTTAGCTTACCTAAGCACCCAAAATGGAGCTTGGAAAAATTACTTGCTTGGACTAACCCCATCACATTCCTCATTCAGCATGGTCATTGGTCATGTTGGTGGCAGGATTTGGAGAACTGCTGTCCCAAAAGTAACTTTTCTGTACTCAAACAGAGATATGTGAAGTGAGTTGGTTTGCAAGTCATCAGTATCTCCATTCTCAGAGATTTTAAGGTCAAAGCCTAATATCAGGTTGCAGGTCCTTATGATGTCACAGTAATAGGCCTTTGTGATATCATATGGAAAGGCCCTTGTAATGTTCCAGGAATGAGGCCAAAAGCACTGGTAGAAAGGCCAGAACTTCTTCTGGCTCAGCTGATTGCAGAAATGAGCATGAAGACAGTCTAGGGAACTGGGTCCAGAATTTCAGTAATACTAGTAACTAGTAATATGGCAACCAAGAACCAGGGCTGGATGGAGAAGAGGACTTTTTTTTTTTTTTTGGTGCCTATACAGGCAGCAATATGCAGCAAGTAGATGCAATAGTTACTGCCTTTCCTAATAGGTCTGACATCTTGTGTGGCATGATCTACAGCAGGGGTAGGCAACCTTTCCCCTTTAAGGCCGAGGGACTTCAGCTCCCAGAATCCCAGGAGCTATTGGCCAACATGGGACTATTGGCCAACATGGCTGAGGCTTCTGGGAGCTGAAGTCCCTCAGCCCTTAAAGGGGAAAGGTTGCCTACCTCTGATCTACAGATTTGAAAAACTCACTGCTACCTCACAGAGTTGTTCCCACCCCCACCCCCCACAGGCCTTTTGCTGCTACTGCTTGAACTGATAGAACAAGGCAGTCTGACTTCCACCACTTTCTCTCTAACTTGAATATCTCACAAGCCATACTCAACTATTACGCATCTCATTTTCTCCTATATGCAAGCAGGGAAGAGTCCCCATGGAGCATGATTGGCCATTTTGGACCATTAACCATCCTTGAGCTGTGTTATTGGGTGACATCTCCCCCTTGAGAGCTCTCCTGAAGAAGAGGAAGAAGAAACAGACTTCCCAGTGGAAGTCTCAGCAGATGCTTGAAAGACCAACCAAGCTGTCCTTCTGTTTAAGAGGTCAGTTCAGGATCAGAGCAAATGGAAAAGCACATTATTAAATACAGCTCGGGATCTGGGCATAACCAAATATCTGTGCTGATAAAGGACAGATAAGAACACCAGCTCACTATTGAGAGCAACCCTGTTCCTGGCTTTTAGCTTTTGGCACTTGTCACTGATGGATTTATGACTGCATTACTGCATGTCTTGAGTACAGATACCCCTTGAAAATTGGAAACCATTTGTGGATTTTTTTAAGCAATAAGAAATCTAATGCAATAATTTATAGCTATTGTTATTAGCAATTTTGCTAGGATTATTTAGTTGTCTCTGTATTGGTAGATCCCCCCCACACACTTTTTTTAAAATTTTATTTTCATTACAGTCTGGATTGGGGGCTCAGAACCACTAGCAACAGACAAAATGTTCTGTTGAGATACCAAAATTTATTATATAATGTATGTTTCCCCATTGTCTGGGACCTGAGAGTTCTAGGCCATCCATAGGTCCATGCCCTGGGGATTTTGCTGTCTGTTCCTACTGTTTAGCCCTGCTGATGGCCATTAATGACAGTCTTTATCAAGGACTAGCAAGAATCTAAATTGGATCCTCCTTCTTGGAGGTTGGTGGGTGGCATGCACACCTCTGGCATCTTAGAGGGGCCACAGTCATCTTCCAATCATTCTGTTTTTGAAAAAAGACCACTGTCCCATTTTAATGAAATTGAGGTGTCAAGAGTCTGTGAGCTGTGGTCAGAAGAAAGCCAAGTTGTAATAAAACAGGTTAGTAGCAAGAGATAAAGCTTTAGCTTTTGCTACTGATAACATGTCTTTCAAATATTGAATCTTCTGATCACAGCTCACAGACTCTGGACACCTCAAATTCATTAAAAAGGGACAATGTTTTCCACGTTCTGTTTTCAAAAACAGAACTATTGGAAGATGATTGTGGCCCCTCCAAGCTGTGTATCTACTTAAGTAATTATCCACAGTAATTAGTCCCTTTGGATTAATTCAGCAACTGTAACAATCCATTAGCGATATCCTTAAAAATCAGAACATATCTATTCTAGAAAAGGATACATGATGGGGGTAGGGGGATAACAGTCTCTAGAGTTTGGCTGTAAATATCTTCAGTTGTCTATTAGACCAAAGAACAGGCATTCCTCCATATCCACACATTCCATGGATTCTATCTTCAGATGTTTAAAAATATATAAATTCCAAAAAGCAAACCTTAATTTTGCTATTTTATGTGAGGGACACCATTTCACGATGACATTGTATTTAATGGGACTTAAGCATCCATGGATTTTGGTATCCATGGGGTCAGGTGTCCTCCAACCAAACTCCAGTGGATACCAAAATCAGATCTTGTAGGCCTAATTGAGATGCTTTATTAACAAATTTTCATGGAACATTGAGTTCTCATTACTGATACCATAAATACCCATTAAATGCATTATCTTGCCATTCCAGTTGATTTCCACAATTATCACAGCAATCCTGTTAAATCCAATAACCTTCTTCCAAAGAAACTCACCCAAGAGTAAAAACATCTGCATGGATGTGAGTCTTACCTGCTCAGGAGAGTGAGGTGGAATGATGGTATGTATGTACCTGAAAATAATCTTTACAAATCTGCATTGAGAGGGGCATAAATCATCTGACTTAGGTTGTTAATATCTTGTAGCATGTTCAGAATAATTCAACATGGAGTTTCTCACATCACCTCCCTTCTAGGGATGTATCAGTGAATTTTGCTACAGACAATCATTCCAGTTTACTAATAAATGCTCTAAGAAGTTAGCATTAACAGGCAGAAGATGGTATGAAAATCATCCAAATAGAACATGGGAAAAACCTATTAACATATTTCTAGCCTGTTCTTTTTTTCTGAAGAAACAAGATTAGCAACATGAAAACCATTCCCAAACCAAGACATCACTTTATCAATGTTCTGTAAACTTTTGACATATGGCATCTACTTTGTGCAGGTCAGCACTTTATGTGTGCCTGAATGACACATACCAGTAGATGAACAGAAGGAACTAGTAGCTATTACAGATTATTGGAAGATCTACACCAGACTAAGAAGGAGCTTGGTAACTTTAGGTTATAAAATATATTATACGTCTAACATACACATAAAAGACATGTGCAAAAGCAGTGAACAAGCTTTAAATGTACCTACTTAGGTCAAGAAAAGTTCCTTTTTTTCACTGCAGCTACCAAAATCCCTTAGCTGACATGACCAGCCTGTTATACTCTAAAAAAGTAAAAGTTCCATGTTCTCATCCAGACTTGACCACCCACAAATAGAAAGGCTCCTTTGCCATGTGTGTGTGTGTAAGGGTTGTTTATCATCATCATCATCATCATCATCATCATCATCATCAAATAGTTAATAACTATTGTTATTATTTATTTATAGTTTATTTATTTATTATAAATATTATAAAGTTATTGCTAATAACTAATAACTAATATTACTATTAGTGTAGGTGGCCCTCCTTGTGTAACCCCATCACCTAGTAAACCCTATGATGAGACACCCCAAGTGAGATACAGGCAGGAACAGAGCATTAACAAAAATGGAAGGAGGGAAAAATAAAAAGATATTACACTTGCAAGATTAGCCAAGGTCATAAGAAAGATGCCAAAGCAAATAGCAGACACCCTCAGAAAGGCAAATGGCATCCAAAGTAGCATTACACAAAAGATAGGTATGTGGAATGTGAGAAATATGAGCCAAGGGAAGCTAGACACTGTAAAAATGGAAATGGAACACATGAACATAGCAGTACTGGGAGTGAGTGAGTTAAAATGGACAGGAATGGGCCACTTTGAATCAGACAACCATACAGTGTTCAACTCAGGGAATGAAAAGAGAAGAAGAAATAGGATGGCTTTCATACTAAGAAAAGATGTGCCAAAAGCAGTCAGAGGATACAATGCAAAATCAGACGGAATCATTTCAGTAAGGCTCCACGGTAAACCTATGAATATCACCATAATTCAAGTATATGCACCAACCACAGAAGCAGAACAGGAGAAAATTGATAGATTCTATGAAGGAATACAGGAAGAAATTGACAGCACACCAACACAGGATGTCAAGCTGATCGTTGGAGATTGGAATGCAAAAGTTGGATGCAAGGAAGAATCAAAAACAGTAGGCAACATAATTATGACTAGGCAAAAGAAACAAAACAGGTGAGCGCCTGATAGATTTTTGTGAAGCCAATAACCAATAACACATTTTTCATCCAACCAGAAAGAAGGTTATACACATGGACATGATCAAATGGTCAACACAAAAATCAAATAGATTATGTAATTGGAAGCAAAAGGTGGTGGAACTCTATACTGGCGGCCAAGACTAGACCAGGTGCTGACTGTGGCACAGATCATGAATTACATCAAAAATAAGAGTAAGACTCAAGAAGATAAATCCAGTGATTATACCAAAATATGATCTAAATAATATCTCAACAGAATTTATTGAAAACATAGGAAACAGATTTGCATTACTAAGTACAATAGACAAGAACCAAAGGAACTATGGTCTGAAGCCAGGGACGTAATAAAAAAAAGGATGCAGGCAGACATTTTCAATAAACAAAAAGAAAGAGAAAAAAACATGGATGACAGAAAAAACACTACAAGCAATAAAGAAGAGAAGAGAAGAAAAATAGAAAAGGGAGATAGGAACAAACTAAGAATTATGAATGCAAAAGTACAATGGCTTGTGCATAAAGATAAAGAAAATTACTACAACAATCAATAAAGAGAAATAGAAGACAACGGCAAAAAGGGAAGAGCAAAGGATCTGTGGTCTGAAGCTAGGGACGTAATAAAAGAAGAATGCAGTAAACATTCAATAAACAAAAAGGAAAGAGAAAAAAACAGAAGACAACAACAAAATGGGTAGAACAAGAGACCTATTTCACAAGATCTGAGAAATCAAAGGAAAATTTAAACAAAGGACTGAATGCTATTTGACAATAAAAATAACATAATTCAAGACCAGTTGGATGCAATACACAGAATAATTATACAAAAGAGATGATAAAATGAAGGATACATGTGTGGAGAGAAGGCAGGTTAGAGCCAGCCCTGGTGACAACCAATTGGGACTGAGCTGGTGACACTCAATAGAATATTGGGCTGTAAAGGGAAAATTCTGTTAGGAACAATTGGAAGTCAGCTAGGGTTTGGATTCCAGACAGTGAGGGTCTGGTGGTGAAGGTTTCAGAGTGGAACAGGGTTAAGGTCCAGAGGAGAAGGGCCTAATACCAATACTAAACTCCAAGTGAGGAAGTTAATAAAGACAATATCCTGAGAGGTATTGATAGCCTTAGAGGCTGGTTAAGAAATAGTGGTAAAGGGACCCAAAGAAGGGCTAAGAGTCTACTGTGGGGGTAATTGAAAATGTTCCAAAGAAAGGAGTGTTTTAGAGTATTATTATTTGTAACTGCAACGAATTATAACAAGTGCAGCAAGACCAAGTGAAACATTGTTACTTGTATTATAAATAAAGTTTTGTTGTTACTTTATGAAACACTTGTCTACAGTGTGAATGAACATCCACACTACTAAACCTTATACAAGATAGGTTATACCAAAGAGAAGAGAAGGCTGATGAAGGAGTGGCTCTTTGCATAAATTGGTGGCAGCTATGGGACAAAAAGTTTCCATGGTGTGGCCACAAATGAAAGAAAAGAAAAAGTGCACTTCACAACATGGAATAAAGAGCCATATGAAGATGAACCCCAAATTCTAAAAAAATATGGTGGAAACTGCAATAAGAGAAATAGTGAAAAACAAATCACCAGAAACCAATGATATTCCAATTGAACTGCTGCAATCCACATTGACATAGGGCTGATGCAGATCGGCCATTTGGGGTGGCAGAGAGCCACCTCGGGAAGCAGTGAATCGAAGCCAGGGCAACCCCACACCACGGCCCCAATACTCCCTTTGTGAAATGCCACTCCTCTTAGGGGTGGCAAAAAGCCACCCTAAGAGTTGGCGTCATAACTCTTCAGCACCCTTTTGGCGCAGCGTGTTTAAACACTATGCTGGAAGGGCATCCTGACACTGCACAGTGTGTATAGGGCTGCACAGCATCAGGATGGCATTGAGATGTATAGGTCTGCTCTTTGGGCCGGTCTGCAATGACCCATAGTCAGTTTTAGTGCTGACCAACATATGTCAACAGATATGAAAAAGAAAACGATGGCCAACAGATTGGAAATGATCAATATACATCCCCATCTACAAAATGGGAGACACAAGAGACTGCAGCAACTGTAGGACTATAGCACTGATCTGCCACACAAGCAAAATCATGTTCAAAATTCCGCAACCATATATGGAGAGAGAAATTCCAGAGGTCCAAGCAGGATTCAGAAAAGGAAGAGGCACTAGGGACCACAATGCAAAGTGCTAATGGAGCACACAAGGGAATTCCGAAAGCAAATCAGCATGTGCTTTATAGACTATAGCAAAGGCTTTGACTGCATAGATCATGAAAGGCTATGGAATGCCTTTAAAGACATGGGAGTGCAAACAATCTGACAGTCCTGATGAGGAATCTGTACTCAGGAGAAGAGGCTACTGTCAGAACAGAACAAGGAGAAACAGAATGGTTCCCAATTGACAAAGTAATCAGACAAGGCTGCATCCTTTCATCCTATCTGTTCAACCTTTATGCAGAACATATTATAAGAAAAGCAGGCTTGGATAGAGAAGAAGGAGGAGTGAAAATAGGAGGAAGGAATATCAACAGCCTAAGATATGCAGATGACACCATAATACTAGCAGAAAACCCAACAGACCTGGAACACCTACTAAGGAAGATCAAAGAAGAAAGTGCAAAGGCAAACTTAATGCTGAATGTAAAGAAAACAAAAATAATGACCACCTAGGACCTTCACAAGTTCAACCTAGACAATGAAGAAATAGAAATAGTAAAAGAATTCCCATGTCTGGGATCAAACATTGATAGAAATGGGGACTGCAGTCAAGAAATCAGAAGGTTAAGAATGGGGAGGGTGGCTATGAAAGAACTAGATAAGATTCTAAAATGCAAAGATATACAACTGAGCACAAAAGTTAGAATCATACAAGCCATTGTATTCCCTATTACCAGGTATGGATGTGAAAGCTGGACAGTTAGGAAAGATGATAGGAAGAAAATCAACTCCTTTGAGATGTGGTGCTGGAGAAGAAAGCTGAGGATCCCATAGAAAGCCAAAAGGACAAACAAATGGTTCCTAGAGCAGATCAAGCCAGAAACCTGCCTGGAAGCCAAGATGACCAAACTGAGGCTGTCGTACTTTGGACAAATCATGAGAAGAGAAGACTCATTAGAAAAGACAATAATGCTGGGAAAGGTGGAGGGAGGGAGAAAGAGAGGAAGGCCACATGCTAGATTGAATGGACTCTATTAAGGAAGTCGTGGGTATGGGTTTGCAGGATTTAAGCAGAACAGTGGGTTGAGATCAACTGAAGAGTAGTTAACAACAAATTACTATTGCCAGTTCTACCTTTCCTCTTCTGCCCTACTAGTTTCCCAACCCTCCACAGCAAATACTGAGGGTAGAAAGGTCATTGAGGAAATTTTTCTCCACTCTTCCATCTCTGGGAGTATCCTGTCAGCAGAGCTCTACTCATGGGCTTAGAATCCATTCTAGTATATATATTAGAGCAGAAATTCTTAGTGACTCCCCTATTCTCAGTGGGAGGAGAGACTGGAAAAGGAAATGGAGCATGACTCCACTGCAGAGCAACAGCTTTTCCCTATGGCTTAATACAGTAGATTCCTAACTCTATGTGACAGCGCATTTATGCATGGTTCCCAGAAATGATGAACTATTTACATTAAGCATTCATATAGAAACTGTGTACACAATATCACAGAGTCCTTGCCTCATTTATCCTCTTCACAATAAAATAAGATGTTCTAGACAAGTGGGCCAAGTGACCTAGCTGTTGTTATTGTTATTATTGTTGTTGTTGTTTGGAGTATTTATACCCAGCTCTTTGGCTACAAAGGCTCTCAGAGCAGCTTACAAATGGTTAATTAGATGGTTACGTGCCCTCAGGCTTACAATCTTGAAAGACATGACACAAAAGGAGAAGGAAATGAGAGTGGGAAGGGAATCAGATCCAGCAGTTCTTTTCTCCCTCTGAAGCCTGGATCATGGCAGATGGACTAGAGGGAGGGCTCTCCTTAATTTAGGATAGGCCCGATGGAGCTGGCCTGCATCCCAGGCAGTTCTTTAAAAGCTTTCTGTTTTGAATGCCTGTCTGAAAAGGAAGGTTTTTGTCTGTCAGTAGAAGGCCATCAAGGAAGGAGCCATTCTGTTGTCCCTGGGAAGGGAGTTCCAGAGTCTAGGAGCAGCTACAGAAAAGGCCCTCTCTTATGTCCCCACCAACCATGCTTGTGATGGTAGTGGGATGGAGAGAAGGGCCTCCCCTGAGGATCTCAGAGCCCTGGCCAGGTCATACAGTGAGATAAGGTCTGCCAAATATCCTGGACCTGAGCCATATAGGGATTTAAAGGTCATTACCAGCACATTGAATTGTGCCCAGAAACAAACTTGCAGCCATTAGAGCTGTTTCAACAGGGGCGTTGTATGATCTCTGTAACCTGCTCTTGTTAGCAGTCTGGCTGCAGCTCTTTGGACCAGCTGAACTTTCCGAACATTCTTCAAAGGCAGCCCCAAGTAGAGCACACAACAGTACTCCAAATGGGATGTAACCAAGGCATGTACCACTGAGGCCAGATCTGACATCTCAAGTTGGCTCACAAGTTTTAAATGTGCAAAAGCACTCCTGGTCAATGAAGAGACCTGGGCCTCCAAGTTCAAAGCTGAATCCAGGAGTACTCCCAAACTGCAGACCTGTGTCTTCAGGGGGAGTGTGATCCCATCTAACACAGGCTGAATCCTTATTCCCTGATTTGCTTTCCAACTGACCTGGAGCACCTCTTTTATCTGGATTAAGTTTTAGTCCATTACTGATGACAGACACTGGTTTAGGACCAAGACAGCTTCCTTCAGTTGTGGTAGAAAGGAGTATTAGAGTTGAGTGTCGTCAGCATATTGATGACACTGCACCCCAAAACTCTGGATGACCTCTCCCAGTGGCTTTATGTATATGTCCAATAGCATAGGAAACAACACAGAAGCCTGAGGGACCCCACAGGCCAATGGGCAGGGGGTTGAGCAGAAATCCCCCAGTACCACCTTCTGGGTTCACTCCTCCAGGAAGGAATGGAGCCACTGTAAAACAGTATTTCCAAGTCCCATCCCAGAGAGGCGGCCCAGAAGGATACCATGATCGATGGTATTGAAAGCCACTGAGAGATCCAGTAGAACTAACAGGGACACACTCCCTCTGTCTAGTTCCTTGAGTAAGTCATCCATCAAGGTGACCAAGGCTGTCTCTGTTCCATAGCCAGGCCTGAAAATGTAGATAATCCGTTTCATCCAGAAACCTCTGGAGCTGGGAAGCTACCACACATTCTAAAACCTTGCCCAAAAATGGTAGGTTAGCCACTGGCCGATAATTATTCATTATTGTGGGATTCAGGGATGGGTTTTTTTTAAACAAAGGCCTCACAACTGCCTCTTTAGGCAAGATGGAACTCTGCTTTGTTGTAGTGAGGCATTGACTACCTCCTTTACCCACTCAGTTGTTGTGTTGGTGAGGTAGAAAATGCAAAAGGGTGTGGTAATTATATGTCCTACACACACCAATGAAAATAATATCTTGCTGCATTGTTCTAATTTTTGCTTATGGAACTCTGCAGAACCTTGATCTTTTAACTTATACCCAAGCTGTCATTGCATGCATATACAGTACTGAGCAAAAAGCCACCATTTCGCCATTTGCAGCATTGTTTTGGTAAAATGTCAGGTCTCTGTCCCATTAAACCCTGCAGCTCTATCCCAACAGACCACCTGATAATCTTCTCCTGAAAATTCTTATTCCCATTTAACAGATAGGGATAAATCTTGGATTAGTGCAATGGAAATGGTAATGCAGTGTGCTTCTGTGAAAAGGGGGATTCCATGTAAGGAATCATTAGAAAAGAGATCAAAATTGAGACTGTCAACATCATATATGTGCAAAGTATGACCATTATTTGGAATAAAATGTAAGTTTTCCTTTGGCTGAAAAGGGATATGGTAGAACTATGAGAAAGTATATAAAATGACAGAAAAGAAATAGGGGATATAATTCTGTGAGGAAAGATAATGTGTTCAAAAAAACGAGGGAGACATGGTAGAGATATATAGAAAATTCTCCCCCTCTCTCATAATACTAGAAGTGGGGTTCATCAAATAGAAGCTGAATGGTGACATAGCTGGGACAAAAGTGCATGTTCTCCTGTGGTATTCATTGCCACAAAATATTGTAATTGTCAGTAGCAGAGATAGCCTTAAAGTGGGATTAGGCCTATTGATGGACACGTTTCATGGTGGCTATAAATTCACAGGTAGTAAATATTTTTGAAACAATAAGACTGAAAAGGCAAAAAAAAAAAATCTCTTTCGCTCTCTCACTATAATCTTTATTTCTATTGAAAAGTAACAAACAATATGTATAACAAAAGTATTCAAAATAAATATGGGCAAAAGATACAAAATGAACAAGAGCAAGAATGGCAAGCAAAATAATACAAAATAACAAACATACCAAACAATAGATACTACATTGAAGCAGGGTTAGATTTTTAAAAAAAAATGGTGTCAAAGAAAAGGATCCCTGAAGCTGAATTTCATACAATTATAGACCTGGAATGGATTGCAAGGACCATCATTCTAGTCTAGTCTTCTGCCATGTGGGATTCTGTCCCTGAAAGGTGGCCATCTAATCTCTGTTTAAAAATCTGTAATGGAGGACAGTCCACCACCTTCCATGGTAGGCTATTTTACTATTGAACAGGAAGTCAGAATGTCAGGAAGTCCATGGCATCAACAGCAAGAAATGTAGGATACAACACTTGGGCAGTAAAAATGAAATGCACAGATACAGGATGGATAAAACCTAGTTGAAGGCAGTACATGTGAAAAGGATCTAGGAGTCGTGCCCGACCAGCTAAACATGAGTCAGCAATGTAATGCCGCAGCTAAGAAAGCCAATGCACTTCTAGCTACATCAACAGGATTGTAGTGGGATTATAGATCAAGGGGTAATAGCACCATTCTATTCTGTTTTTTCAAGGCCATCTGGTGATTCTAGGGACACCCTACATTTAAATCTTAATTTACCTAGATTGAAAATTAAAATTATACACCGATTCACTGTGGGCTAGTGACTACCTTCCACATTCATGTGTGTACAAATTCTCAATTGTTTTGTGAATAATTGTATTGATGCAAAGCATATCTATAAGCCAGTGTGGTATAGAGGTTTGAAACTACACTTCTGGAAACTAGGGTTCAAATACCTGCTTGGCCGACCACTGGATTACACTCTCTTAGCCTCAGAGGAAGACAATGGCAAATACCCTCACGCCAAATCTTTCCAATATATATTTAATACTTTTTAAGGGGAGGGTGGGTTAGGGCATTATTGTATTATGGATGTTTTTAATGCTGTAAGCCACCCCGATTGCATTGCAGAGGGGCGGGATAAAAATATTTATTGTTATTGTTATTGTTATTGTTATTGTTATTATATATCCTGTGATAGGGTCACCTTATGGTTGGCATAAATTGGAAAAGATCTGAAAGCACATAACAACAATTCACACCTCTTCATGCTCTTATAAGTTCATTGGGTTGACATATACCCCAATTTTATCCCAGTATGTCTTTATTTAATCTCCTCCTTGGATATTTTATCTGACTGTGTACGGAGTTATCTGACTGTGTACGGAGGAACTCAGCATTTACACATTCACCTATTTTTTGTGAGAGATTATCCATTTACTGCTTATTTTATTTAATAAGACTGATTTATCACTAGCCTGTTGGCTCTCCTCTGTGTCCTGCAGATGTGCAGCAACCAAAACAAACAAAAACTAGGCCCAAACAGAGGTGCCAATATTCAGCACTGTCTGAGGTGCTTGACTTCAACAGTAGCTCACAGCAGAGTGTGGAAGCACAACCCAGTATGCAGTATTTGGCAATGAGGCACTGACAAATCAGAAATAAGCACAGACGATTGACTTCTTCCAAAGTCCTTGGAGGCTTTTATCTTCCTGTTGCAAAATATATACAAAATATTTACAACAGAAGCTCTGACTCTTGTCAACATACACTCTTTGTTATAATCTACTTTTCCAACAAACATATTCTACAAACTCTCCAACCCACCACACCAATGCCTCTCTCCAATCCACTATCTTCAACCCACACCTGTCCTGGGTTCCAG
>JAIPUX010001232.1:71843332-71862033 GCA_020142125.1 Phrynosoma platyrhinos | reverse complement strand
ACTGTCAGTAGTTAGGATGCTATATTGCTCCCCTAGGAGACCTTAGAGGGCGACATCCACCTGTGGTCCACCTGCAAAAAGGGTGCTCCCCCAGACAACTTCTAGGAGGCATTGAGGGGCATATTTGCTATATATTTGGGTCTTTTGTCCCCATTTTATGCTCAAGAGAGGCCTTTTTTTTTCCCAAACAAGAAGTTACCTGTTTCTTAAAATGCCTCACTTGGTCCTAAAATGGATGATGTGGTAAAAATGCCGCCCAGCAAGCATTTGAGGGCATTTGGGGACACTTTTTTGACCACAGGAGGGCCCTGGGGACTACAGAAGAGCCCTGGAAGCCACATGAGGGGGCACATCTTTAGCCTAAGCTAATTTGGAAAATGTGATGAGTATAGGGAGAAAAACATTTTGCACTCTTCTCGTTTAGTTGTGTGTGGTTTGAGGTAATTTTATAAAAGTGAAGTTCCTCTTTTTCTTTTTTTTTAGGGAGCCTGCTGGAATGACCACTACAGCTATCAGTTTTTATATTTTCCCCAAAGGAGAATAGTGATACCAAAATGTGTAACTTTGTAGATTTGCTTGGAACTTTGTTGACTGACAAAAAAGTTAGATTGATATGTTTCTTTTGAGTAAGTATGAATGATAAGGGACAGGAGTAATGCAAATTGCATGTATTTGTGCAGTTGTTGTTGTTATGTGCCTTCAAGTCATTTCCAACTTATGTTAACCCTAAGGTGAAACCAAGTTTTCTTGGTTTCTGCAGAGGCTTGCCACTGCCTTCCCCTGAGACTGAGAGAGTGTGACTTGCCCAAGATAGGCCAATGGGTTTACATGGCTGGAATTTGAACCCTGGTATCCAGTTATAATCCAGTGCTTAAACCACTACAACGCATTGGCAATACCCCTGAAAAAAAACAACCAAGGTCTCCTGCAAAAACATGTTGTATGTGTGTAAAATAGAATTAGCAGTTAGGCTAGAAATTGTTTGAAGAAAAGAGGCTGGTTTGAAAACCAGTGTCCCAGGGCAGCCAGTAACTGAAAAAATCTTGTTGATCAGATTGAGGAAACCCCTTTTGGAAATAACCGAAATATGCAATCCAAATAACTACAGTACCATTAAATGAAGCATACACCTCATGATGCAGGAAGAAATCTATCCACTATTAGGCATGAATATCCCCTAGACAGAGAGTTTACCTCCAGCCAGAAAATCTGGTTTGGAAATCACATTTAGGCAGCATGATCTGCTTGAGATTTGTTGTTGTTTAATAGGACTATAATGCCTTCCACCATGGCCAGGTGGATTCTTTCCTTTTTTGTTCTTTCCTTCTTTTCTTGTCCATTGGCAAAATGAGGACAATTAGAATGAATTTTTAAGCTAGTGTGGGAGAATGGCAAGCAGGGAAGAATAAGTAAAACTCAAGAGATTTACTTGTCCAAAAGTTTGTATTTCAGAGCTCTTCTGGTTTTTCTGGTCTGCGTCATGCTTCTATCTACAAGGCACATTTATAATTCAATTTTTGTAAGACAAAATGCTGTCCAACTTCCTGTTCCTGGATTATTTTTATTGAATTATTGAAGCAACTGGTCTAAGCCAGATGCCATATCTAAGTCATATCCGGGGAGGGGGGGGCTCCTTCTTACTAGTTGTTTTATTGTCTTATGGTTTGCTATCAGTGAAGCTCCTTTTGCTCAGTGTATTCTGTGATTGATAGATAGATAGATAGATAGATAGATAGATAGATAGATAGATAGATAGATAGATAGATATAGATACTTGAGTGTTCAATAAAATTGTTCTTTAGAAATCACTGTGTAAATGTGAGACCAGCCTCTTGAGGGGCACTACTGTCAATGTTGAAAGATTTCATACAGATCTCAGAACATTTACCTTGGGAGTTTAGCCAGTAGCCATCTCTTTTCCCCATGTCTGTAAGGGGGTGGAGAAGCTTTGGAAGCTGGAGTCATCCACTGAAACTGTACAGCATGAGATTCAGAACAAATGAATGGAAGTACTTCTTTACATAGCATGTAACTAAACTTTGGAACTCATTGTCAACTTGGGTGGCTTCAAAAGGGGATAAATGGACCATGGTGCCATTAGTGACTACTAGTTAGGATGGCTATATTTCACCTCCTGTATCATGCAAAATGCCTCCATGTATTAGTTATTAGGGAGCATGACATGGAGGATCCAATTGAACTTAAATCCAGTGGTGAACAGATTGGCCATTAAACAATCCTTTGGCTTGATCTAGTATGGCTCTTTCTATGCTCTTATAATCAGTAGAAATCCCAGACTAAATGTGGTCCCAAAAAGAAAAACTACTGCCTATTGATATGACCCAGTGACTAAGCTACTGGGCTACCACAAAGGCACCAGTTTTAAAGTTGCCTTTGCCATCAAAGTTGCCTTTGCCTCAGGTCTCAGTTCCTTCCCAGAAATATAATGGGAATGTGGGAGGGGAGGAATAATAATACTGAATGAACTATTAGAGCTGTTGTAAGGAGAACATACATAAGCATTGTATAGAATAATGCATTCAAAATGCTTTGAACACTTGTGTTTGTACATTGCTATTTTAGATAGACCAAGAGTAGGGAACACATAGCCCATTACTCCTACATCATGCCAACAATTGATACGGAAAAATATCATATGCGGGGCTCATTACTTGCACCTTTTCAGTCAAAAGGAAAATATTGCTTTAGTTTTAAATATGGGTCTACCTATTTAAATTATATGGTTGATTAAACCAGATACCAGAATACCTTTCTGCTACAACTGAAATAGCATCTGTCTCTGGAAAATCTGAGGTAATCAGCTAAAAAGATTTATTTGAGTCATGTCTCTGAAGAGGATTGAACACACTACAAGCTCTGTGTTATGCTACTGATGATTACTGGGTAACCTCTTATTAGAACATGAAAAGGATAAAACTGGGATTACTTTCACTGACGAAGAATGTTTTAAGATGCTCAAGTCTAATACCCCAAAATGCTTATTACAAATATCTGTTCCTTCATTTTATTCTTGTTTTAAAGATCTGAAAGTGTTTCATTCTTCCTTGAAATAGAAAACAGTTGCCAGGCATTAGAACAGAATAGCACATTCATACAAATTGTGTAAGTCAGTATTTGAAATCAGGCTACAGAAAAGGGAGATGAGAAACAAGACTTTTGCTGGATTTCTGCTAGCTATCCTAGACTCTACTATTTCAATCAGTAATGAGCAATTGGAAATATTCAGCAATGCTGCACCTAGATATACCTAAAGAATTGTACTGGGGAGACCAAAATCCAATTGCTAATGAATAAATTGATAGAATTTACATAAATGTTGGTTCACCATTCAACAACTGATGTAGTGAGTCTACAATATATGGAAACATCAACTGAATTTAGGCTGCTGTTTTAACGTTCTTTTTTTTAAAAAAAACTCATTAAAAATTGTCCAATAAGACATTTGCAGAGACACTAATATAAATCTGCCAAGGCAAAGGAGCTGGGATTCTTACGTAAAAATAATGCGGATAAAGCAGGCATTTAAAATGATTGGAGGAGGTAATGAGTGAAATATAATTACTGATGAGAACAATAAACCTTTTTGCAATTTTTTAAAAATAAATTCAGATTGATGAGGCCTGAACTGGTAGCAAGTATCAAAGCAAGATTATAGTAATGGATGTTCAGTGGCAAGGGTAAAGACAGTGTATACACCTGTGAAAGAGCAATGGGCTATTACGGGATTTAAAATATGATAAACATTCAAATTAGTGTAGGATGGAGGTACCTGTGGAATACTGTGAATAACTCTTATTTCATCATCTCCAAAAGTACCAAATTGAGAAGAGCAGCTTTCATGTGAGCAATATTTCCTCAATAGGGCAAGATCTATACCTGTTTGCGTATGTTCCAAGTCACTTGTCGACTTAGGGCAACCATAGGCAAGGAATACTCAGAGCTGGTTTTTCCAGTTCCTTCCTTTGAAATATAACCTTCACCACATAGTGATCTTTGTCAGTCTCCCATCCAAGAAGCAACCAGGGCTGACCCTTCTTAGCTTCCAAGATCAGATCAGAGCTAATGTCTTCAGGCTAGTTAGGCCCTATCCTCCACCTATTATAGGGTTATAATCCCTTCTGAATAAGGATCATGCAGGGAAATATGCTTATACTTGTGTGTAATGATAAGTCCCCCTCCCCCAGAATACTAAAACCTAAGATTGTCCACTGAAACTCAATAGTGGGAGATTCAGGACACATAAAGGTAACTACTTCTTCACACAGCAGTTTTAATTATGGAACTCATTACCGAACACAACAGCTTTATAAAGGATCAGCCAAATTAATGGAGGTTAGAAACATTAATGGCTACTAGTCAGGATGACTGTATATCAGCTCCAGTATTAGACATGAACTTAAATTCTGTTAGTCCTGAGTAGAATCCATTACATTTATTTATGGCTCATCACTCAATAATTGGCTGAGTGGGTCTATTCTAGTTGGGACTAACCAAAAGGGTGCCAGCCAAGGCCTTCCCTTGAATGCCAGTTGCAAAGAAGCAGCAGGAGGAAACATCCCACTTGGAAGCTTCTGCAGTATCTGGTGGCCATTGTGGAAACAGAATGTTGGACTAGAAAGGTCTTGGTTTGATCCAGCATGCCTCTTAAGAGTCTTATGTATGGCACTGCAACTCTTCTGTCTGGGCCTCTAGTAAGGTTCTTTTCCATTTATGCCACTAACTTCAGCAACCAACGAGGAAACCATATTCTTCCAAGGAACAGTGAAAAGGGTATTCTGAGGCTACTGATGGTAGGCTTGAAAGTTTAAAATTTGCTTGATTGTGGGACAATGTGTGCTCCTCTACAGTGCAATCAAAAGAACACAGAGAGCTCATTCCACCTAATTTTTGGAAGTAAACTAACATTTTCTGTTAGGAAGCACAGGGGTTATTACATTTGTATTCCATCCTTCTTTCAAGAAGTTCAATTTGCACTACAAGGACTTCATCTACCATGCCACCATGGTATTGTTTGAAATAGGCAAAACTGAGTGAGACTAAACCAAATTAACTGTTTGAGCTTCACAACTGAATGTTGATTCAAACCCATTTCCCAAAGAAGTTGTTCTTTGTGAATACCTCTCATTCAAATCAACTCTGCTGAAAACTGCTGATCAGTAAGTCAATCCTTGTATAAAGCCCACTGTTTCCATGGGAGTATTTTAACTCTGAATCCTGGCTTAAGCACACCATCTAAAGATATCACAGTATTTAAAAAGAATCACAGAAATCATAGCGTGGCAAAAATCAACCCACATGGACTTCATGTTTTAGGCCAAATTCTGCCCTCTCACAATGTTAAACTCAACAGGCAACAATAAGTCCTCAATATTCTGTCAAACAAAAAGCATTGTTTAAAAACAACAAAAAGCCTGGAGCAGATTATCCAAGATCAGGGTTTACTTGAATGTAAAGTTGTTTGTAAAAGGAAAGATAAAGATTCTTCATCAATACATGGAATATCTACCTATAAATTCCTGCCTCTGGAGGTAGGGGTGGGAAACAGCAGTAAAAAGTGAATAAAATTCTTCAAACAAAACACAAAGCAAAACTTTTTAATGATGCATATGTATAGATTTTTAATGTACTGAAACATAAAACAGCAGTTTGGGTTCACTGGCAATGGCTTCTGTGGTTTTACCACCAGGTAGTAAAAAAGCTGGTTTTGCACTGCAGTACTATTTGGGGGAATTCCTGAGCCTCATTTCTAGAAGCAAAGGTGTTATAAAAAGAGAAAAGTACAACCTGAACATTGTACTTTTAGAAATAATTTAACAGGAAGGTCCCTCTTTCAAAAAAGAGATGTCTTCAAAATAGCAAGGAGACAATAGCCAATGGTTTGAACAAAACAAGTCAAATATTAATGCACCAGCAAGCTCTGTGTCAATTTTCTCAGAAGCTCCAAAACTCTGGCATCTTTATTGTGAACAAAACAGAAACAGGTAAAATTGCAAACACCGTGACCTGTAACAATCTATCAAGTATGCAGTCATCAAAAAGAGCAAAGGCATCATTACAGCACTGTATAAAAATATGGTTGCATCTAGCACCTATTGAGATAACAAAAAACCTTGCATGGAATTAATGTGTTCTATAAATCACTACGCAGCTCTGTGTCAAGTTTACATCTCTTAGAAACACAGAAATGCCAGTTTATGTCTTATGAAAGATTGCTGTGATTGTTAAAAGGGATCCAATGGAAGATTTTTTTGTTAACAAAAATGAAATTATGAAGGCCTAATGAGGGCTGGTTATCAGAGAGAAAGCCTGGACCAGAATGACCAGAATTCCTGGATGTCAACACAGAGTTGACAAATAAGAAGTCACAAAAATATTTTTGAAAAGCATGTTTATGTTTCTTGACTCCATAAACTATATTCAAGTAAATTTTCCAATCAGTTTTTTCTCCCTTCCAGGGCAGAAAGGAGAAATCTACTCCAGTCCTTTCTGGGATAGCCCTTACAAAAAACAAAGTTCTCTATTATCTACTCCAAGTGCTTTTCTGGTGGCTCAAAGATCTCTTCTGGTGTTTTTGTCCCTTGCCTGTGCTCTTATGACCATGGCTATGTCCTCTTTTATCCTGTTCCCTGTCTCTACTAAAGGACCGTCTATGTCGTCCATGTTCTCGACTTGAACTCCTATGGCGAGGACTGCTAGTTTTTGTAGAGTATTTTTGATGTAGGCGCCTTTCTTTTCTGCATTTGTCATCCTCGCTACTCAATTCTCTTCTATGCCTGCTTTTTTCAATTGTGTCTTTGCTGTGATGGTTCTGTGTCTCTCTATATGAGTGACTTCTTCCCCTGTTCGGTTCTCTGTTACACTTGCCTTGTTCCGTTATGAATTCCTTTTTGTAGATGTTCAGCTCATGGTCTGTTGACTTCTTATGTTGCTGATTTGCTGTAATACATGAAAGAACACTTGTACCACTTTCATCAGAAACTGTGTCTCTGTAACTGAAATTAATCTGAGGGTTTTTGATAAGAACATCCTCATGAAGGCTCCCATTTAAATACTTGAGCTGAGGGCCCAAATGTTCATTAGCTGCTATGGTGCTCTGAGACAGCAGAACTGGTTTAGCCAAGATGGACTGAACTGAGGTAGGTATGAAAGAGTTAGGAAAAGTTGTATGAGTTTTCAAAGGGGTACACTGCAATGCAGTAGGTACACTCTTTTTTAGATGGGTTGCTTCTATTTTCTTGTTCAAAAGGTTACTTAACAGTTTCTCACGCAACTCCCTCTCTTTTCTCTGCAGTCCAAGAGCTCTCTCTTTTTCTTCCTCTACTCTTTGGAGTTCAGCTTCCTGCAGCTTCCTTCTCTCTTCCAACTGCTGAAGACGAACTTTTTCCTCATTGTGTTCCTGTTCCAGAAGTTTTATTGTCTAAGAAGGGAAGAAGAAAATATATTTTAATTCCTACATTTATATGAAAACACATTTGTCCTATACCAAAGTCTTGCACATATCAGAGAATTGCTGAAAGGAAGGAAATCTCATAGATATTCTAAATGAGAGAAAAACTAAAGCAACTTTTTGCATGTGTGAGGATTGTTCGATTTTCATTCTTTGATTATCATCCAATAGCTTCTGCGAAATAAGTGCAATCCTAACCATCACAATGACCTCAGGAATGAAAGGCTAATTGACACAATATATTAGAGAAGTCCGGGAATACCTTAAATACCAACTTCAAGAATTTCCCACTCCAAAAAAGTAGAAGATGAAGGATTTCATATATTTATTCTCTTTGACTGAGCAGCCTGAAGATTCTGCTAGGGTTTTAAGCTATTATCTGTAAATTATGAGAAAATAATTTATACACAGACAGTATTCCATTAAGTTGTAAAAATATGTATGCTACAGCTGGTGAAGCAGTGAGCTAAGACTGCTAAAGCCTGGCAAAGCCATACATAAAATCCTCCTCAATACAAATATCAACATGCAATTTATAGCAAATACTGAGGTCCTGTATACTCAAATAGGCTCTGCAATCAGTCCATGAACTGCTCTATAGATGTGCCAGTGCCATGCAGCATTTGCTTACTAAAGAAACTAAGGCAATGGTGTTGAAAAGAGTGGGAAGCCCTCATGCTCCAAGTTCGTTACCATCAGTCTCAGACATAGATGTTCATTTTGTACAGATTACAGCTTGAAACTGAATTTATCTGGTTTAGTATTATTGTGCTCAGACACAAAGTAGCCTATTTCTTATCAAACAGAAAAGATGACTATGGTGTTAGCCAAGAAAAATGTCAGGTCTAAATGCAAATGAATTTCAAATGGTTTTAAAGTGCAGCCTTTTACATAAATCATCCCATATGAAACAAAAAACCACCAAATATAGTAAGATCATGATAAAATCAGAGAATTAACAATTAACTGTTGAAATCAAACAGGTTCATGTACATAGTTCCAATAGAGTCCTTATAGAGCAAGATAAACAAGTGTGTTTTTACCGCTTGCCTATAATGATGGGGACTGACAAGTACTAATCAGAAAGCAGGGAATGCAGGGTGCACTGACCACTCTAATTGATCTTACAAGCAGGCACAATGAGGGCTCCAATACTGATCATAAAGTGCAGTCAAATTAGCAGAGGTGAAAGGGGTCCTTCAAATGACATGGACTCACAACAGAAGTCTAATATAAGCATTTTCAATTGAGCAGCAGCTGCATTTTGTACCAGTTGAAGTAACTAGAGCATGGATAACAGAAACAAATTCTGGTCTTCTCCAGATACTGGTAGTGCTATTAGCTATAGTGCTATTCTCACTATCGATGTATTCTAAAGCACATGAACTGAACTGGCAATTATATAACAATTGAAAAGCATAAAACCAAGGCTGGAGTCCATGGAAGCAGACATTTTTGTCTGATGTACACACAGACACACAGACCAATGTGGAATGCTGTCATTCATGTGAGGATTTATGCTATGAAACCATGATGTAGTATATCCAATAAGGAGTCGAAAGTGATAGCTGATAATACATTTCTCTATATATTTAACAAATTCACATTTTTAGCACTTCAAAATAGTACTTTCACATGGAAACAAGCCCCCAAAGATAAATTACCTTGGCTCTGCTCAGCAGTTCAGCAATTAGGCGAATGGACTGAAGATTTCTTTGAGCTAAGAGAAGTTTCCTCTCTTCTAGTTTTATTTTTTCTTGCAGCTTTTTTTGCTCTTCAGCTTGTATTTTTTCAAGTCTTTTTTTGTTTCTACGAATTTCACGGTCCTTTTGTTTTTGCTCTCTTTTCCTCAATTTTTCTTCTCTCTTTTTCTCTCTTTCTAATTCCTCAAGTTCTTTTTGTTTCCTAAGAATGCACATTATATTAATCACAATAGGTATAATTTCAGAATTTAACTGAATGGCATAATACTACTTTCTTTCTACTTAATCTACAATAACAGCTAAACATTCATTGTTCATTGTACACAAACTTACACTTTGATAAATGAGATGGACCAAGAAATTTACAAAATGCCTGAGGCAGTAATCTCATGCTGCAGACAGAAGCAAAATACCAAAGCGGATATTCTGAAATAATTACACCAGAGATTACAGGTTACTGTTAGCTCAATAGTTAGTCAAATTGCACTAGACTAGCAACTTCATTAAAGATATTCATTCAAGGTCAATTTCGTTTTAACAGATTAGGATTTAGTAGTTATATGTAGAATACTTTCTCTACAAAGTGTTATTTTTCTTAATTTATTTTGTTATCAGAATCAAAAATCATTAGTATAATATGGTTCTTGATGAGAGGAGAAGAATTTATAACAGGTATGCTCCCATTTTACTGGTTAGCTGAAGGTTCCTTACAACATGCTTTTTTACGAAGTTCAGATGTACAAATTAAAATTCCAATAGATTTTGAAAATTTATGAATAAAATGCCTAAAATATACCCAAACCCCAGCAAATATATAGATTTTACAAGTACAGAAAAGTCTTTCCAATTTTACATGAAAACTGTAAGACATACCTTTCCTCTTCTTTTTGTCTTTCCTCCGCTTCTTTTTCTTTACGTTTTTGTTCTTCTCTTTGTTTTTCAAGCTCTTGAAGTTTTTGCCTTTCCAGCTGACGTTTCTTAATTGAAGCATCACTCAGATGTTTTGTTGAATCAAATGAAACCTTTCAAAAGCAATAGAAAATCAATTTCTGCTAAAACTTAAAAACATAAATCCATTAAATTTGTTGGTGGTTATTCAAGTTATTTCTGACTTATGGTGACCCTATCATTGGGTTTTCCTGACAAGATTTGTTCAAGATTTGCCTTCTTTGCGGCTGAGATATTGTGATTTGCCCAAAGTTTCCCAGTGGGTTTCCATGGCTCAAACCACTATACCATGCTGTCTCCTATCCATTTAATTAGCTCAGTGAATTACATTTTGTATAGTGGATTACATGTCGTTGAGACACCAATGTTGCTTTTAACAACTCTCTTTCATCCTCTCATTTTTCTTCCATGCAACAACCTGGCCCCTATGAAGTCTTCAAAGGTACTTAAAACATTCCATTTTAAGTGCTGTATTATACTCTGGAGAGATCAGTTTGATTTCAAGCCCAAGCATAAAATCCACTGGGTGACCCTGGGCCAGTCACATTCTCTCAGCCTCACAGGATTGCAATGGCAAACCCCTTCAGAAGAAATTTGTTAAGAAAAGCCTATTCAGAACTTCTGCATCTACACATTTATTTATATTTCTAACAATTTTTCAAGGTTGACTGCAAAGTAGAAACAAGAATGTTATGTTACACATTAAATACATAAAGAAATGAACTAGAACTTCAGTATTAATATACTATTGAAGTTGAAAGCAAAGTGTAAATATCTCCTAACACGTAAAAAAAGAAATTACCAGAAATGATTTTTTTTTTAAAAAAAAAAAGACTAAGATCCAAAACACACTGGAGAAATAATCCAGTTTGAGACTGGTTTAACTGCCCTGACCCAGTGCTAGGGAACTCTGGCAACTGTAGTTTTGTGAGACATTTAGCCTTCTCTATCTGAGAGCTCTGGTGCCACAATAAACTACCATTCCCAGGATTCCTTAGCACTGAGCCAGGGCAGTTAAAGCGATCTCAAACTGGATTATTTCTGCAGTGTGTTTTTGATCTGAAACATGTAGGTCCTTTTTAAAAAATCAAAGCGGGAGCCAGGCTTACTCCTTAGATGAAAATTATATAAGGATGGGGCCATAAAAAAGCAACAAAAACCCTGCCTCTTGTGCTCACCAACATAATGTATCTCAGTAGCAGGCACATGAGCAGGACCTCTGGGGCGAAACACACCAGCTCAAAGGGGTGGTGTCAAGCTGATGCAGGATTGGGACCGCAACATGGCAACCACTCCTTTCTGTGCTGGCAAAACACTGGCTTTTCCATCACCATCGCAGCTTTTCAGCACTCCTGCAGTGTGTGTTGTCTAAATGCCACACTGCCTCCTGTGTGGGTGGCTGGGCATGTGGATTCATGGTGGCTTGGGAGCATGCATCATCTAAACAACACACCACCAAGCCGCCAGGAAGCCACTGCAAAGGGGCCATCTGTTTCGCCCCTCTGTTGCAGTTCTAAATAGGCTGATTCACAAAAGTAATGTGGTTTTCAAAACAGTCTTTCTGCTGCCTTAGGCACACTTGCCTTGGAGCATGGTCCATTGAATGCAGCTGTGAGCACATTAAAGAGAGAAGTGTAAATTAGAAGCAGCCAACAACTGAGAGAAAATGATGAGTAGCCCCTATATTGTTAGTGTTGGCTCCCTTACATCCCTTCAAAAGCCAAAAGAAAATGTAACTTAAAAATCCTGAAAGATTGGGGAAAATGGAATGTGCATCAAAAAGGTTTCTTATATGATATATTCTGAGATTCATATAAGCATTGTGCCTTTCTCCCATGAGCAAATATTAATGTAATTAATTAATTTATATAGCTTCAGCTTCTTTTAATTCTTGTGAACGTATTTACCAGATACAACAAATCAGGGATTCAAAGGAATCCTGACTTATTACAAATTAGCAGTATGGTGATACATGCTGCTTGATCACTTTCATTTACAGCAAGGAGTGGCTAAACAAACAACAGAAGTGATTTGAAGTGCAGCATGCAGTGCTATGCATTAAGAAAATCAAGGACTTATGTGCAGAAAAGAATGGGCGTGTTACAAATGTTGGCTGCAATTCAATATCATGGCCTACATCCTGTAACTGTAAGCTTACTGTTCAAGTCTACTTCCCACAGAATGCATGTTAAGTAGACCTAAGTCCCATACTGAATTTCAGCTAGGATTTTCAAAAACTTGCACCCAACTTCAAGACTATGTTTTATATATAGTGTTTTGTACAATAAATATACTATTATAAGCTATAAGAATATAAAAACTACCATGTTTTATCAAAGCAAAGGCCCATCTACTCCAATATCCTGTTCACACAGTGGCAAACCAGTTGCCTAGAGCAGTGATTCCCAACATTTGGTCCTCCAAATGTTTTGGGATTTTGGCTTCAAAAATTCAAAAATTCTTGACTGTTGGTCAAGTTGGCTGGGGCTTCAGAGGTCCAGAATAAATGGATAAGCAAATGTCGGAATCCAATGGCCTAGAGGAAGCTCACCAGCAGACCTTCAGTGCAACTCCCCCACCTTACATTCTCCAGCAACTGATACACAGGCATACTGTATCTGATACTGAGGATGATACACAGCTCTTCTGATGAGTATTAAAGCTACCCAAGTATGTAGCCCTCATTTGCAAATCCTGTAGTTAAACTATGTGAAAGGTGAAAAAGTACATTCCTTTCTATGTCCTGAAACTTTCACAATTCAGCTTCACTGGGTGATTCCAAAATTATGAAAAAGTGAGAAAAGCTTTTCCATCCATGGGCACCATTTGTGATAATATAAAGATGATAAGGTACTTCTACTATTTCTCCCCTCCTCAACTCTTTGAACAATTAATCCACTTTGTGACAATACAGAACACGGCAAGAACCTAAAATTACTTTTAGGACCAGCTCTTTCAAACATATAGGAAAAATGCATCCATTTTTTTTTCTAAAAAATATATGCCCCCAATAGCTCCACAATACTTCACCTTTATGCTGCAAGCTACTGCTTTGCCATCTTCACCTTTGTACATCAGCTTCATCCCTCGCAATGCATTCATAGCCTTGATAAAACCTGCATATTCCACATATTGAACGTAAGATTCAAAATTCAAATGGCCTCCAAAACTGAATGTATGGAAGTTTCTTCCAGTCATTTCTTCCCTGTATGGGTCCAACATCGGTATGTCCACATTACGAATTTCCCCAAATTTGCTAAACACTTTAATAAGAACTTCTTCACTTGGCTTTTCTGAGCCAGAGTCTTTCAGTGCAAACCATTTACAAGGTAAACCCTCCAAGTGAATAGTGTCAGGTCTTTCCCCTGGTAGAGTTTCATTCATATCTTTTGCATCACGAAAAAAGGAATCCCAGTCATGTCGAGTAGGAAAATCAATTTTGTATTCTGCAGCACGAACTTTCAGAATGTCTGAAAAACCACTTAGTTTTATAGTTTTGCCATCTAGGCATGCAAGGAAGGATTTAACCAGACTCTTATTTTCCACTTCTCCTTCAAACCGAATGAAATCCATGGTGCTTTTGGAAATCCGTAATGTTGAGAACTGATGTGTTTGCACCATTCCTTTCAGTCTTTCCATCACTTCCCAATTAGAAATGGACTTTCCTGGCTGCTTTAACTGAGGAAGTGCCACACTGATTGTCATTTTTGTAATGGGCTTAAGGTACAGCCCGTACGGAGCGCATAGCTCCACAGCTTCGGAGGTATCATGAACTATTGTAGCAGCTGCCATGGCTACAATAATAATAATAATGAAGCTAGCAAGAAAATAATTTAAAAAAATCTTATCAATCTTGTAATCACTGGTAGAAAAATGTTCCTTTGTTTGAATAAATGACCATTTTAACGATATCCCAAAAGCAGCTTTCAAAGACTTAATGCAAGACCTCTGTCTTTAAGGCCTGCTAAAATTTGTCACCATATATGACTTCATAATATATTATCCCTTGCTTAATCACACAGTTCTTGTACTCTCTAATTGTAAACAATATAAATTACATTTGCAGGGCAACTGTAAAAGTGTGCAAGGCGGACCAAGAATGTCAGCTGCATTTACAAAGGGGAGACTCAAGAAGCAGAAAAAAACAAGTCTTGTAAGAGTACTCTGCTTCAAACTGATTGCTAATTCTATGAACTATAACAATCTTGAGAGGAATTCCAGTCTCTGTAAAAGCCAGGAAAAGATATTCTGTGGAGAAATGAAATAAATAAGTTAGTATCTTGCATAATCTTATTAGACCAGATCAGACATGGCAATTAAACATTAATGCCAGTAAATACCTTGGCATCTCCAAAGTTAACTATGAAATAATTTATGTTGCAAGCATCTTTACAACCCCAGTGTATTTAGTCAGAACAACATGCTTCCCACTGGGATCAGTGGAGCTTATGTCTAAGTGACGACAACCTTAGCATTTAAACAAAATTTACTTCTATAACATGTACATAACATAACTGCAAAATAAACTGAGCACGCAACTCACTAAGTTTGTAAGGGTTTTTTTCCTGAATAAACTGCATCTAGAGTTACAGCCTCAGTAAAAAAATAATAATAATAACCCTACAGATTATGCATATATGCTAAAAAATGCTTGAATATCATATCTGAAGTATTTTATAGCTCATAAATTATAAAAATGTATGTCTTACATTAAAAAACACAGCTTTAGTGAGAGCAAACATTCTACACAATAAAGTTATTTACTTTAGATTTCATTAAAAATGCCACGCAAATGATAAACACAATGCTATAATTTAACAGTTAATGTATGGTCATTCTGTTCATCATAATTAAGAATTCTTTATTACAAATAACATTGATTCATATTTTGTTTATTTCCTATTTTTCCCTTCTAACTATTCCTGCTAACAAACTCGGTCCTGGGAAGCCAGAGAGAAAAGTATCACCTCCAACAAATGATCTTATTTACAAAAGAGACAGAAACACTATATAGAGACAGGGAAGGGGTTTGAGAAATCTCAAACCACTACATTACACTGGTTCTCTCTCTATATATATAGGGAATGGGATGAGATGAGAGAGAAATCTCTCATAGATTTATAGATATAGATATATAGATATAGATATAGATAGATATATGGATCACTCCTAAAGAAATGGATGTACAAGAACTATTTTTTTTGTCCTGGTGCATAGTTTATAATCAGGAAAAAAGGGCACTGTTAAGTCAGAATACAGAGTAACAGAACCATGTGCTGTTAGCATATACATATATATAATATATATATGTTTGTGTATGAAAGAGAGATGTCTCTCATCTCTCTCACATACACACACAAAGAGAGAAAGAGACAGCCAGTCAGGGTGGCCTAGTGGCTTGAGTGTCTGCAACTCTGGAGACTAGGGTTCGATTACTCCCTCAGCCATGAAAGATACTAGGTGACACCTTGAATAAGCCACACAATCTCAGCCTCAGGGGAAGCAATGGCAAGCCTCCTTCAAACAAACATTGTCAAGAAAACATCCTTAGGGTTGCCATAAGGAAACAACTTGGGATGACTTCCACAACGAAAAGACATAAAGGCACAAAACAATTCCCACCACCAAATACCAGATGCTATAGAGGCTATATTTCAGAGGAAAGGAACTGCAAAACTATCTCTGAGGATTTCTTGCCTAAGAAAACTCTATGAAATTCATAAGGGTCACTGTAAGTCAGAAATGAAGGCACACAACACACACACACACTATATATGTGTGTGTGTGTGTGTATTATATGCATGTGTATGTTATATGTGTTTGCATATACATATAGTATTATATGTGTTATGTATGTGTGTGTATGTTAATATGTTATATGTGTGTGTATTATGTTATACATATATGTTATATGTATGTTCATGTTTAATACATGTATGTGTTATATATGTGTGTGTATGTTATACATGTCTTTTATGTGTGATACATGTATATGTGTGTATTATGTGTTATATATATGGGCGTGTATGTTATACATATGTGTTATGTGTGTGTATTATACATAAACACACACACAACACATATATATGTACAACACACACACACAACACATATACATATATATATATATATATATATATATATATATATATATATATATATATAAAGATGTATTAAATATATTCCCTATATATACATATTATATATTTATACCTATATTTAGAGAAAGAGGGAATGGAGGGAGGGCAGATGAGGGAGAGGAATCCCATTCTTGGCCGGCTAGTCCTTGGGGGAAGCGGCATATTCTCTCAGGGACCAGGTTTCCATGGAGGCTAAATGGACCCCTCCACACACACACACACTCTCCTGCCCCCTTCGCGCCGCGGCCTCTCCCTTCGGAGATACTTGCCTTATTCCTGAACGAAGAGAGCCCACTTTCTTTCGCCTCCTCGCTCTCCCTCCTCAGGCCTGCCTGCCTTCCTTCCTCCTTCAACAACCACCGGGCGACGCCGGCCTTCCCACAGTGCCCCGCGCCACCAAAACAAAAAAGCTTCCGCTTCCCTTCGTGGAGTTGGGGGGGGGGGGGTTAGAAGCAAGGAAACTCAGAAAGGGGAAGTGGTTGTCGGGAGAACCGGAAGTACACGTGACCATAGAGCTCGTGAAGGATAGAGCGGCGCACACATTCTCACTCCCTGGAGGGGGAGAAATAACAGTGAAGCACAGGACGCGTTTCCTGTTTACATAGACTTTTTTGTTTTTGCTCCTCCCACATCCAGAATAATTTAAGGACACCCGCCCTCCCAGGAATATGCACTTTGACGCCGCTTTAACTGCCATGGCTGAGTGCTATGGAATCCTGGGACTTGGGGGTTTGGTGAGGCATTCAGCCTTCTCTGTTTGAGAGCTCTCGTGCCTCACCAAACTACAATCCCAGGATTCTGTAGAATAAAGTCATGGCAGTTACCGTGGTGTCAAACTGCTTTAATTCTGCAGTGTGGATGCATCCATTGATTTATTTTATTTTATTTTATTTTATTTGTCCTTGTTCTCTCTGATTTTATACATAAACCGACCTGGGGAAGCTGGAATAAATATATATAAAACATGTGACAAAAAGTATTCTCTGCGGTTACCAGATCATCCATGGAGTTTTTAATTTTATGGGAAATCTTCAAGTCATCTTGGCTTCTAGAGAGATTTCAGAATTGATTTGCTCTTGGCTCCATTTATTTGTCTTTTTGGTAGTCTACAGTATCCACAGAACTCTTCTCCAGCAGTACATTTCAAATAAGTTGATTGCCCCCTCCCCATCAGCTTTATTTGTTGTCCAACCCTCACAATCATATATAGATATTACAAATGTGATGGCACGGACAATCCTGATATTGGTATTCAATAAGTATAATGTATATATCCCTGGGCCTTTGCAGACTGCCAGAAATAGTGCACATTAAATTGAGGCACTGCCCTGGCTCAGTGCTAGGGAATCATGGGAACTGTATTTTATTGCGGCACCAGAGCTCTCTGACAGAGAAGGTTCAGTGTCTCAGAAAAAAATGCAATTCCCATGATTTCCTAGCAATGAGCCAGGGCAGTGCCTCAATTTAAAGTGCACTGTATCTGGCAGTCTGCAAAGGCCCCAAGAAATGTATGGGATCATCATATAGAATGATAAGAGACCTCAAGGCCCATCCAGTCCAACCCCCTGCCATGCAGGAACTCACAATCAAAGCACCCCTGACAGATGGCCATCCAGCCTCTGTTTAAAAACCTCCAATGAAGGAGACTCCACCACATTCCAAGGGTGTTCCAATGTCAAACAGCTCTCATTGTCAGGAAGTTCTTCCTAATATTTAGATGGAATCTCTTCTCCTGCAGTTTGCATACATTGCTCCGGGTCCTGTTTTTAGCAACAGATAACAAGCTTTCTTAATCAATATGATACACCTTCAAATACTTAAAAAGGGCTATCATATCACCTTTTAAACCTCTCTTCTCCAGGCTAAACATACTCATCTCCCTAAGTCTCTCTTCATAGGGCATGGTTTCCAAACCACTCAACATTTTGGTCACCCTCTCCTGGACACACTCCAGCTTGACTATATGTTAACAAGTGACTTGAATGTGCACGTTCGCACATCCACACTAGTATCTATAAGCCTAGCTTTATAGAGATAGGAAGGATCAAGCCTCATAAGCTTATCGCACTAGTACCTGTAACATTCCCATCGAGTCCCTGGAATGTAACGATATGGGAACGAGTGTTACTACATTAGACTATTGATATTGATAAGTAACGTTATGAAAATACATATTATCGCACTGCATTTACTGTTGTACCGGTACCAGCGCTAAAGTAGTTCCTCAGCCGTCCCTTATTGGGGCATGCTCACTGTTGTGAAAACCTCTATGTATGCATTGAAAAGAATGCTACCAAGAGGTTTAGGTAGCAAGCATTTTTTTTTCTTGTAAACACGACACAATTCAATCTACAAAAATAAAAATAAAAATTTAAATTGCCTGTGGCACGTTCCTTGCATCAACACTGGGAGAGTTGAGTTTGTGGACGTTCTAGGATGGGA